>CM076583.1:189019161-189095750 GCA_034641835.2 Pinus albicaulis | reverse complement strand
ATTGTGGTTGTCTATGTTGATGATATCATTTTTGGGAGTAATGAAGAATCTATGAGTCAGAAATTTGCTTCTGTCATGCAGCAAGAATTTGAAATGTCCTTACTTGGAGAACTAACATTCTTTCTTGGCTTGCAAGTGCATCAAACTATAGATGGTATATTCCTATCACAAGAAAAATATCTTAAGCAGAATTACATGTGGAAGAGTGCAAACGTAAGTACACCAATGACCATGGTTAGCAATCTCAGTTCTCATGATGATTCTCCCACGGTGAATCAACCAGAATACAGATCAATGATAGGAAGTCTACTTTATCTCATTGGGACTAGACCAGACATCATGCATGCAGTTGGGATTGTTGGACGATTCCAAGCTAATCTAAAAGAGTCTCACCTTCAGGCTGTTAAAAAAATATTCAAATATCTACAAGGAACTCAAGACCTTGGTCTATGGTATCCAAAGAATGCTGATCTTACTCTTCATGCTTACACTGATGCAGATTGGGCTGGAAGTGTTGATGTTCGGAAAAGCACTAGTGGTGGTGCATTCTATATGGGACCCCGGTTAGTATCTTGGTTCAGCAAGAAGCAAAATTCTATTGCCTTATCTACAGCAGAAGCAGAATATGTGGCTGCCGCATCTTGTTGCACTCAACTCCTTTGGATGATGCAAACCTTACAAGATTTTCAAATCAAATGTACACCTCCTGTTCCCATTAAGTGTGACAATACAAGTGCCATCAGTATTTCAAAGAATCCTGTTATGCATTCGAAGACCAAGCACATTCCCATCAAGTATCACTTCTTACGTGAACAAGTGCTTGAGCAAAAGGTGAAGTTGGAGTATGTTTCCTCCAAAGAACAAGTTGCTGATATCTTTACCAAACCTCTGCCCAGGGAAGCGTTCGAGTATCTAAGACAGAAGCTGGGAGTGTTCTCTGCCAGTCAAAAGAACAAATCTGCATAAATTTAGAAGATGGCATTGGATACGCGGATTTCCTGAAACACAGTCGCGTATATACGTGAGTTCATGCAAAGAAAACCGCGTATGTCTGAGTGCTGACAATTTTCTGTTTGAGTCAGCTCTCTTCAGCACAGCTGCAGTGCTGCTTGGTATCTCTGATACTGTTTGGTATCTCTGGTGGTGTTCCAGTTCTCATAATTCTATTTCTAATGTTTTGATAAAGATGCCTTGATGATTTGTTGGTGAAAGTGTTCAGGATGCACAAACTAAGGGGGAGCCTTAGTCATATGGAAAAGATGCTTGGATGCACAAATTCAGGGGGAGCATTAGCTTTGCTAAGTATAATGCATTGTTGGCATTATGATGATTCTGAAATATGTTCTCTTTCTTGAGGACTTTCTGGTGTTGGTCTTAAAGTTATATTTGTAGTTTGATGAAAAGGTCATGTAGAGATCCATGATGTAAAATTGTAATATTCAGTCATGTAAGGACTTGATAAATTTGTAAACCCACTTGGTTGGGTAGCTGAGTCAAATTTTGTAAACCCACTTGGTTGGGTAGTTGAGTCTCATATGTAAATCCACTTGGATGGATCTTTGATGTAAGTATGAGCCATTGGTGATAGGAAATTCATAGAGTCATGTACTCCATTGGAAAATATGTTTGAAGATTCAGCATGAACTCAGGGGGAGCTTGGTCACTTCAGTATATATCAAATCTGCAGAACGCTTCTTCCACATGAGGAGAAAAGGGGGAGAGTATGTTGGTTTTTGATCCGCCCTTTGCCCTTGATGTCAAAGGGGGAGAGTGACATGGTGTTTGAATGAAGAGAAAGAATGGTGTCAAAAATGGAGAGAGTGACATGGTGTCATTGTATTATTAATGTACCTATCTGTTATGGTAACCAAACACCATCACGATTGCCATCAAGTCCAAAGGGGGAGATTGTTGGAAATATGATGCAGAGTGTTGTCCTTGATGGCAACCCACTGAATGAAGATGAAGACATGAGACAGTTGACATGTGTTGTCCTTGATGGCAAACCACCTAATGAATTTTGTCTTGACCTAATGGACTTGGTAAATGATGTAAATCTGATATGAAATGATGTTTTTTATAAATATGATGCTGAGTGTTGTCCTTGAATGGAAACCCACTTGATGAAGATGATGACAACTTACTTGATGAAGTTGTGCTTGATAGAATATGTCTTGATAAACTAAATCTGATGTATCTACAGTGAGTACAGAAGACAATGAAGAAAGGAATTCAGCATGTGCTAAATCTATGGTGAAAAGAGTATGTCTCAAGGCATACGCGGATTTGTCTAGGGGAAGTCGCATATGCACGCGGGAAAGAACGTTCCAAGTCGCGTATGGGCAAAAGCGCTCATAAAAGTGCAAAACCAGGGGTAACCACCATGGTATTGACCCATTGTATTGGGTAATGATTCAGCTAATTGACCCCGTCCAGGAATACCATCGGAAGTAATGTGGTTTTTGGCCCATGGTATTGAAAAAGGGTAAACCTATATAAGGAGAAGAAATTCATTGTGCAAATCATGAGTGTGGGTGCAAGATGTTTGAGCTTGAATGAATAATTCTCTCTGAAGTATATATGAATGGAAAGGGTTACAGTTGAATGATAGATCTGAATGTATGATGCACCAATGATGAAGAAGGGGATCTAGATCTGAAATGTACTTGTATTTGCTAGATATGAATGATTAGATCTGTGATGAGGCGAACATTTGTCTGAGGTAAAGGGTAAAATCTGAAGTGATGTATCTGTTGTGAAGAATTGCAATGACATAAAAGTCTGAAGAACCATATGCTAGTTTGCCGAAGAGGATGCGCGTATATACGCGTCTTCACTGAAGAGAAAGCGCGTATGCACAATGAAATTGGATCTGTAATATGTACAGAAGTATACGCTGGTTTATGTGAACGGAAGCGCGTATATATTCGACATCAGTAAAAGGAAAGCGCATATGCAAACTAGGGTTTGCTGAAGTCTGTGGTAAGAAATGTCTGATCTGTTCTGCTGGTTTACTGATATCTGTCAGTGAGTTATATGTATCTGTTTCATGGTTGACTGTGCTTAAAAGTATGGAGTGGGTCCAGTCTGAAAATATGATGAAACGTGGCCTGCAAGTGGTGTCCTAAAAGATGCTTTGGATCCAGTGTGAAAATTGATGAAACGTGGTCCATAGAGGTGCTGAGGGTTGTAGCCTTCAGTCAGGGGGTCGTAGCTCCCTTCCAGGTGAGGCTGGTAAACGAGATCGGGGGGTCGTGGCTCCCTTCCAGGAGAGGCTGGTAAACGAGTCAGGGGGTTGGAGCTCCCTTCCAGGAGAGGCTGGTAAACGAGCGCAGGTGGGTGCCTGCGTGCTGGTCAAGTCTGCGCCAGCACATATGTTGTAAGATGTTTTCTCTATAATAAAATATTGAAGGCCGAGCAACTGCAGCGGTGGTTTTCTCCCGACTTGGGTTTCCACCTAAAAATCCTGGTGTTCATGTGTGATGCTTTGTGTGATGGTTTATTCTGTTGTTACTACACATGTTTACTGATAACTTAACATCAGATGAATGAATATTGCCAAGAACTAAGTTAATAAATATCTGCATATTTAGATCTCTGCTAATACGCGAGTTGTATGAAGGATATCCGCGTGTTTACTAAAGGAAAGTAGTGTATGGGTTTAGAAGTAAGAAAAAGTGAAAATTTTTGAATATGCAGTAAATACTGATTCTCCCCCCTCTCGATGGTTTTCCCCATGATAGTTACATAATCTCATAATCAAAATTGGAAGGCGAGCAAACAATGCTGGGAATGAAGTAGCAGAGCGAGAATTGAGGTATAGGCTCTATAAAGTCGGACAAATTTTCCGTGATACATGTAATAGAGATTTTATGTATGTGGATGCCAAAAAAATAAATTTTCTCTACTTTTTTAGCTTAAATGTTGTTGGACATATAAAAGTGAGTAGATGTCAGGGAACCTAGCCTATCGGTTATAGTAGTTACAAGTTACAATGTAGATGCAGAGTCTTAAGTAATGAATGAATACATTTCAATCCATTGATTTCATAGGGCAAGGTAATAAATAGTCCATGAGAAATAATGTGAAATACGAAGAGGAGGACAAATCAAAGACTAAGCAATGTTTATGTTGCCATCGATGTTGGGGGGGGGGGGGGGGGGGGGGTTGTTAGTGACGTTGATATTTATGCCTCAAGAGTCTTGATTTTGTGATGTACTGGGATTGATGAGGAAGTCTATTATTTTTCATGTGTATGGTATATGTCAATTATTTTCATATTTATTGATATTTTCAAGGTAGTAGAGAGTTTTTAAGCATTAATATTTTTCAAAACTTGGGATACTCGAATTGCAATGGCGAGACGATATTGGCAGGTCTTCCTTGTTGGGGTTTATTCCTATCCCAATGATTCCTTCTCCAAAGAGATGTGGGTTGCGAGTATATATTTGTGATTGTGGTACGAAACTCCTAGAGGATCAAGTGATCCAAACAGATCCAACCAACATTTAATCATGTCACTCACTCTTAACAAGGAAAATGTGGAATCTAAACCAAGGAACAACAAAAGAAGAGTGTATATGAAAATGAAAAAGAAAAAGGTTTGTAGAAAGAGTAATAGATGATAAGTTTCCAAAAAAAAAATCCAATAATGCCATAGTTAGCTCACAGAAAGATGGAAGTTCAAACTGTTTGCTAAAAAGTGAACTTTTATGCCTATCAAGCTCATGTAGACCATTTTTCTTCTCTTTGTGCAAGTAGTTTTGTTTTATTACGTGGAAGCACATCACAATTAATCTCACTATATTAAAATTCTTCTTCTAGAACTTCTTAAAGGCTATCCTATTGAACTTGTATCAAGTAGGTTATGATTTTGTCACTACAAAAAACAACAAAAAAATCAGCCAAATTTAATCATAGACTTTCTCTCCTAATCTAAAAGTATTAACCAATATCGTTCCTCATAGTATTGCAGCCTAGCCAATTAATTTCTAAAGAAAGCGTTTCTAAAATATAAATTACATTAAAATTTCCCTAAAAACTACTTCCTTCATAGACAATAGAAGACAAAACTGTACAATGAAACAATTATATTGTTACCTTGGATTTGGAGATCCACGAATATTTATAGAATTTAATTTACATTCATAAATTAAGCCCATATTCTTTCAAAACAAGAGACAACAATTAGGACAACAATTTCAAAGTACCGAGTAATTAGTGTATTGCTAGTGTAGCTGTGTAAGACTATATATATTCAAGTGCATTGTTCACAGGCATGTGTATCCAAAGTTAGTTCTTATATAAGTATTATAGGATTTCGTCTTCCATAATTTGAACTTGTCCTAATATATGAAAGGGTTAGTTTACAATCTTTACATTCCCATGACTAATATATCAATGTTATGCTAGTTTGAACACCACATGCATATCATACATGGAATATAATGTGAGATCATATACTCAAAAATTTATTACAGGAAAGAAACAAGAAGAAATGAATTGAAGGATGCAATACGTCAATGCTTACTTGAATTCCAAATCCAAAGGCATATAATTGTGTTACTGTCCTCCTGTATTAATAAATTGATCCTGCATCTGACAAAGGAAGCTTTGAAAGCTCATTGAACCTCACAATGTTTTAGAAGGCACTGGGTAAGATATTATCATAACCAACATGCTCTAAGATTTATTCTTCCAAATTAGCATCTAAAGTTTGAAGGGCATAAAAAGGATGGATAACAAAGAAAAATTATTCTCTATGCTAATTCCACCAATCTTGGAAAAAAAAATATAATGCCAAATTAGTTTATAAGGGCTTAGTTTCATGAGATCCACTACAACAAAGAATTGGTTGTTGGGACTCATGTTGACTACACTATTGTAACTCACTATGGCCAAACAATGCTAAATGACAATGCCAACAAACTCAGTAATTCCATCTATGTTTAGAGAGAGGGCTTCTTTTGTTGTTGTGTCAATGGAATCCATGAAATACCTTCCACTCTCTGTGCATTTCGGCCAATAGGGAAACAATGTCTCTAAGTGTTTACACAAATATATAGAAGCGGCCAATAAGATTCAAGAGAAGACAACACATCTTAAAACAACATGTAAAAACTGATTCACCCACCTCCTACAATGAACTCATTGTGCCATAGTTTTGTCACCAATGAAAGTGAAGCCAAATGTGATGCATAAAATAGATTTAGGCTTTCACGGATGCATATTTTTATACAACTTGCATATCACGGCTAAAGAAGCAATACCCCCTTAAATGGAATGACCCATAAACACCACAATTTTCCACATTTCATATTCTAGGTGGGCCTACAATAATAATGAAAATATGAAATGAGGAGTATGATAGCTCTTGAGTAACGATCTATGTGTATTTGTGTGCAACTACACAATGTGCACTAATTACACGGTGTAGTGAGTGCATAGACAATTAGCACAACTTAATGAAAATAAGGATTTGATATGAACCTAAGTCTGAAGATCGAACATACTCTCAACTTCAAACTTCACGCGCTTCATAAAATGGCCAAGCTAGAAATGCAGCCTTGCATATCAAATCATTTAAGGGTTTTGAATAAAACTAGAGTTTGTCTTTGTATTTTGATCTTCATTGCATATTTTGGAATATTTTAGAAATTTGATGGATAGTTCCTATCCACCAGACTTCTTGAATATGCAATCCAGTTTAGCTCAGGTTGCATGGGAAGGTTTGCATATCAAAAAGTTGCAAAGTTTTTGAGAAAAACTAAAATTTTTGTTTGTGTGCATGGTTTTGTGGAAAGCTAAAACCAAAGTTTGTGTGCCACTTCTTATTGTGTTTGTGTGTATTTCTTATTGGTCTGTACAAGGTTGAGTTCATTATATATCTTCACAAGACTACTCTAGTACAAGGACATGTTGTCTAACCTTTGCACTTGTGTTATTTAGTCTCCACTTGTTGTACTAGAAAGTATGGTTTGACTCTTTGGCTTAAAACATTCACAAATCCACAACAAAAAATCCATTCAACATCACATTAGCATAATCATTAGTCGACTCCTTCTCTTGGAAGATATAAAGTATTCCATCAACGATTAATTTCTCCAGATGAGCATCATCAATATATGAGTCTCTCGGGTTCAAAACTACCTTTTCAATTGTTCACTTCCATCTTTTAGATCTTTGATGGTGCTTCCCACAAGATCAACAACTCCCACTTTGTTAGCTAGAGACTCAACCCAATCCTAAAAAGAAGAAATGCAACACAACCCGAACTTGAAAAGTAGATAAGAGTTTGACTTGCTTAGTGTTCAAGTCTCAGACAAGGAACTCACCACTTGTGCTAATACTATCAATAAAGGAAATTTAGACCTAGTGTAAATACCAATTCAATCAAGAGAAAGAAAATGTTACATGTGAGAAAATGAAATTTACATGACCTGTTAATTTAGTATTATTACTGATAAGAGATAAAAGGTAGCATTGATTTTCCCATACTTGAATCCTACCATCTATGGAGATCAAGGAATGTTAGAATATCACCCCATGTCCATTGGTATTTATCGAAAAACTAGAATGATTGAGGATCCCCTATTCATGGAGATCCAAAATGTGACATATCCCTCTATGACTAACTATTAAATTCCATATCTATGTTTCCATATTTAACCAGCGTAAAGACAACCTGATTATTTTAAAACGTGTGAAGACCAACCTGCCAATGATTTGCTGGTGAGGGAGAAATTATTTTCAAAGTGTCCGAAGAATCTGCTTAGTTAGAGGCTATATCCAAAAATTCAACAAGGGAACACAATGTACTTCGAGAAGAGTGAAAACTAGTTATTGTAATTTAAGGAACATAACTTTAAAGTTGGAGCTTAGCTTCAAATTTTGCAGAGTAACCAAATTTGTATCAAATTCCCTATCTCCTATTTAGAGGAAACAAATATTATGTAGCTTTTGTACATGATGATATAATACAACATGCATAATGTGACAAGTGTTGGGGAAAATGAACATCTTGAACAAACCTATAGGCATATTTTGTTTGTGACAACAAACAAGATGTTGAGATAGACTTAGCTTCAAATTTTGCAAACTAAACAAACTTGTATAAACTTCCCAATTTCCTATTAGACGAAGCATATATACTATAGCTTTTGTACATGATGATATCACACCTCGTGTAGAGTCATAGTTGCTGGGGAAAATAAATGTCTTGAACAATCCAATAGACATATTTTATCACAACAAATAAGATGCTTAGATATACTTTAAAAACTAAGGTTATGAGATTTTTACCTAGGACTCAGTTGTTTAGAGGAATTGGCTATGGGTCAACGATAGACAGTTTGTGTATAATCGTATCAACAGAGATTGAAGGGACAAAAGAGGAACTTGATGTCCGAGAAATCTTTCTAGGAAAAGTTGTCACGTACTTCAAAGACGACTACCGCACCAAAATGAAGAGCCCAACAAATCGTTGTCTTTATATAAGATATCGTGAATGGTAATTGAAATAACAATCTCAGTATAGGCGTGAGAGAATAGTAGCCTGCAAGTTGACAAACTTAGGGTGCACTATCAGAGTCAGTTTTGCAAGTATTAGATAATATTGTCTTAAATTGATATGGTTTTGTCTTAATTGTTAATTTTCTTAAATGAGTTTTGTCTTAATTGTCATTGTCTAAAGTGGCCATTTTCTTAAAATATTTTTGTCTCAAACAGTTTTTGTTTTAAATATAATGTCTTAAAATATTTTCGTCTTAAATTGTTTTTGTCTTACAATATTTTTGTCTCAAATTGTTTTTGTCTTAAATATAATGTTTTGTTTTAAATATGTTTCTCTTAAACTGTTTTTGTGTTAAAATATTTTTTTCTTAACTTATTTTTGTCTTAAATATAAAGTTTTGTCTTAAAATATTTTTGTCTCAAATTTCTTTTGTCTTAAATATAAAATTTTGTCTTAAAATATTTTTATCTCAAATTGTTTTTGTCTTAAATATGAAAATTTGTCTTAAAATATTCTTGTCTCAAACTATTTTTGTCTTAAATTTTATATCTAACATAATTAATTGATATTAAATTTTAATATAAAATAACTTAAAATAAAAAATATATATATATATATATTCTTTTTTTCTCTTAAACACATGTTTTAAAATGCCTTTCATGTAGTAGTGATGTGTGTTAATACTCTCTCCGTTTGACCCGTGAAGCGAAAGAACTCCCCATTCTCGTCCCTAAAAGTTTTTAGAACATCTGCCAGGAATGTTGATTGCATAGTTCATCAGCCGCAAAAAAACTTCAAGTACTTACCTGACAATACATCAACCTACCTGAGGATACATTGTATCCATGTAATCTCAAGATTCGAAGGCCCATCGCCGTAACATTCTCTCTCCCCCATAGCTACGCATCAATATCAGAGACAAGAAAATTCCGCCATTAATGATGATGACGTGAATCGTTTAGAATGTGATTAAAGACAATATGATACTTGTGGACATAGTCCAATGAAGTCTGACTTTGATAAAATTTTGAGCACATTGTTTTATTTAGATAGGGTATTTGAATTGGATGGACAAAAATTTGTTAAAATCGCTTCTATTTATATCCTCAATTATATTGACAGGGCCTTCGCAGACGCATTTGGACAAATCTCCCTTCCGAATTATATGTGTAAGGCCATGGCAAAAGTATTTGGAGAAATATCCGTTTATAAGAAGGGATTAGTAACTTCGATGTGAGGTGAGCAATTCTTTTTCACCTTCTTCGATGTTAGGTGAGGCATTTTGATGTTTGGTGTTAAATCAAATTATATAGATTTGAAATAATTTTAATTTAAAATTAAATATTTAAATTAAATACAAAATAATTAAAATTTATATATGTTATTAAAATTTTAATTATGTTTATAAGTTTGTATATTTTGAAATACAGTATTTAAATTTTAATTTAATTATTAATGATTATTGAGAGAGTAATAAGGATTTAATTTTATAAAAAAAAGAAGAGAGTAATAACATATAAACAAGTGTCATATAAAAAGAATTAATGGTTTTTTAGGTATGTGGTCTTAATAAGTCATGACACTGATCCATTGTATTGTAACAAAACTTATTTATAGGTAAATTTCTCTAAATAATATATATATATATATATATATATATATATATTAAATTTTTTAATAAATTGATTGTAAAACTACAAAATTAAGAATAATATTACATTTTTTTAAATATATATTTATATTTTTAATTATTTTTTAATGAATAATAATAATAATTTAAAAAAATTAAATTTTTATTATTTTTTTATTATGACTAAATGTATTATAAAATATTTGTTATCTCTTAATATTTGGGATCTCTTAATATTTGTGACAATGCCTGGCAATTGAGATCCGGCCTGGGAATTGGGATTTGTTAATATTTGTGAGGGAATAACTGAGAATGGCCTGGGAATTGGGATCTGTTACAATGTCCGTGTTGGAATACGCAGAGTTTTATATTGAAGCTCTGGTTGCAATCATGGTGGCATCGAGCTGCTTCTTTTTCATCCACTGCCACAAGCGGAAGCGGCTGCTGCCCCCGGGGCCATTCCCTTTCCCTGTTGTCGGAAACCTGCACCTGGTAGGAAAGCTTCCCCACCAAGCTCTGGCAGAGCTTTCTCTGAAATACGGGCCTCTCATGTCACTCCGCCTTGGGTTCTCCGCTCTCACCCTAGTCCTCTTTTCGGGCGAAATTGCTGGGGAGTTTCTAAAGGGAAATGATCGGCTTTTTGCCGGCAGACCTTGGTCTCCCACTATTAAGTACCCTACCTAGAATTCCTCGGACGTGGCCTTTGCTCCAGATGGTCCTTACTGGAGGTAGATGCGTAAGGTCTGCGTTTTAAAGTTGATGAGCTCCAGACGCATTGCTTCTTTCATTTTCATAAGAGAAGAGGAAGTGTCAGCCATGATTCTCTCTATTATTAATTCAAATTCAGATGACCCTCGCCCCTTAAACATTAGAAAAACCGTGTCAGCTCTGACTGGAATCAATTCCCTGATCAAAGAAACTCTTCCGTTAGCCGATTCTTTTAACATCGAAGATTATATATGTTGGAAATTAATTCCAACTACAATCTGAAATAGGTCGACAGAAATCTGATTTTTGTGGATATTTCAGAAAGACGGATGCCTCAAAGTTGTGTTTTATTTTTGCACTCCATTGTGCATTAAATTTTCTGAATTAATGTCCCTGCAACAACCGATTTTGTTTTTCCAAATTGCACCACGTTATCTCCCACAGGCTGATAAGATCAAAAGATATTTTTATTATTTTAATGTTTTAAGTCAAATATGTTTTTCAACATATATATATATATATGTAATAGACAGCAGTGGTTTTAATGTTAGAGAAATAGAGAAAGATAGAGAATTAGAGACAGAGACAGAGAAGAAGACAGAGAGCAGAAAACAGAGGAAATCAGAATCGCTGTGTTTTGTAGCAGCAATGCATTTTCCAGAGTGTTTCAGCAACAGATTGTGTGTTTCAGCGACAAACTGTGTGGAGTTTCAGCAACTGACTATGTGTTGCTGAAATAGAAATATGTGTAAAAGCAGAAATTAGAAAACAGAGTAAGGAGTATTTTGTTTATTCCAGAACTGTAGTTCTGATGGAAATTTGTATTTTATATAATCATTTTTATGGTTAATAAAATAGAGCTTTTCTCCATCTTTTTGTCCACATTTCTATCATTAAATCTTTGTGTTTAGTTGAGAAATTTTACTTCCTTTATTTTGTTTGTTCGAAATATTCAGAAATTTCCAGCATAGTATTGAAGCATGCCATTTATCAATTTTTTCAGCAATATACCATATTATCTGCGAGGTTTCAACCATGAAGCGCATAAGACACAAGACCAGTTCATGGAGAAAGTAATAGAAGAACACAAGTTGAAGGGGCAGCATGACCCCAACATCCCGCGAGATATTGTGGATGTTCTGCTTGAAGTCTCTGTAGATGAAGATATGGAATTCCAAATTACACGAGATAATATAAAAGCCGTTGTTTTTGTAAATTAAAAATGGATTACATTTAGGGGGTAGTATGATACTTTAGAACTGAGGTTTTTGCGATTAGAATTAATTTGAAATATCATTTTCGGGATTTATCTAGATCTGATTATTTGTTAATCAATATATTAATTCACATTCAAGAATGCTAAGTGTTTAGAAATTTATTTGAGATGCTTTGTTTTAAAATTTTGTAGCTATAGATACAGTGGCTTGTCTTTTCATGGAAAAATAGTGGTATAAGAAGTCGTTAATAAGTGCTTAAAAATTTATTTAAGATAATTTGTTTTAAAAGGTGTTAGAAATTTATTTGAGATGTTATGTTTCAAAAGGTCGTATTAATAGACACAATGGCTTCCTTACATTTGTTTTTCATTGCACGATGTGCACTGTCTATATGTGAAATGTACTTGATTTAGTGAGTTAATTCTAGTGTTTGCATGTCGTGCATGTGCACATTAGCATAATATAAAGCACATTTAGCTTCAATTAGTTTTAAGTATTCATAAAGTATCTATAATTGTTTCATGGACACCTAAACTTAAATTAGTTGTTATATATATTGATTCTCAATCTAACATTGATTAATTAATTTGATTCTCAATTCTAATTGTCTTTTTCTTTTCTCAACTTGACAAATTTGTACAGTTATTCTTCAACTAGATCTATGCGCATATAATTTCAAATAAATATGATAAGCAATTTATATTTATGATATTGTATTGATATTGGCATGATATGTTGGTGGGTGGCATCGACACACCTGTACCAGCATAGAATGGGCAATCTCTGAAGTACTGAGAAACCCTAAAGTGCTGCAGAAGCTTCAGGATGAGCTGGAACACATAGTTGGAATGGACCGTATGGCACGTGAGTCTAACCTTCCTCGTCTTGTTTATTTGCAGGCCGTGGTGAAAGAATCACTCAGACTCCACCCGGGGGGTGCTTTTTCCATTCCTCACTCGGCCGTGGAGGACTGCACTATTTTGGGCTATGAAATCCCTAGAAACACACTCATTATTTTCAATCTTTGGGCCATTGGTAGGAACCCTAAGTCGTGGGGGGAGGATGCCCAAAGTTTTAAGCCCGAGAGATTCCTCGCTGAAGCAGAAGTTGGCGTAATCCACAAAACTCATGAAAACTTTGAGTGGCTTCCGTTTGGAGCAGGGAGGAGAGGGTGCCCCGGGCAACCATTGGCAACACTTATTGTAGAGTTTGTGCTGGCACAGCTGTTGCACTGTTTCAATTGAAGGCTTCCTGCGAATCGGCAGGAATTAGACATGATTGAAAAGCTTAATGGACTCACTTTGCCCAGAGCGCATCCACTCTTGGCTTTTCCGACTCCTCGTCTTCGTATTTTTTGGGGTTCCCATGTTTTGGCCAGGTTGACAAGAACAAAAGATGAGACAACATAGAACCACTTTCAGACCTTAGGATCTAGCCCTTCTAGGTCCAGAGAGGGATCTCTCTAGATGAGTCAAAGTGTATGTCTTTGAATCTCTAAGTTGTGATTTTAGGCTAGTTATAGGCTCAGGGTTGGTTTGTTTGATTGTTTATGTTTGGTTGTTGGGAATCAGGAAAGAAGGGTCCAGTATGAGACAAGGATGAGCAAAGAGGAATTTTAGGCAAAGGTAGATAACTCAGAGAACATCAGGGCCATTGGGCAATGGAGTCAAGAAAGGATTTACTTGTGTTCAATGTGCAAGCTTTTAGTTGGGCTAGTTATCTAGAGCATTTGGATCTTAAAAGATGATTGATGGATTGGAACATTAAGGATTGAAAATGAGTGAGAGGGAAAGAAGGAAAGATAGCCAAATTTCTGTCTATAGATCAGGTCAGAGGTCATTTAACTCTAGACCTTCTTGGACATACTCAGAGACAGCTCTCAAAGGGGGACAAAGGGCTGCTTATAGATCAGGCCAGAGGTCATTTAACTCCAGGTCTGCTTTAGCAACTCCAAGGAAAAACATGGATAAGTTTAACAGAAGGGATCTTAGAAAGGTTTAATGAGATGGAAAGATCCTAGTGAGGCAGAGACAGGGTTCTAGACCTCCCAGTGTTCTCAACTCATCCATAAATTCTAACAAGAACATATAAACATAGGTTTCATTAATTCATACATCAAAGAGCAGGAAAAAACATCCACAACACTGGTTAAATCAATTGAAATCAATATTCAGAGACACATATAAGCAAAAAACATAAAAGGCTGGGAGAGAAGCAACATAAGGTACCTATCAAGGGTAAATCTTATGCCAAACTTCTGATGCGAGCCAGTAGAAATGGAATGAAATGAAATCAAACACAGAGATAGGAAAACATCACCAGCTGCTTTAGATCAGGATCCAAAGAAATGTGCTTGTCATATTGAAAAAAACACCAATCAGGTACATCAATGCCCACAGCTTGAACATTCAGTCTGAATTCATCAAATCTCAGCCTATCTTACAATATTACGCAGACAACTTGTCCCAAGAGGGAAATGCTTGCAATCTACTGATATCCAATCAACAACCATTACAATAATTTCCTTCTGTGTTTTATAGTGGAGGATGAACAGAAGATCGACTGAGGAGGTAGGTGGGCACTAAATGTAACATTAAACACATAAAAGAATAGAGGGCCGAAACCCATCTTGTTTTAAATCTCTGCATTTATCCCTGGTATGGCTTAGGCATTCTGACTGCAGTACTTTGTGGTACATGTGGTGAAATAACAGAAATAAAATAAGAAACAGTGAAATATGCCCTACTTATGCAACAAATGCTCCTGGTCCTGTAGGACTGCTGTCAGGGTAGGAAAATTCAGGGACACAATTCATAATCAAAACCGCATGGGCGTTTTGTCCTCTGATGAAGAAAAACATACTGCTGCTATAGAAAAAACCCTGGTGGTATGGCTTCCCTTACATTTAATCTCTGAGAGGCCCTCGGGGTCTTCACTCTAATGCTTTACCTCTGAAAAACTGGATTGAGCCCTTTAATCCCCATCATCATGCTTTACTTCTGAGCTTGAGGCCTAAATATCTGCGTCTGCGTGCCTCCAGGTCACTGCTGCTCCATTGATGGTGCAAATCGAGCTTTAATGGTGCTGGACAGGGTTTTCAAAGCTTAAACTCTGTCCTTCAATGGAGAAAGGCTCTGCCGATGCAAAAAACTGGCTTATGCATTAATTTCCTGTGCACAGAATTCTTTGCCGCTGCTTTAAATGCTGTGTAATCATGGCGGACCATTACCAGCTGATAAACCTGCAAAAACACGCAACCTCTCAAGAAAAACCATGGACGGGGTGATGGAGGAAGTGTAGGGAATGAAAATGGCCGTGCAGATGATGAACTGGGGGAGAAATCGCCAAAAATGGTGACAAATTGTTCTGGCAGAGGTGGCGGTCTCACAGAGCGGAGTTTGAACAGAAAAATCATTAAAAAACACAAAAATGAATGATTATATGCAATGGAATGGTCGAAAGGTACGGAAAATGCACGTCGGGTGACGTGGCATACGGAAGAGGCACGTGGACGGATGATGCGGAGGCTCGGGCGACAGCGGAATGCTCAGCGGCGGGAAAACGAATCTGGACCGTCAGATTTCGACGAAGATCGACGTTGGAAACGCGTCGGAGAGTGATAGACTGTGGGCCAGGGGTACGGCGATCGGGGGTTAAAAAATGCGCAACTTCGTCGATCGTCAACCATCGAATGAAGGGCTCTGGATCGAACGGCTATTACACATATCGCTCGGCATCCTGTACCGAACATTAATGTGTAATGAACCGGTGGTTTTAAAACAGTGTCGGGGCCATGTGTCAAGAGCTGAGTGGAATCGCTTAGTGATCAGAGAAAACCACCAAGCGCGTGAGGGTGGTGCGATAGAAACCGACTGTTTTTGAACAGTGCGCGGCGGGGTCTACCGGTGGGAAAGGTTTCGGACCGTCGATCTGGCGGGAAATGAACGGAGATGGCTCAATCAAATGTTTGAACGGGGGAAAGCGCGAGGGTTGCGGATTAAATGCTGGCCATTCGATCTATCAGGATCAATGGTCGAGGATGTGCCCGATGAATAAATACGGTAAGCGCCCTTCAGTGTTAGAACCCGATCATAGCGATGGGTTTTGTGGAAGGTAAAGGAGCGCGGGGCTAACGGGAAAAGGGCTGAGGCCTATCATATGGTCGGAAGTGGGTTTTTAACCCATTTTCAATGAAATTTATGATTTTTTGGCCCATTTCCAAAGTGTTTTAAGGCTAGCCAAGGGCAACGATGGGGGGATGAAGGGTGAAAAAAGGCTAGACAAAGGGTAAGAATAGGATTTAAAGGGGGATTTAGGGAAAACAAAGGGTGCAGGGATATTAGGGAAGATTTCAGGAACAGACAAGGGGAATTGGGGGGGAAAGAAAGGAGACCCTGACTAGGGGGGACAGGGGATAATAACGAGCCCTTTGAGGAACATAATTTTATAACCAATGAGGCTTTAGATGGAAAATAGTAGAGGGGACTTGTATAAGGCAAAGAACAGAGAGACCTCAAGGATGATGTGTCTTCAAGGGAAATGCATTCCTTGGAGGTATCCAAAATGACATAGCCCCCAGCTTGCTTGTCAAGAATTTCATAGGGGGGCTAACAGTGGCTCCACATGGGGATGACTTCTTCTTGAAAGAGTCAAGAAACTAGAAACAATCTTTGGAGTAGGCCAGATGCCTGCTGCTCGGCACATCCCTTTCTTTGATCAGCTACCACAATATGAATATGTTACATCAGCAGAAACATTTCTCCCAATCAAAATACCTACCCAAACTACAATCCTAACATTTTTTTTCTCCTATTAGGGTGCACTTGAGCTAGCAGACCCTTTACATGATTTATTTTTGAAACAGAAAACAAACCTATTCTACTTCTACCCTTATTGCTCCATGAGGCTAGATTAGACTGCTGGTCTCATATGATTCTCTACTTAATCTACTACCTGTTGGGATTAAACTGTCCAACAGGTTTCTTCTCCTACATTCTAAAACAGGAAATTGAAAAACAACCAAGCAAGGATTAGACTGTCTGACTTGCTGGAGCGAAGACTTGTAGACAACTGCAAACAAAACTGTGAAGGCATGAAATCTGCAATTTGAAATATCCTTCTTTCTTTGTGACTAAGGTTTTGAGCATATTTGAGTCACCTCTTATCTTTGATTTTAGCTCTGGTTTTGGGCATATTAGAGCTGATTCTTCTTTGTTCCTTGCTGGTCCAGATTTCGAGCATGTTAGGACCGGCTGTCTTCTCTTCTTTGGCTCAGGTTTTGAGTTTATTAGAGACAATATTTGTACTTCATAGGTTCATGTTTTGAACACATCTGAACCTCTCCTTTTCACTGTTTTTTGGAAACATTTTCTCTGTTTTCTTGAAAGTAAAACTGCAATGGTATGTACAATGGGAATAGAATTGGAAATGGAAATTAGCAGAAGTAGTGTTTGAGCATCCTGCCATTGACAGGACCCCCAAATATCTCTGTACCATCAAGTTCTTGTAAGAAAAATGCATTAGGGCCCACAGTGGCCTGGACGATGTATGGACCTTGCCACAAAATGTAAAATTTTCCATGTTTACCTTTGTCCTCTCTTCTTGAGTCCCACTTCAGAACCTTGTCACCAACTTTGAAATCAGCAGCTTTGGTTCTTTTGCCAAATAGCCTTTTAATGTTTTCTTGAACTCTGAGAGCTCTGTTATATACCTCCTCCCTGGTTTGCTGAAGATGGAATGTTTGATTTATCCTTATTATCATGTTGTCTTCCTTTGATTGGATCTCCTGGACAAGTTTGATTACTGGAACTCCAAGGCTGGTAGGAAATATTGCTTCTATCCCATAGACTAGCTGGAATGGTGACATGCCAATGGATTTTTTTGTAGTAAGCTTGTCAGCCCACAAAGCATGTACCAACTTGTTGTGCCAAGATTTTTTGTTCTCTTCTAATAACTTTTTAATGATTTCCACTAAGCTCTTATTTGATGATTCAGCCAAGCCATTACCCTGAGGATAATAGGCAGTTGAATGACCCAACGTGATATGGTACCTGTGACAAAAATCAACCATTTTCTTGGATCCAAAAGCAGCAGCATTGTCGGTGATTATTTTCCTTGGGCAACAAAACCGAGAGAGGATATGACCTTCTAGGAACCTAAGGATGACATAATCAATCGCATTCCTAGTGGGTATGGCTTCTATCCATTTGGTGAAGTAATTTGTAGCAATTAGGATCCATTTTTGTTGTCCTGAAGAGGCTGGATGAATTTACCCTATAAAGTCTAGACCCCATTGTAGAAAGGGACCTTCAATAGTGATGGGTTGTAGGGGGAGGGGGAGGAGCTTTCTTCTGCCTTCAAAGATCTGACATTTGTGGCAGGTAAGGATCATTTTATGGACATAATTGAAGAGTGTAGGCCAATAGTAACCAGCCCTGAGTATTTTATTTGCAGTGGCTTTCCAACTCAGGTGGCCTCCACATTCTCCAGCATGAAACTCTTGTTTAACATTTTCAGCTTCAGTATCAGACAAACATTTCAGCAATAGGCCATTCGGATTTTTCCAGTATAGATTCCCATTCAAAATGCAGTAGTTTATAGCTTTGAGTTTTATGAATCTGGCCTTAGTTTTGGACAGTTCTGGAGGGGCATTGAGATTGGTGAGCACATAAAGGATATCGGAATACCAAGGAGAGTTCTAAAACTTCTCCTCAACAGTGGGGTCAGGCAATCCCTCCTGCTCATCTAAGGTGTTTACCATGTTAATGTCAAGGGCCTGCAGATTAGATTTAGCCATTAATTGGGCTAGGCCTTGACCTTTGATGAGTTTGGTGGGCTTTATCTCAAGGTCATATTCTAAGATGGTAGAAATACATTTTCCCCTTTTCCCATCAGGGTCTTGGGACAAGATATCTTTGACCACTATATTTGGCACATAAGCAATGGTGTGAGAATGCAGAATGTACACCCTAAATTCTTTTAAGGCCTTCACTAGGGCATAAGCCTGTTTTTCCATAATGTTGTACTTCAAGGGCGCATCTCTTAAGGCTTTGCTGAAAAAGGCAATTGGCTGTTCCATTCCCTCTGTGTTCTTTTGCAGCAATACTGCAGCTATTGTATGTTCAGAGGAAAATGAAAAGATCAGAAAATATTTCGAGAAATCTGGGCTAATCAGCACAAGGGCTCGTGTGAGTGCAAGTTTTACTGATTCGAAAGATTGTTTAGCTCCAACAGTCCATTTAACTCCTACTTCTTTCTTCAGAATGTTAGTCATAGTCCTAAGGTGTTCAACGAGATTGGGAATAAATCTCCTCAGGAAGTTGATTTTTCCAATGAAGGACTGTAGCTCCTTGATGTTTCTTGGGTGTGTGATTTGGAGTATCCCTTCAACTCTTTGTGGGTCTATCCTAATCCCCTTCTTAGATATAATGTGACCAAGAAGTTTACCTTCTTGGAGCCCAAAAACAATTTTCTTAGGGTTTAGAGACAGACCGTACCTTCTACATTTTTCAAAAAATTTCCTTAGATGTTTCAAGTGTTCATATTCTGTTTTAGAATAGACAGTCAAGTCATCCAAGTAGATGACAATGAAGTGTCCTATCTCCTCTGAGAAAGCTATATCCATCGCTCTATGGAAGGTGGCGCCAGCATTCATCAACCCAAAGGGAATTTTCACGTACATGAAGGTGCCACATGGAGTGGTAAAAGCTGTTTTGAGTTGATCTTCTCGGAGCACCAATACTTGGTTATATCCTGAAAAACCATCAAGCAGGGAGATTCTCTTAGAGCCCACTACCTTTTGTAAGATATGTTCCATTCTAGGCAAGGGGTAGTTATCCTTTAATGAGGCCCTATTAAGATTTTTGAAGTCTATGCACAGTCTGATCTCCCTGGTTTTCTTTCTTACAGCCACTAGATTTGATGCCCAATCAGAAAACCTCACAGGAACTATTATGCCTGCATCGTATATCTTTTTAATCTCCTTTTCAACTGCAGAAAATTGTTTCGGATTGATCCTACAAATTTTTTGTCTGAAAGGCTTCTGGTTTTCCTTCAGGGGTATCTTGTGTTGTATGATGTTGGTGTCATAAGCCTTTAAGTCTTCATAACTCCATGCAAACACATCAATGAATTCTTTCAACAGCTCAATGTATTTCTTCTTCATGTCTGCAGGTAAAGACTTAGCTAGTTTAATCATTTTGGGTTTGTCTTCAGTGCCTATGTTGCATTCTTCCACATCCGAATCTGCATGTTCTATAGTGGGCTTTTTGGCTACGTCATCAAAATCAAAAAGATCCTCTAAGGGTGCCAGGCCTCTGGGAATATTCTTATCTTTGGCCTGCAGCACCTCTATTTCTTCATTATCTGTGTTTTCACATTTTATGGTTGAATTTCCAGTCTCCTCGGAAAAAGAATTTATTTCTATGCTACAAGGCGGGGATTCTCCATCAGAGGATTCCTCACTAAGGAAGTTGTCTTCAGATTTATAATCTAAACCAGAAAATTCAAACTCATCTCTGCCTGTTAAGAAATCCTCAATCTGTTTGTCACCTTCAAAGACCTGCCAATATTTTTCATTTTCTGGCACTGTAGGTCGGAATTTGGTTTGAATGATAATTTATTGGTCAGGGGGGGTTTTATGATATGAACTAGCCAGGCAAGCTAGTCTGTTAGCAATGACATTTTGACTCCTAGGAATAAATACCAATTCATATTCCATGAATTTTTTCAATATATCCATGGCATCGTTCCTATATGCTCTTAATTGGGGTTGTTTCACTGCATATTCACCGTTCACTTGTTTGATCACTAACTCAGAGTCTCCTCTCACAGCTATCATATGGGCTCCAAATTTTTTCAACAGATTTAAACCAAGGATAAGAGCCTCGTATTCTGCAATATTATTTGTGCATTTGAAATACAGATTCACCGCATGGCTCTCAGCATGGTCATTTTCTGTGTTACGTAGCCGCACCCCTGCCCCAACATTTTTTTTAGTACAGGACCCATCAAAATTCATTTCCCACAAGGTTTCGCCATTATGTTGCATTGGGGGGTCTGTACTAGGTTGTGTGTTGTCTTGTTCTTCACGTGGTGTATTAGTTTGAGGGGTGTGACTAATAGGCTAACTGCATTGTGTTTCTGGTTCTTTCTGAGTTTCGTTTTCATTATCCTGTCCATGGTTTTCTTCATCGTATTCTTCTAGGGTAGCCATTATGCTAAAATCCATGGGCTCTGTGTTCTTGCTTGGATTTCTGCGTTGTGATTCTGGCTCTCCTAAGGATTGGTCGTTATAAAGAATGAAATAATCCAGGTCTGTGTGCACAGAGTATAATGGTGAATTTTCAGGCTTCTCGGGGCTACTGACTAGGAATTTCATCTGGGACTCTCTATACAGTCTTCTAAGTTGGCCAAATATAGGGATAGTGGCATATGAGCCATCCATATACATTCTTCCTTGCAACTTGGCTCTCCATGATCTCGATAATAACGTGCCATACTTGGGTGGTACATCTGCCACCACCACATCCATGACCATACATTTAGCTGGGATCTGGGTCAAGCTCACACATAAGTCCTTGATTAGGCCTAGGCATTTTACTCTGCTAGAGTCAAATGAATATAGGTCTTTGTAAGGTCGTGTTATCTCTAGGCCTAGCTTTTCCATTACTACCTCAGGCATTAGGTTGTGTGATGCTCCAGAGTCATGCATGGCATTATGGAGGATCTTGTCATGGATGTTGAGACTGATATAGAAAGGTGGAACTACCCCTTTCTGAAACTTCCCCTCAATCTTTGGACCAAACAAGAGGGAAGGTTGATCATCATTCAAATTCACAGTGTCATTGTTTTCCCCTAGATTCAACGCTTTCAAAACTTGGCCTTTATATACATCCTGAGTGGCTAGGTCAGATAATGGTACAGAGATTTTGATTTTTGCAATCTCGCTCTCTAGATTGAAAGTGGACTGGGTCTTTGGAGTGCTTAACTCTGTTTTATTAGCCACCTTGGTGACCGAATTAGTTTGTAATTTCTCATCATGTACAGGGTTAGGAAATATTGTATCAGGAGTACTAACTGAAGTGCTAATACTGCTAGCGGGCTCACCTTGTTTTTCATTCTTCTGGTTGTCTTTTCCTTTGTTTTTTCCAGAGCTTTCGGCTGCTACTTTGCTATTTACAGCAGATGCTTTAGAATTTTTGTTAGGTCTCTTCTTGATGGTAACCTCAGGAGTCTCGGTTTTGGAATTTTCTTGGTTCTTTTTGCTCCTAAGTTCATATTGTTCTCTGACCTGCATCATGGCATTTTCAAATCCTAATCTGTAATCCTCAGATCCTGGCCATTTCTCATCCCAGTATGAAGGTGAGGGTTGGTATTCTTCTGAGTCACAGTTAAGGACAGAGTCTTCTGTTTCGAACATGTTTATCATATTCCCCTCAGACTCTTCTATGATTCCCTTGTCTTCATCAAGAAATTTTTCCTGGAATGGGGGAATTACTTATTGGTCTGACTCTCTTTGTCTGTTGGGAGTGGCATTGTTGTTCCTTCTAAAGTTTTGGTTCTGGTTTTGATTTCATTTTTGGTTATTGACAGTGACAACCATTCTCTTCATCATTTTTTGTAGCTCTTCCATGTTTTTAGACAATTTGTCATAATTTGGATCAGATATGGAGGCTACGTTGTCATCCCTATAGGTTACCCTCCTCTCAGCTCTCTGTCTTTCCTTTTTCTCAATCAAATTGGCTTCTATGTTCACATCTCCTTTCTATATGTCTTCCAATGTGGTGTATTCTTTGTCCCTAAGTTCATAGGCCATGTCAGCATCAAACCCATCAGGGTACTTTGCTAGGGCCATGCCTTGTGGAGGTTTCATATGTGGGGGGAGGGCATTGTAAATGCTGTTAAATATTGTTGTGTAATCATGGACACTCTCTCCCACGTTTCTTCTAAAGCTCATGTATTCAGCTAGGAGTTGGCGAGGGTTTGCCCTAGTTTCCCATTTATCAACGAAAGTCCAGTATAGAGCAGGGAGATCTTGGATACGACCCGCAGGTAGGTTTTTAAACCATTTCTTCACCTCACCTCCCAAGCTTTGGGCAAAGATTCTCATTTTGATTGTTTCATCATCAATTTCCATGTAGTCAAAAGAATCCTCCATTTTATCTACATGTTGCTGAGTTGTGATGGATTCTTTAGCAGTGAAGTGTGGGATTTTTTATTGATAATCATTGGGTAAGGGTAACAAGGGCTGAGGTAAGACAAGAGGTGCATACCAAGCTTCCATGATGATATTCTGATGAGGTAAATGGTTAACTTGAGTAGCTGGTATATGGATGACGGGGATATTAGGACCAACAGGAGTTTGTTGAGAAGATTTAGGGTGGGAAAGCCCCAAGTTTTGAATGAAGTGGGAATC
Source organism: Pinus albicaulis (assembly GCA_034641835.2). NCBI lineage: Eukaryota > Viridiplantae > Streptophyta > Pinopsida > Pinales > Pinaceae > Pinus > Pinus albicaulis. Next base: position 189,072,267 of record CM076583.1, on the reverse strand, counting down.
AGGTGGTGTGGATGGAGGGGTTCCTCTGTCCCTAGTGTGTTGACCACTATGATATGGTGAACTGTGAAACTCGAGGTCTGGATGGTCTAGATGATTGAATGAACTAGCTCTAGGAAATATGTTTGGCAGGTCTAGGTCAAGATGAAAGTGTGATAGAGCTGTAAGATCTTCTGGCGCAAAGTTAGCTCTATAGATGTGACTGGAAATAGTTGGTCTCTTAGGTACAGGAGATCTCTTGAGGATGCTCTCAGGGTTATCAACTATTTCAGGTGGGTCAGGATTGGGATAAGCTCTCGTGTGAATGGTTCTGAAAGCCAGAATGTTATACTTATAACTAAGCGGCTTAACCCCACTTGCTCTTCTATTGTGGTTAATGTTGTTTCAAAGGCTAGTCTCCCAGTGGATTCTAATGTGAAACCAAGACAATCAGCAAGCCTACTGATCACCAGTGGAGTATTTTCGTTTAGGAACAATGGAGTCGCCAGGTGGAGGGTTTTTGGGTATGTCTAAGGGGTTAAACTGTCCACCACAGTGCTCAGCCACTATCACATTTCAGGAATCTCCTCAAAAATAGCAAATTCCAACCAGAGATTGACTGGGAGGGCATTTACCAGATATGTCACCTCCGAAGAGGATGAGATCCAGAGGCTTCCTGGCCCTTTCTAGGCACTCAACAATGGAGGTTGATTCAAGAAAGGAATGACTTATTGCCAACCTAACTAGATATCTAGGCTTTCTGAGGTTTTGAGATATGTTTAAGGTGAAATGCACTCACAGTTCCCTAGTGGAGTCGCCATTATGTTTGGGTTCCCATGTTTTGGCCAGGTTGACAAGAACAAAAGATGAGACAACATAGAACCACTTTCAGACCTTAGGATCTAGCCCTCCTAGGTCCAGAGAGGGATCTCTCTAGATGAGTCAAAGTGTATGTCCTTGAAGCTCTAAGTTGTGATTTTAGGCTAGTTATAGGCTCAGGTTTGGTTTGTTTGATTGTTTATGTTTGGTTGTTGGGAATCAGGAAAGAAGGGTCCAGTATGAGACAAGGATGAGCAAAGAGTAAGTTTAGGCAAAGGTAGATAACTCAGAGAACATCATGGCCATTGGGCAATGGAGTCAAGGATTTACTTGTGTTCAATGTGCAAGCTTTCAGTTGGGCTAGTTATCTAGAGCATTTGGATCTTAAAATATTATTGATGGAATGGAACATTAAGGATTGAAAATGAGTGAGAGGGAAAGAAGGAAAGACAACCAAATTTCTGTCTATAGATCAGGTCAGAGGTCATTTAACTCCAGACCTGCTTGGACATACTCAGAGATAGCTCTCAAAGGGGGACAAAGGGGCTGCTTATAGATTGGACCAGAGGTCATTTAACTCCAGGTCTGCTTTAGCAAATCCAAGGAAAAACATGGATAAGTTTAACAGAAGGGATCTTAGAAAGGTTTAATGAGATGGAAAGATCCTAGTGAGGCAGAGACAGGGTTCTAGACCTCCCAGTGTTCTCAACTCATCCCTAAATCCTAACAAGAACATCTAAACATAGGTTTCATTAATTCATACATCAAAGAGAAGGAAAAAACATCCACTACACTGGTTAAATCAATTGAAATCAATATTCAGATACACATATAAGCATAAAACATAAAAGGCTGGGAGAGTAGCAACATAAGGTACCTATCAAGGGTAAATATTATGCCAAACTTCTGATGCGAACCAGTAGAAATGGAATGAAATGAAATCAAACACAGAGATAGGAAAACATCACCAGCTGATTTAGATCAGGATCCAAAGAAATGTGCTTGTCATATTGAAAACAACACCAATCAAGTACATCAATGCCCACAGCTTGAAAATTCAGTCCGAATACATCAAATCTCAGCCTATCTTACAATATTACACAGAGAACTTGTCCCAAGAGGGAAATGCTTGCAATCTACTGATATCCAATCAACAGCCATTACAATAATTTCCTTCTACGTTTTATAGTGGAGGATGAACAGAAGATCTATTGAGGAGGTAGGTGGGCACTAAATGTAACATTAAACACATAAAATAATAGAGGGCCGAAACCCATCCTGTTTTAAATCTCTGCATTTATCCCTAGTATGGCTTAGGCATTCTGACTGCAGTACTGTGTGGTACATGTGGTGAAATAACAGAAATAAAATAAGAAATAGTGAAATCTTCCCTGCTTGTGCAAAAAATGCTCCTGGTCCTGTAGGACTGCTGTCATGGGTATGAATCTTCAGGGACATGATACATAATAAAAAATGCTTGGGCGTTTTATCCTCTGATGAAGAAAAACATACTGCTGCTATAGAAAAAACCATGGTGGTACAACTTCCCCTGCATTTAATCTCTGAGAGGCCCTCGGGGTCTTCACTCTGATGCTTTACCTCTGAAAAACTGGATTGAGCCCTTTAATCCCCATCATCATGCTTTACTTCTGAGCTTGAGGCATAAATATCTGCGTATGCATGCCTCGAGGTCACTGCTGCTCCATTGATGGTGCAAATCGAGCTTTAATGGTGCTGGACATGGTTTGCAGAGCTTAAACTCTGTCCTTCAATGGAGAAAGGCTCTGCCGATGCAAAAAACTGGCTTATGCATTAATTTCCTGTGCACGGAATTCTTTGCCACTGCATTAAACACTGTGTAATCATGGCAGACCATTACTAGCTGATAAACCTGCAAAAACACGCAACCTCTCAAGAAAAACCATGGACGGGGTGATGGAGGCAGTGCAGAGAATGAAAATGGTTGTGCAGATGATGAACTGGGGGAGAAATCGCGAAAAATGGTGACAAATTGTTCTGGCGGAGGTGGCGGTCTTGCAAAGCGGAGTTTGAATGGAAAAATCATTAAAAAACACAAAATTGAATGATTATATGCAATGGAATGGTTGAAAGGTACGGAAAATGCACGTGGGGTGACGTGGCGTACGGAAGAGGCACATGGACATATGATGTGAAGGCTCGGGCGACAGCGGAATGGTTAGCGGCGGGAAAATGAATCTGGACCATCAGATTTTGGTGGAGATCGATGGTGGAAATGCGTCAGAGAGTGATAGACTGTGGGCCAGGGGTACAATGATCGGGGGTTAAACAATGCACATCTTCGTCGATCGTCAACCATCGGATGAAGGGCTCTGGATCGGATGGCTATTACGCATATCGCTCGACATCCTGTACCGAACTTTAACGCGCGATGAATCGGCGGTTTAAAAACAGTGTCGGGGCCACGTGTCAAGAGCTAAGTGGAATCGTTGGGTGATCGGAGAAAACCACCAAGCGCGTGAGGGTGGTGCGATAGAAACCGGCTGTTTTTTAACAGTGCGTAGCGGGGTCCACCGGTGGGAAAGGTTCAGGACCGTCGATCTGGCGGGAAATGAACGATGATGGCTCAATCAAAGGTTTGAACGGGGAAAAGCATGAGGGCTGTGGATTAAATGTTGGCCATTCGATCTATCAAGATCGACGGTCGAGGATGCGCCCGATGAATAAATACGGTAAGCGCCCTTCAGTGTTAGAACCTGGTCACAGCGATGGGTTTTGTGGAAGGTCTGAGGCCTATCATATGGTCGCAAGTGGGTTTTTAACCCATTTTCAATGAAATTTATGATTTTTTGGCCCATTTCCAAAGGGAAAGAAAGGGGACCCTGACCAGGGGGGACAGGGGATAATAACGGGCCCTTTGAGGAACATAATTTTATAACCAATGAGGCTTTAGATGGAAAACAGCAGAGGGGAATTGTATAAGGCAAAGCACATAGAGACCTCAAAGATGATGTGTCTTCAGGGGAGATGCATTCCTTGGAGGTCTCCAAAATGACATAGCCCCTAGCTTGCTTGTCAAGAATTTCATAGGGGGGCTAACAGTCTTCCAGTTCTGTAATTGGTATTACCAGTTGTAATTACAATGTATGATTATTGTTTTTACAGTAGATTAGAACCTATTGAAGTGCTTTGTCTTTATAAAGAACACTTGCACGTTAGAATGTTCGTGCAATCAAGGTGTGCTTTGATAACCTAATTATTATTAATTAGGTAGATTGTGTACTCAGTATTAATTTTCAATAATTCAAAATGCTTAATTTGTTTTGAATTGTTTAAAGGTATCTACGATTCCTTAGTTTCGTTTATGCAGTATCCCTAGTTTTCAAATGAATTAGTTTGGGCAACATTCAATTCTAACGAATGTATTAATTGCAGCGGCTGAGAAATAATCATTTTATTTTAATTTAATTCATTTGCTTTGTTTAAGAATTGGAGTGAATTTTTGTTTTTGTTTTTTGGGATAGAAACAAGGCAAAATATAATGAGATTAAGATATTTGGTTGTTTAAATTTTTTAATTATATAAATAGATTTAATATTTTGAAAAATCAAACTATTTATTCACTAATAAATTATAAATTTAACAGTTTACAACTCAAACTTGTAATTCTAATAAATTATTATCAAATTATAAAAATATTAAACTAAAAAAACACAAAAAAAGCTTAAACTTATAAGAAATAAAATATATATATATTTTTAATTCAATTTATTTTCAAAATTCCTTCTATTCATATTAAACTTTGAGTGTGATCAATTTTTTTGAAGTGTATAGTTTTAAAAGATGTTTTGAGGAGATTAAATATCTTTTAATGCTTGATATATATATATAGATATATGGTTTTATGTTTGTTTTCTGTGTTTGTGTATTAATTTGATTTGAGCATAGAAGAAATTATTTTGACATGTTTTTTATTGTTTAAATTGTATTTTTAAATATGTAAAATGCTTCAAAGCTTTGAAAATTCACTTGGGCACTCAAATTGTAATAATAAAAATCTATTTTTATCCTTAAAAATATATTTTTAAGAATAAAAATATATTTTTAAGAATAAAAATATATTTTTAAGAATAAAAATATATTTTTAAAAATTAAAATATATTTCTAAGTTGTGGTCAAGCCAGTCACCAAATTGGTAACCAAATTGGTATATGAGACTTTCTATGGTACGAAGGACACCCTAGTGCAAAAATAACTAGGAATCAAACATTTAACAACCTCTTTTAGAGTGCAAAAGTAATTTGACACTTGAAAAATTAGGAGTTAAGATGGGCACTTAAGCAATTAGACTGTACAAAAGCATTTTAGAATGCAAAACTACCTTGACACTTGAGAGGTGTAGTGTTAAATGATAGTAGAAGTCTCTTTAGACACACAAATTTTATTAATGAAATGAAAATAAATTTACATAAATATGTTAGGGATTGCATTGATCACTCAATACTCTTCCATAAAGAGAAAAATAAGCCTTAAATAAGGTTATGTTCTAAACTAAATTGGTTATGGACAACTTATTACAAATGAAAAATGCCCATTTATATTAAATGAAATAATAACAAGTTTCCTAATTTTTATTCTAATAATTATGCTTCCTTAGACCTTCACCAATAATATAGAAAATCTTAACTATATTTTTATATAGTTCTAGTTTAATTATTTTTACATAATAATATATAACATTCCCCCATTTGATCTAAAAGTACATTAGAACAAATACCGATTTCTTATCTAAAGTTAGTTAATTTTATCTTGCCAAGATGTTTTGTGAAGATATTTAAGATCTTGTCTTCTATAGGAAATATATTGGTTTGATGATACTAATGAGGGTCTTATTGTAATGGTATTTGGTGTTGACATGATTTTTTTTAAGAATGGAAATCTATAATTTTGGCAAGCTTAATGGCTTATTTACTGTCAATCAACAATGGAATGCTTCTTCTTGATGAATTCTCAAATCCTGTAAAACTTTGTGTCACCATACAATCTCACATGCTCCTTCTCATATTGAAATATGTTTTTCCTCTACTAAAGAATTTACCATTATTTTTTTCTTCTTACAACTCCAAGAAATTGTTATTAATCACATGCTAATCAAATATCTTGATGTTGATGTCCTACGATAAAAATTTTCAATAAAAAATGCATCTGCATATCCAACAAGTATGAAGTTTTTATTTTTATTATATAGGAGTCCATAATCTTTCGTACCTTAAATATATTTAAGAAAATTTTTTGCTACATTCTAGTGGCTTTCATTTAGATCTTACATTAAACTTGAGAGAGTACTAAATATATATGATAAATCTAGGCAAATGGTTGTCAAATAGTTCAAGCAACCAATAAAATACTTGAAACAAATGTTATTTACCAATTCCCCCTTCAAATTTTGAAAGTTATAGTTTTTTATCCATTAAGGTGAGAACATAATTGTAGTGTGTCATGCAAAATAATTTCAATATTGAATATTTGAATTGACTAATGAAAACATTATTTGAATGTTGGAATAATTCAACTACAAGATATATTGAAATGATCCTAGATTTGTCATCTTGAATCCATTATGTAATTCCTGCTTCACGTGGAAAATATGATCATCACTATTCCCGGTAATGGTAAATTGATCTACCTACATTACCAATATCACCATATTTTCACCTTGTTGTTGCACATACAACGCATCATATGATTCAAATCTTTGAAACCCCACTTTGCGAATGCAATCATCCATTTTTAGCATACCAAACTCTCGTAGCTTGTTTCAATCCATACAAAGACTTGAGTAATTTAAAAATATTTATGTTCTCGTCCTTTAGGCTCAAATCTAGGGGGTTTTCAAAGCCATATAGACTTCTTTCTCCAAATATCCATTGACGAAGGTGCTTTTAGCACACATCAAATGTAATTTCTATCCTTTTTGAGTCGCCAAAGAAATCACCATTCATATTGTGTTTCATTTTGTTGTAGGTGCAAATGTTTCTTTGTATTCAATGCCTTCTTGTTGTACAAAATCCTTGGCCACAAGTCTTTCTATATATTTTTCAATCATTCCATATGGTGTATACTTGATTTCGTAAACTAATTTTCATCCAATGGGTTTGACATTTGGAGGAAAATCAACAAGTTTTGCAAGTACCATTTTCAACCACTGAATTATATTCATAAATAATCACTTTTTTTCATTCTCCATGTTTTACTGCCTCTTTAAAAGTTGTGGTCTTATTAAAATAATTTGTTCTTGATTGATAGAGGAAGATCCACAAATTTCGATATTGTAGTCGATGTTTTAGAACCACAAGTCGGGTCCATATTTAAGACCCAAGGAAATGTAAAGAGCATGAAGGGAAATAAATATTGAAGAGAATGAAGGATCTACTATTAAAAACCTAAATGGATGATAGGGACAAAAATTGATACTAAGGAAAAAAATTATTTAATGCTAGATTCAGTTTGTCTCATTTTTTATTAATTTCATCTAGATGAACAACTTTCAGAGGTTGTTGGGCCTTCTTTGGCAATCAAAGTTGAATATATTGTGGATTTGTACTATTACCATTATTTTTATAAAAATGATTGATATGAATAGAAATTTTTCTTTCTTTTGGAGTATCAAATTGTTAGCATTAGAATCTTCTGAAGTTTCATTACTGAAAGAATTAAAAGAAATTTTTGTTGAATATTTTGAGCAACTTTTTGCTGATGAATCTGTTGATTTGTGTATCTTGGGAGGTACTCGTAGACCCTAGGGTATTGGATTTGGGATAGGTTTGACCCACATGGTATTTGTGGGAAATTTATCCAAGAAGTGGGGTTTTCACCTACAGTTGTGGGCATGAAATGAAGAGGAGATTTAGTTTGCTAGTTTGATCATTGAGAGTATGTGGGGCACCCTTGAAGGCTTAAGCGGAACCTACGACATTAATGATGTGGCATTTCTTAAATAAAAGTAATTTTTGTCTTATGTTTTATCAATGTTTAAGTATGTTTATTAGGTCATCTTGGTGTTATGTGATGACATTTGGGGGCTAAGTGAAACCCACCAAGAAAACTATAAAAATAAGACAAGTATTAACTCATTATCATCCATTCAAGTGAATTTAATCAAAGAGAAAGACAATATTATCTCGCAATAGACCTAGAGGATCTAACTAGAGTTAGAGAAGAGGATTTATTGGTATCTTTTCTTGTGTTTTGGTTTCAATGTGTTAGGGAGAATTCTGGTGGAGTTTGGAAGGATAATTATTCAAATATGTTGGTGTGAAACTCCATGTGATTCTATTCGCAAGATTATTTTTTTATAGCAGAGGGAGGGGACCCCTACAATAGGTGATTTGGAGGGTTATGAGGCCTATTTTGGAGGACCAAGAGGTCTCGACTATTTCTGGAGTGAAGCCACATGAATTGAGGAACTATCACAAAAATTTAAGGAAGGTTTTCACATGTATGAAGTGTAGAAATTTATTAATATTGATATGTATTACTGGATTCTCCTGATCTAACAAATTAATATTATGTTAAATACAGAATCCTTCCACTTAATTCTTTCTGGAAATTAAATCTCCAATTGCAAAAATATGAAGAAAATCAATCACACATAAATAAGATATTTTACCGGGAAAGCTTAAAGCTAAAAACCCAAACTATCAAATATTATGTATATCATGGAATCATGTAACAATCTCATACAAAGCTTAGTATATCAAGATCTCAATACAATATACAATCATCACACACTTTCATGTAGAAATTAGCATATATATGCACCAATTTCTTGCCTCTTGATAGCCTGCCTCTATTGTGCAATCCCTACTAAAGAAGACCCCTGAATGAATTCGATCTTGCCTTGGTTGCACTGCGAAATCCTCATTGGAAAGTCCAATGTCTGTGTAGATGCATTGAATGCACCACTATAGTCACAATAGATATTCCATCTCACCCTTTAACCTATCTCTCCACTGGGTCTCCACTGGAACTGACATGCAAGTAATTAACTATTTTATTTGTTCAGTTGCAAGTGAGTCACTAGTTGTGAATTAATTAAATAATTAATTAACTAAACTCTCACTAGCATATCTTTAGTTACAACTAGATACAACTAGCACAACTGAGTTTAACTCACTTAACTGAGTTAAACTAAATAACAACTCACATAAATGCTCTTCCAACTCTGTCACAACTTCCCACTATTAGTTATAACTGAGTCCTCCATGCATGAGTCACCAACCACCCTAGGAATTGCGTAATTTCTTCAGCCCATTGATGTGCCACATCTGGTCACTGAAATAAAATGCTCCAAGAGAATAAGTTACTATTTATTGTCTGATTGTTATTAAGGGCTGACACACATCTATTTTTAGATTAGCAATCTATAAATAGACTTCGCCCAATCTTCTAAAAATAGAAATTCATCCAAAGATAGATTTTTCTTAACCATCTAGAATCAACATCCTGCTAACTTTAGAAGATGCTCACCATTATAAAAATAGACATACACCTAAAAATAGCATGCAGGCCCCACTTAGTGAAGGTGCTTAATTTTCACTAAGCTCATCATATTGTTGAATCTCAACACTCCCTCTCAACAAGATAGGGATTATCCTTCACCTCGATCCTGCCTCTATGGTATTAGAATTTTCTCCTACTAAGCACCTTCTTCAGAATATCTACATCCTGATCTTCCATAGGAGTGTACTGAAGCAACATGATCTTCTGCTGCACACAATCTCTGATATGATGATACCAGATATCTATATGATTAGATCTATAATGAAACATATGATTAATCAAGAGTTTAATGCAACTCTGATTATCACAATGAATCATTGTAGGATCTAAATGAGAAATGAATAAGCTGACTAGGGTCTTCCTCATGTAGATAGCCTCACATGCAGCTTGACTTGCTGCCATGTATTCTACTTCTACTGAACTAAGTGCCACGGATCTTTGATTCCTGCTATACCAAGAAACTGTTGTAGATACGATACTGAAAACACCTCTAGATGTGCTCTTTCTGTCCACTAGGATGCCTACCCAATCTGCATCCGTGAAGCCAAGCAACTTCACCTCATCTATTTTTCTGTACCATAAGCCATACAAAAATGTGCCCCTGAGATACCTCAGGACATGCTTGCCTGCCTTCCAAAATTGCTTGGTAGGCTTAACCATTGCTTGACTAAGTTGGTTCACCCTATAGCATATGTCTGGTCTTCTATTAACTAAATACATGAACGAACCCTCCAACTATCAATAAACAGTGGCATCCACTACCTCTGCCGACGTAGCATCCTCTTTCCTCCAATTTCCTGGAAGAGGAGTATCCGTGGGCTTGCAGTCCTCTAGGTGAAACTTACCAAGTATATCCCGAGCATACTTGCCTTGAGACACAAACATTTCACCTTCTCACTACCATATTTCCAATCCAAGGAAATAATTAAGGAGGCCCAAATCCTTCATCTCAAACTCCTTTGCAAGGTCCTCATTGCATGAGTGTATCAACTCCTCATCACCCATTAGCATTAAATCATCAATATAAAGAACAATGATTAAAATATTACCCTCCACCATAATTTGGTATAGGTTTGCATCTGCCTCACCCTTGGTGAAGCCAAGTCCTGTTAAATAGTTGTCGATCCAAGTGTACCAAGCACGGGGTGCTTGCTTTAGCCCATATAGCGCTCTTTTGAGTCTGTACACATGGGACTCACTGTTGAATATCTAAAATCCTTCAGCCTACTCAATGTACACCTCTTCCTCAATGATCCCATTAAGGAACACATTATTCACATCCATCTAATGAATGTGCCAACCCATCAGTGCTGAGAGAGCAAGGATGGTCATTATGGAAGAATATCGTGCGACAGCTGCAAAGGTTTCTTTATAATCAATCCCCTCGATCTGTGAGAAGCCCCAGGCAACAAATCTTGCCTTATACTTCTTAACGCTCCCTTCAGTAGCTTTCTTTACCTTGTAGATCCATCTCGAACCTACCACTAATTTACCCACCGGCCTTGGAACAATCTCCCAAGCACCACTTTTAACAATGGAGTCATACTCCTCCACCATGGAATCTACCCATGTGGGCTCCTGCGCTGCTTCTCAAAGGAAGATGGTTCTCTCACTATACACTTGCTCATAAGAGCCATGTATCTAGTAAATCGGTCAGGTGACTATCTCTATCTACACTATGATGTAGGGACTCCTACATTCTCTGTCGCATCAAGCTTCAACCTATCAACTTTTGTGGTAAGCTTCCTGCCTGTTCTAATGTTTGGTTCCACATTAGTGGACTCCTCCACTTCATGAATCTCCTCGTGTGGCTGATCCACATCTAGAGGCTCATATTTTGGAACAAGTAGCTCCTCCTGTTCATGCAAGTGTAGCTCCCTCTCAAGCGACAACTTCATTGCTTTCTCCTCATTGAATTTTATATCCCATCACACCACATTCATCCAACTGTTTGAAAAATACACATGATAATTATGGGGTGTTTCTTTGTACCCCAAAAATATCCCAACTTCTGCAGTCAACTCCAGCTTCTTCCTGGCATCCTTGGTCACATGAACATAAACAAATGAGCCAAAGATATTTAAATGAGAAAAATCTGGCTTCTTACCAGTAAAAGCTTCTTCAGGTGCACTCATGCCAAGTACTCTATGAGGACAACAGTTTTTCACATAAACCACAGTGTTGCATGCTTCCGCCCACAAGTGCACCGATAGGCCCTGGTCATGCAGCATAGCTCGTGCAGCACCCACGATCATTCTTTTCTTCCTCTCCGCGACCCCATTCTGCTATGGGTTATGCGGTGCTATGAGTTCTCTTTTAATTCCTTCTTTGCTATAGAATTATTTGAATTTGTTCAAGATATATTTACCACCATTATCGCTCTGCAGAGCCTTCACTTTCTTCCCCGACTCCTTCTCCACCAATGCTTTAAACTCACAGAACTTTGAGAATGTTTGATCCTTCTTCTTCATGAAGAAGATCTAGCATCTACGAGAATATTCATTAAAAAAAAATAACATAATACCTCTTTTTTTTGTTGGAGCAACCAAGAAAGGTCCACACATGTTTGTGTGAATTCTCTCCACGATCACCAAAGCACGATTCTCCTTCCCATGAAAGGTGGTCTTCACAAACTTACCCATACTACATCCCTTTCACTGATTCGACTACACAAGAGTACCCTTGGGAAGTCCAGTATAAATCTGCTACAAAATCTTCAAGGCACCATGGTGAAGATGGCCCAATCTCCTATGCCATAATTCTCCCTCATCTCGGCTCATCACTTCTTCTACTTTGCCCATCATTGCAGCGCATCCATCTACCTCCATCTTGTAGATATTATTAACTCAAGTCCCTATCCTCTTGGTTTGACCCGTTGTTTTATGTCGCAGGAAAGCTTTTCCCTCACTAAAAACAACGTCATAACCTCTGTCCTCCAACATTGCGGCTGAGACCAAGTTCTTCTTCAGACATGGAACATGTATAACATATTTCAACATAAATGGTTTACCTGACTCCCTCTCAAAGGTAATGGTTCCAATTCCAGTCACACTATATCTACCATCGTCACCCATATCTATATGCATTTGGACATTTTTCTCCTCCAAGTCACTAAACAACTCCTTGTCTCCCATCATGTAGAAGGAAACACCACTATCAAGACACCACACCGATCCCATTACGCTTGAAACCAATCATGCAATTAAAGAGAAATCAAGTTCAAATTTCGAGGAAAGGGACTCACCAGTTGTAGCTCCAACAACCTTCTTGTTCTTCTTTTTCTCTGGGTAGTTAGTGGCGAGATGCCCATGTTCGTGATAGTGAAAACACTTCACCTTGGATAGATCCAGCTTCTTGCCTTTAGCCTTGGATTTTGGATGGGATTTATTCCCCTTCCCTTTCCTTTCTTTGGTAGCCAAAGCGCAATTCTCTTCATCATCATTCTTTGATGAAGATTCATCCCTATTATTCTGCCTTATCTCCTCATGCACAAGATCCAACCAAAGTCACTCCCAATTTGGCAGTTTCTCTCGTCCATTAACAGAGTCTCCATAGCTGTGCCAACTCTTCAGAAGCCCAAGGAGAGCCAAGCTCACCAAGTACTCATATTCAACTGTAATTCCCACACTCCCCATCTCATCCCTACATTGGACAAACTTCGTGAAATATTTTGGAATACTGTCGTCCTTCTCCATTTTTATTTTTCTGAGCTTATCTTTCAGTGCCAACTTCCTATGGTTGTTGCTACTTTGGAAAAGATCTGTCAAATCCTTCCACATTGAAAATGGAGTGGCTTTCCTGTGAAGGCTTGACAAAATATGGTATTTCAAACCTTCCAACATAATTCTTCTTGTCTTTGCTACCTTCTTTTACCAAGTGTCAAGTAATGCAACATCCATCAAAGTGGGCTTAGGAACATCACTATCGATGAACTCCTTCAGACCATTATCTTTAATTACCGCCTCCATCCTGTCCTTCCAGGCTATGTAGTTTGAGCTGCCCTCGAGTGCATACTCCAACCGCAACCCATTGAAAGCGATTTAAATTAATACTCAACTGTCACACCAAGAAATTCTTGTAGAAAATTCAAATTTTCCACCAACATAAAACTCAGCACCACATCAATATTGCCATCTTCGATGATTAACACTGCTTCGATACCTTGTAGAAAATTATTAATACTTATATGTATTACCGTATTCTCGTGATCTAACAAATTAATCTTATGTTAAATACATAATACTTCCACTTAATTCTTTGCAGGAATTAAATCGCCAATTTCAAACACATGAAGAAAATCAATTGCACATAAACAAGATGTTTTACCAGGAAATGTTAAACCTAAAAACCCCAACTAGCATATATTATGTATATCATGGAATCATGTAACAATATCATACAAAGCTTATTACATGAAGCTTTTAGTACAATTTACAATCGTCACACACTGTCATGCAGAAATTTGCATATCTATGCACCAATTTCTTGCCTCCTGACAGCCTACCTCCACTGCGCAATCCCTACTGAAGAAGACCCGTGAATGAATTCGATCTTGCCTTGCTTGTACTGTGAAATCCTCATTGGCAACTCCAATGTCCGTGTAGATGCATTGAAGGCATCACTATAGTCACAATAGATAGTCCATCTCACGCTTTAACCTATCTCTCCACTGGGTCTACACTGGAACTGACATGCAAGTAGTTAACTATTGTATTTGCTCAGTTGCAAATGAGTCACTAGTTATGAATTAATTAAATAATTAATTCACTAAACTCTCACTAGTGTATCTTTAGTTACAACTAGATACAACTAGCACAACTGAGTTTAACTCACTTAATTGATTTAAACTAAATAACAACTCACATAACTACTCTTCCAACTCTGTCACAACTTTCCACTATCAGTTATAACTGAGTCCTCCATGCATAAGTCACCAACCACCCTAGGAATTATGTAATTCCTTCAGCCCACTTTTGTGCCACATCTATTCACTGAAATAAAGTGCTCCAAGGGAATAAGTTACTATTTATTGTCTGATTATTATTAAGGGCTAATAATAATCGACATGCATCTATTTTTAGATTAGTGATCTATAAATAGATTTCACCCAATATTCTAAAAATAGAAATTCATCCAAAGATATAATTTTCTCAACCATCTAGAATCAGCATCCTACTAACTTTAGAATATGCTTACCATTCTAAAAATAGACATACACCTCAAAATAGCTTGTGGGCCCCACTTAGTGAAGGTGCTTACTTTTCACTAAGCTCATCATCTTGTTGAATGTCAACATGAAGGAGGTGCATAGGATGATATTAGGGAAGGTCTATGAGTGCTACAGGACCCCTAAAAGAGGATCACATAGCTTATGAAATTGTGCTAGGAACCATTTGCTTTCCTAGAAGTAGCAGACCTCTTGGAAGGGAATTTGATGTTCCTTTCTATGTTGATGAATGTTATGGATGGTATGTATTCCCTAGTGGTGTTGTGGAAAAAAAATTGAGTAGCCTAGTATAGGGAGTTAAGGGTTATTAGTGGCTATGTATTTGTGCGTAGAAAATCCACATAGATTCAACTGATCTTGCAATATGCTAAAACAAAATACTTGAATCTATTCTGAAAATTTCAGAAACCAATTATGATCGCACAATAACATAAACGAGAAAGGCACCATAAAAGCCACCAAATTACTACCATACCTTGGCATACCAGTAAGCGAACTATCTATAAGTCCATTCATGATCGAGATTTAGGCAGGAACGCAGCATAATATAGAAATAACCATAAATATAGAAATACAATAGAAATAAGGCTTAATTTCACTAATATAAAATCATAGAAATATACTTACAAACATGATGGAAATAAAATAGCTAGGGTGCTGGTAGCGAATCTATGAGAAGAGATGTGGTGGCTACAAACCTCTGAATTATGTTACAATGAGGCTCGAGGGCCTATTTATTATGGAGAAACAATGGAAAACTCTAAGCATCCAAAAACCTAACCCTAGGAGATGAAGCACCAAAACTGTGGGCCCCATTTGGGTAAATTGGTGTTTGAACTTCCCGGGGACGTAACTTCAGCATACTATCTCCATTTGGGGCTTCAAAATGGCTCCAGAAGTTGAGGACCCGAAAAAATGCTAAAAATAGTAAGTTGTGAAAAAATTGAAAGAGACAATGGTGGGGCCCTAAGTGGAATAGGCAAGTGGCCACCAATATCCACCTAGATCATTCCTCCCCCCTTAGGAAGCATGTTCCCCATTGCATTGAGTTCCTCCATGAGATGAGGATACTTCTATTGAACTTGGTCCCTGGTGAACCACCTACCTTGGTGCAGGAGTTAGCCAACTTTGACAACCCGATACAGTTGGATCTTCTGTCAATGAGTGTTCTTGATTTGCATGTCCATGATACAGTCTATGGTGGCCTATTCCATGCATTCTGGGTTTAACTCTTTTGGTGTGAGTTCTTCTGCAATGTCAGAGGTGCCCAATAGAGGTGGGAAGTAGGGATGAAGGCAGTCTACATTGAATATTGGGTGTAGACCAAGGAATGGTGGAATACTGAGCTTGAAGTAACTGTTCCCTAGAGCTTTGGTGATGGTGTATGACCCATATTGGAGCAGGAAAATCTTGCAGTGGGGTCTAGTGAGGCACTCCTTCTGTAAATGTAGCCACACTTTTTTTCCCACCTCGAAGTTGTGTGGCACCCGATGTTGATCATGTCATTGCTTGTACTTAGCATTGGATCTGTCCAATATGTCATGAACCTGTTGGTGGATGTGTTGAATGCACTCGATGAAGTTTTTTTCTTTGTCAGCTTCAAACTGGAAATGAGCCGAATCAGCCTGAGTAGCTGCAAATGGCATGGCTATGTTAATGGGACATAGTGGATGGAATCCCAAGCCCACATGAAAGGGGTTGTGGCCGGTTGAGTTGTGGAGAGCCTGATTATAACTATGTTGTACAAATGGAAGGCTCTCATCCCATGTGCGTGGTTTATTTTAATTATACATGTGCAGAATGTGTACAATCATCCTGTTGATGACCTCTATCTGGCCATCAGTTTAGGGATGGAAAGCTGTGGACTTGGTGAGCTTGGTGTCCAACATTGACCAGAGGCTAGAGAAAAATGTGCTGAGGAAACTGCTATCGTGATCTAATATGATAGACTGTGGGATCCCAAAGTGCACCCACACTCATTCAAAGAAGAGTTTAGCAGTGGATTCTGCTATGATATTCTTCTTACAGGCCGCCATAACAGCCATCTTTGAGAATCTGTCGACAACCACGAAAACACAGTCATTTATATGCTTAGTAGAAGGAAGTCTTGACATGTAATCCATGGAGATGGATTCCCAAGGTCGAATAGGGGTAGGTAGCGGAGTATAGAGCCATTGCTTCTTGATGGTCAGTATGGCAATGGCCTAAGCAGTGCAGGATCTGATGTACTTCTCGACATCCTGTCGAAGGTTCGGCCAATAGAAATACTTCTGCAGTACTGCCACTATTTTCTCGACCCCAAAATGCCTAGCAACTTGACTATAGTGCGCTTCCCATATAATCTTGGCACGCTCGCTTGAAGGAACACAAAGGTGTCCTAGGTGACATAATAGTGCATCTTGGAGGTGAAAATTTGGAACTTGCATACCCCCCAAGAGTGCCTTGTATGTGTAGTTGAATTCTGGATCACTCTTGTAGAGAAGCGGCCAATCAGAAGTATCATGCCCACAAGAGTTGAGAATGGTAGTTATGGCCAAGATCGGTGGTTGGTTGAGGTAGTCTGCAACATTATTGGTGCTACCCTTCTTGTACTTGATTTTCAAATGAAATTGTTGCAGATATGTGGACCACTTCTGATGGTGATCGTTCTGCAGCTTCCCTTGTGTCTGTATGAACTGCTGGCATCGGTGGTCTGTGTGGATGACTGTCTCCTTCCCCAAAATGTAATGCTTCCATTGTCGACAAGCCTGCATAATGGAATACATTTCTTTTTCATAAGTAGGATACTTTCAAACTGTGTCAGATAATGTCTCACTTTGATATGCCACTGGATGCCCCTGTTGAGTAAGAACTGCCCCAATAGAATAGTCAGAGGCATCTGTATCGATCTCAAATGGTTGTTGCAAGTCTGGTAATGTGAGCACTGGGGCGGAACAGAGATGATGTTTCAATTCTACGAATGCCTTCTGTTGAGATTTCGACCAACAAAAATTTTCTTTCGCTCCTCCCTTGGTGACTTGACTCAAGGGCCAAGTGATATGAGAGGATCCCAACACGAACCTCCGATAGAAATTAGCAAGAACTAGAAAGTTGCGAAGCTCTGTTAGGATGGTTGGGGCTGGCCAATCCCGAATGACTTGGATCTTGTCTGGATCCACATGCACCCCCTTTCATTAATAATGTATCCAGATATTGAACCTGGGTCATGCCAAAAGTCAACTTCTCCAAATCAGCACACAAATTTTGTAGCCGTAGTGTTTGGAGGACGTCTTGGATGTGGTGGAGGTGCTCTTCCCAAGTCTGGCTGAAGATCAGAATGTCATCCAAGTATACCACTACAAATGATTTGGTGAATGGATGGAAGATGTCTTCCATCATCCTCATGAAGGTTGCGAAAGAATTTGTCAATCCGAAAGGCATGACAATCCATTCGAAAAGTCCCTCCTTGGCTTTGAAGGTAGTCTTCCACACATCAGAGGGTTCAATTGGTACCTAGTGATACCCGGACTTCAATTCGATCTTGCTGAAATATTTTTCCCCTTTGAGTTGGTCGAGAAGGTCATCAATCTATGAGATCGGGTAACTATTCCGAACAGTGATTTTGTTCAGCGCCCGATAATCAATACAAAGTCTCCAAGTCCCATCCTTCTTCTGTACCAACACGATCAGGCTCCCATAGGGCGATGAACTTGGCTGGATGTGACCTTTCTACAACAGCTCCGGAATCTGCCTCTTGATTTCGTCATTCTCCATAATAGAGCGCCTATAGATTGGTCCATTAGGTAGCACCACACCTGGGATAAGGTCAATGGGGTGCTTAGCCTGACAATGTAGAGGCACCCCTATGGGTGAGGTGAAGATGTCCCCGTACTCCTCCACAACCTTGTCCATTTTTTGTTGTCGTGCAGAGGAGCCATGTCTGGAGGTCGTGGCCACAGTCTTCTTCTTGCCCTGGGGGCAGATCATCAGTAAAACAAATTTCCTAGTTTGGGAAATGAGCTTACTACATTGTTTTGGAGAAACCAAAGAGATAGTGGGAGGTGGTGGTACCTCTGGTATCCTGTACAATTTATTTCCCAACGTAACAATAACAATGCGAGTCCGGGACTCATACAAAGCATGTCGCTTCCACAAGTATGGTTGGCCTAATAATACATCAGAAACATCAATACAAGAAATGTCACACAATACCTCATCTGTGAAGGGCTTGATGCTATAGGGAAGGCAGCACTGTTGGCTAACGCAGAGATCCCGTCCTTGGTGAAGCCACCCGATGGTGTATGGTTATGGGTGCACTGTGGTCAGCAAGCCCAATTGCTTCACGAAATATACTAAAATGAGGTCCTTTTGTTTCCCATTGTCGACAATGAACCGTAATGGGGAACCCTTTACCCACATATGGGAGTGGAAGAGACGCTCTGCCTCCTCTGGATCTTCTGGTTCCTCCTTCTGGATCTTTGTAGTGGAAACAATGGTGTTGGGCTCTGCATCAATAATCTGCTTCCCTTTGTCATTCACCTTGTCAGGTTCTGATTCAGAGTTGGAGCATGCATCTGATTCAGAAGCCATCATCTCGGCCACCAGCGACTACATGGCCTGACACTCACTTGTGTTGTGAGTGGAGCTCTTATGGAACTCACACCACTTTCATGTGTCCTTCTTTGGCTTCGCGGTGTTGTTCTTTGCTTGTGTCTTTGGCAGGTTTTCTTGGGCCACCATGCCTTAGCTTTGTCCTTTGTTATGTAGTTTTGGGGTAGCTTTCTCTTGCTTTTGATTCACAGATCCAAAGTATTGCTTCTTATATTTGAATTTCTGCTCAATCTTGGTAGCATACCATTATGCCGTACCGAGTGAGGAGATGTCGAGGAACTCCATTTCCTCCTGAATGTATCTGTGCAGACACCCATGATACTTTAGCACCAAATGTTTCCCTGAATCTTGGATACCCAACTTTGTGCGCAGGGTATGGAACAGATTCATTAGCTCATGCACATCTTGATCCCTTTGTTGTCGCAGCATGGTCCATTGTATGTACTTGTCCTCATAGCTCCCCACGAGATAGTATTTTTACTTGATGGCATCTCAAAAATAATTCCAAGTGGGTATGGCTGAGAACAGAGAGGGTTCTGTCTTGTCCTTTTTCTCATAGTTAGTTTCCCACTAGTCCTTGACATGGGGGGTAGCTTTGAGGAGTGCAAAAATAATCTTCTCCCAGTCGAAAAAGTCATGAACCGAGAAATATCCTTCTAATAGATTCAACCATCTATCTACAACATCTGCATCTATTTGACCCTCAAATATGGGAATATGAAAGTTTACTTGTACCTTAAAGGGAGTCGTGCCTCGAGAGTGGCTACTAGATTCAGATGCGCTGCTGGTGGGCAGTCGTTGAAGGATCTGGGCAAAGTTATCCATCATTGCGTTCCTTTGTTTTTTGAGGGCCTCCTCGAGCAATATTTTGATAGGATCCCCCCATGGGCATCCGTCGAGGTTTACGAGGATGATCTTGCAAAGGTTGCACCAAATCGTGCCCTAACTCCTTATACCCCGACCTCGTTGGGGACATGCAAAGAAGGATCAAGAAAAATCAGACCGCTGTGATACCATTGATCCGGATTTAGGTAGGAACACAACAAAACATAGAAATAACCATAAATATAGAAATACAACAGAAATAAGGCTTAATTTCATTAATATAAAATCACAGAAATATGCTTACAAACATGATGGAAATAAAATAGCTAGGGTGTTGGTAGAAAATATCTGAGAAGAGATGTGGTAGCTACAGACCTATGAACTGTGTTACAATGAGGCTTGAGGGCCTATTTATTATGGAGAAACAATAGAGAACTCTAAACATCCAAAACCCTAACCCTAGGAGATGAAGCGCCAAAACTATGGGCCCCGTTTGGGTAAATTGGTGTTTCAACTTCCCGGGGACATAATTTCAGCATACTATCTCTGTTTGGGGCTTCAAAATGGCTCCAGAAGTTCAGGACCCAAAAAAATTCTAAAAATAATAAGCTGTGAATAAACTGAAAGACACAATGGTGGGGCCCCAAGTGGAATAAGCGGGTGGCCACCAATATCCATCTAGATCAACTCACTAGACCATACATCGTTACTATCATAGTTGGCCCACAAGAATTACAAGGTATCTATATCCTTAGACCTCTGTTCATCATGGTTATGGGTCACCCACAAGCCCACAAATATGGGTCAACCACACAAAACCTTATCATCAAATTCCATTTTTTAGGCCATACACTGACAATATCACAATTGGACCATAAGAACTATAGGGTACCTCTGACCTTCATTCATTATGATTATCGGTCACCCAAAAACCCATGGTTATAGGTCAACCATAGTAAAATCCTTGCAATAAAAGTTCATTTTTTAGTCCATACACTGTTAGTATCATAGTTGGCCCACAAGCGTTATAGGATAACTCTATCTACATACCTTTATTCATCATGGTTATGATTCAACCACACAAAACCCTTCACTTCATTGGCTCATATTCAATAAAATCTTCTCAAAAGGGAACTTGATGCAATGGCGACCATTGCTTCCTAAGAGGGGAGGATTTATCCGAATAGAAAGTGCCTTCCACCCTAGGAATTTACCCATGGTATCCACCAATGGAATTTAACCATGGTATTGTAACTTAATAAGGCATCAAAAGTACTATAAATAATGATCTCCTCCTTGTAAAAAATAAAAATTGGTCCACTATGATGTAGCTATTTAAAACTTATCTTATTTTTAGAATCACAGCTCGGAATCTCCACAGTTCTCATTTTTAAAACTTATCTTATTTTAATAAAAAATTACATTTTCTTTCAGATGTTGGGATGTATTTTTGTAATGTCTTTGAGAATAATTTAAGGGAATATTATGTTATTTCCCTCTATCTTTGGTTTTGAGTCTTCGATATATTCCCCCCAACCCCACCAAGCTTTGGATCACCAAACCTCTGTGCAACGATGATTTTCTTTTTTAAGGAAGAATAGGGATTTATGTCACCCCCTCCATCAATGATGCCAACAATTCTTGGTTGGAAAGGACCCACCATCACACCTTTGTGGCACGTCAATAATTCTAGTTGTAGGTGATAGGAATTTTCCCATCTCGTACCCTCAATCAACCACACAAAATTTCACAAACAATATCTTGGCATCCTCACACAACACGACATGAATAATTTATGACGAGCAACATGAATTTTCTCATCCATGCTTCATTAAATAAATGCCTTAGTAGCCTTATGGTTTTTCTTTTGAAATTAAGAAGGCTCGTTTGACCTAAATACATGCATGTTATCTACAAACCCAGACATATAGTATTGAGGACTATGAGGAACTCCATAGCAATTCGTAGGATATTCGATGCAAGATCTCTGTATTGAACCATAACCATAAATTAATAGGTAGTCTTATAATTTCACCCCTAATTCAGCTAAGTAAACGCCAATTTTCCAGAATTCCGAGTGAAATTGTTGAAACATAAATTTTTGTAATGCCACCCATAATCTGAATTTCAAACCATAATGATGACGAATTAAAAAAAAGAAATATGAAAAATTAAGCAACTTTTACTAACCGTCACGGTTAGTGTTGTAGCGGCCACATTGGTTGTCATGTTGGCAGCTAACGAGGTGGCTAGGGCCTTTGTGCACGTGGTCTCGAGATGATAGTCATATGAAATGTGATATGGGGGGTCGTGGCTAAGCCCTGTACCCTACTCCAAACCTCCATGTGCTTAAAATTTATAACATGTTTTTAATGTATGTATTAATAAGGAATTCAGTGGCGCATTGGTTAAGGATCGACACTGTTGTGGTGGAGGTCATGGTGTTGACTCTAGTGCAATGTAGTTTGAAAATTTTAAAAAAAATTGTGCCCTCATGCTACCACATGGCACCCTCCGGTCGGGCCATGTGGGAGCATGTGCTTGGCCACATTTCCAACTAATAGAAAAATGCCACTCAACACCACCCAAACTCAGAAAAGTGACATGTCAAGATTAGGCCTCTGTGTCTATGATTTAGAGATGATATCATATGCAATGTAATATGGAGGGTCGTGGCTAAGCCTTGGCCGCTACTCCAAACCTCCATGTGCATAAAATTTATAACATGTTTTTAACATATTTATTAATAAGGAATTCAATGGTGGATTGTTCAAGGCTCGAAATTGTTGCATTGGAGGTCACGGTGTCAACCTTGGTGCAGTGCAGTTTGAAAATTAAAAAAATTTTGGTGGCCCCCATGCTGCCACGTGAAGGCCTCCGGTTGGGCCAAGCAGTAGCATGTGGTTGGCCACTTTCCCAACCAATAGAAAAACACCACCCAACACCACCCAAACACAGACAAGTGACGAGCCAGGATTGGTCTACCATGCACAATCACCCTTTGACCAGTCAACCATGCCTAGTCAACTATAGGGACTGCTATTGGGCAACTTGCACATTTTTTTCCAAAATTTACCTGTTTGGGAAAATAAACATATCACGTTTCAGGGAGCATACAGTGTTAGTTTTCCGCGAAACGAGTTACACCAAATTCAAAATGATGATATCTACGCGGTCGTTTAGGTTCCACACCATTCTAACAATTTTCATTTTTTAGCATAATTTTGACAACTTGATGAGGAGTAAAGCGACATCACATGGATTTTTATGTCCGTTTCAACCATTCAAATAATTCACATACCATCACATTGCAACACATAGGAGTACATATCATTCTTTGATAGTATTTATACATTAATTTTAATAAAATATTATTATTCATCATGATATTGCACCAACATGTATAAGATACAATTAAGCAACTTATACTAGTAGTTGGATGACCGACAACTAAGAAAGGGAGTTAAAATCTCCTCCTAATTGTAGGCCAACTACATTATTATTCTTTCTTGCCAATAACCACCCGTGAACTAGATTCAGAGCCTATAGAGTAAAGTTCTCAAGGGAATTTTACACCAGTAATGTCACAACATACGGGAATGTAGAGCAGTTAATTCCTCCACATAACAACCAAGAATGCCGAGAGCATGGTGTCTCCACCAAAAAATAACTCCAAGGAATCTGGAGCATGTGGTGCTCCACCCAAAAAACACTTACATCAATATACAACCCACGATGTCTCCACCTGATTCACACTACAAGAATATAGAGCCCACAATGCCTCCATCTACAATATGGAAGAAATTTAGAGCACATGATGCCTCTACCTGATAGATTTCACAAGAATCTAGAGTCCACCTTCAGGGTCTCCACCTATGAGAACACTAAGAGAAGTCCAAGAGTGCATAGTGTCTCCACCTGCTAAGCGATAGTCTAGGGTTGATGGTCGCTCTACCTTCTCACAAAATACTAATGTGTAGTCTTCATTGCTATAATGCAAATAATGTGGTCTTGCCTTCCTGTGTGCTACTCTCTATGTTTTTCCTTGATTTTTTCCCACACTTTCTAAATTCTTATTTCCAAGAGAGACTCCTCCTCTTTGAATTCCTTCCCTAATTTCCTCTTACATCTTGACCAATGTCGCCATCCCACAAGATTAGATTTTCCTTTTCTCAGGCACTAATACATCAATTTTAACGATTTTACATTTTTTTTTTAATGCAACAAATATATAGGTGGAGATAAATTATAGCATTCAAAGTTTGACTATTTCTCTAAGGAATTCCCAAGCAAATTCTTCTCCCAATATCGAAATCTATGTCGTCTCTCTTAGTCCATTCATCATTTATAATTGACATCCATTTATACGATCAATTCATATAATACTATTTACATGAAGATTAACCAAAAAAGGTTGTTATACTCTTCACTGCCTCTAAATCTAGATCATACATATCATTCAGCGCGTCTAAATATAGGTCCTATATGTCATTGACCACGTCTAAATCTAGATCTCATTGACAATTATTAAACTGGTAATTGGCAACACCTCATCATTAAATAGAAATATTGACTCATAAACAATAATCCCATATGTTATGATTATGTGAGCAGCGATTGACGTTTAACATGTTTGTTAATACTCTCTCTGTTTGACCCGAGTAGCGAAATAACTCTCCATTCTCATCTCTAAATTTTTTTAGAACATCTACCAGGAATGTTGGTTGCATGGCTCATCAGCCGCAAAAAACTTCAAGGACTTGGTTTTCGGTTGGCACGATTTCCAGCAAATAATATATTGACAATCCATCAACTTACCTGAGGATACATTGTATCCATGTGACCTCAAGATTGGAAGGCCCATTGCCATAACATCAATATCAACGGCAACATTCTCTCTCTCCCATCCACTACCTCTTTTGTCCCAATGGCTACGCATCAATATCAATGACAAGAAAATTCCGCCATAAATGATGACGACCTGAATCATTTAGAATGTGATTAAAGACAATATGATACCTGTCAACATAGTCCAGTGAAGTCTGACTTTGATAAGATTTTTAGCACATTGTTTTATTTAGATAGGGTATTTGAATTGGATGGACAAAAATTTATTAAAATCACTTCTATTTATATCCCCAATTATATTGATAGGGCATTGGCAGATGCATTTGGACAAATCTCCCTTCCAAATTATATGTGTAAGGCCATGGAAAAAGTATTTTGAAAAATCTCCATTTATAAGAAGGGATTAGTAACTGGCGATGTGAGGTGTGTTAGAAATATGAATAAATAGAGGAATAATGCTTTTCCCCCAACACACGAAGTTCACACAGAGTTGCGGAAATTACTTTAATTAAGATAACACATTTACTGAAGTTTACACAGAGTTATGAAATTCACTTAATCCATACCATACAGTTGCGGAAATCAAATCATATGAATCCCTTTTTCAATACATAGTGGCGGAGATTAAAATCACAACTATAGAGAGGAGAAAATATAATCAACTAATTTTATTCACGGTGAAACAGAGTAAAACAGAGTGTTGTTGTAAAACACATACGTGAAAATTCCAGAACTATATCTCAACTAACCAAACTTTATATTAAAACTTCAACACATGAAATACATCAACATATGGAGGGTGAAACTCCTTCACAAGTAGAACAAGACTTCTTACTTGGATTTACATACATCCGCCACATTACACAACACTCTTCACTTTTTCTCTCTACAAATTTCATGTAAAATCTAAAAAACATATATATCTAATACTTTTAATTCGTGACAGACACAATTTAATACATAGTATGGGTGGACATCATTTTCTGAAAATTACATAAGTCGTGAACTAAACATAACTTGCAAATTAAATATTTTCCCATGCACATTTAATAAACATGCATTAAATTCCTTTTGACTTTGATTATTTAATTCTGTTGCGGAATGGGTTATTGTCCTTTGCTCAGAACTTGTCCTTCTCTGCACACACAATTCGTAACCTACAAAACACTACCTGAGGTATGGTTACTGCCAGTTCATTTAACATGGTGGTTGAGATTAATTTCCAACACTCCCCTTAATCGCAACTGCCACCATTGACCATTCCCAGAGAATATTTGAGATGAACAAAATTTTCATGTGCTAATGGCTTTGTGAAGTTATTTACAAATTTTTCTTCTGACCTGCAATGCTACAACACAATCTCACTGTTATTAACCAGTTCTCTTATGAAATGATATTTGGCATCAATATGCTTTGTCCCTTTTTGAAAGACAAAATTCTTTGATAGTGAAATTGCTGAACTGTTATCACAGAAAATAGTGGTTGCTCCATCTTTTTCATGACATAAATCCCGCAACATCCTTCTCATCCAAACTACTTGACACGCTGTTGTTGTTGCGGCGACATACTCATCTTCTGCTGTTGACAATGACACTATCGACTGCTTCTTGGAAGCCCATGAAATGGATCCCGAACCCAAATGAGAAACATATCCTGACATGCTTTTTCTATCATCAACACTTCCTTCCCAATCACTGCTAGTGTAACCAATCAACCTAAAATCATTAGTTGCGGAGTACAAAATGCCATACTCCTTTGTCCCATTGACATACTTTAAAATTATTTTCGCTGCTTGCCAATGTGTCTCCTTGGGTGTCTCCATGAACGTCGACACCAAACTCACTGCATACATTATATCAAGCCTAGTTGATGTCAAATACATTAGGCTGCCCACCATGCTCTTGTATAATGTCGGATTGACATTGCTGCTACAATATTCCTTGATCAACTTCAACCCCATGATTGTTGGATTTGGTGATTCCTTGTTGTTCTGCATATTAAACCTCTCCAAAATTTTTGCTACATACTTTTCTTGAGAAATAAAAATTCCATTTTATGTTTTCTTTACTTATATGCCCAAAAAATATCTTAAAAAACCCAAATCAGTCATTTCAAACTCACTTTTCATTACTTCTTTGAAATCAACGATGAGAAAATCATCATTGCTTGTAAAAATAAAATCATCTACATACAAAATGACAATAAGAATCTTACTGTCACATTGTTTGATGTAGAGAGTAGGTTTACCATCACATTTTTTGAACCCATTGTCCATCAAGTAAGCATCTATCCTGTTGTACCATGCACACGGTGCTTGCTTCAGCCCATAGAGATATTTTCGCAACCTACAAGCCTTGTGCTCTTGGCCTTATATTTCATAGCCAGGAGGTTGCGCAACATACACCTCCTCTTTCAACACTCCATTCAAGAATGCTAACTTTACGTCCATTAAATAGACTTTCCATTTCTTTTACGCTGCAATTGACAACACTGTACGCATTGTCTCCATCCTCGCGACTGGCACAAATTTTTCCACATAGTCTTTTCCATGTTGCTGCTTGTAACCTTTGACAAAAAGCCTTGCTTTATGCCTTTCAATCTTGCCTTCAGCATTTCTATTGGTCTTATAGACCCATTTCACTCCAATGACCTCTTTACCTTGCGGGAGGTCCACTAACTCCTGTGTGTCATTCTTTTCTATTGCTTCTATCTCTTCATTCATTTTTGCAACCTGTTTCTCTTCCTTGACTACAACTTCAAAATGGATTGGGTCATCTACATGAAAAAATAATGCAAATAATGAATTTAGACCAGTGCTACTATCAACTTCATCTTGTTGATTTATTTCACTTAGATTTTTGAATTTTGGTCTTCTTGGTGTGCTTGAAGTTCCACTTGAACTCAAGGGAGTTTTTGATCCCTATGGTGTGCTTGGAGAAGCACTTCCTTGATTTCTCAAGGTTGTTCTATTTCCAGGTTGTGGTGCGCTCTGCTATGCTTGTGTAGGTGGAGGAGGAACTACCGTGGAGGAATTTTTTGTTGCTATGAATTCCTCTTGCTCTTCGTGAGACATACATGTCTTCACATTCACTGTTTTCTCTAAGATTCCATCCCAAGCTTCTTCTTCAATAAACTGCACATATCTGTTGATTATAAATTTCTTGGTGGATGGATTATAGAGTTTATATGCCTTGGACTCATCACTGTATCCAATAAAGATACACTTCTCCCCGTTACTCTCCAATTTATTCCTTAGTTGATTTGGGACATGTGCATATGCCACACATCCAAATACTTTCATGTGAGTAACAAACTTCTTTGTTCAACTCCATGCTTCTTCCGGAACTCTGTTCATAACAACTTTGGTTGGGAATCTATTCAAAATGTACGCTGCATAATTGATAGCTTCAGCCCAATACTCATTTGGCAAATGCTATGCCTTCAACATACTTCTGACCATGTCCATGATGGTCCTATTCTTCCTTTCTGCAACACCGTTTTGTTGTGGTGTGTACCTTGTGGTAAACTTCTTGAGTATGCCTTTCTCCCTATAGAAACATAGGAAATATTTGGAGATATATTCTCCATCTCTGTCAGTTCTCAGCACTTTAATGTAGTTCCCACTCTGGTTCTCAACAACATATTTGAAGTGGTAGAACTTTTCAAACACTTCACTCTTCTATTTCAAAAAATACACCCATGTCTTTCTGGTGTAATCATCTATGAATTTCCTAACATAATGGTTTCCAGCTAAAGATGGCTTTTGCATTGGTCCACACAAATCTGAGTGAACAATATCTAAGGGTGATTTTTCCCTTATACTCTTCCCTACTAGGAATGCTTCTCTATGTTGTTTTCCCAAGATGCATCCTTCACATAAGTTGTCCGGTTTTTCTATTAGTGGTAATCCCTTTACCATGCCTTTTCTATGCAAAAGATTCAAACCTTCAAAATTGAGATGTCCAAATCTCAAGTGCGATAACCAGTTTTCTTCTTTCACTTCTTCTTGAAGGACCTCTTGTGTGACTGCTGCTACCACACCTCATTCCTTAAAGTCTGTTCTGAGCTTGAGAGGAAACATCCTATTCTTTGTCATATGCACTTTTAGAAATGACTCTTTTACTTGGAGGTATGTCCATGATAGTACACACATCATTTAAAAAAGATACATTGTAGCCCTTTTTCACGAGCTGTCCAATGCTTAGAAGGTTACATTTCAGGCCAGGTACATAATATACATATGTCACAAATTTCTTTTCTCCCTTACTTGTCAGTATTGACGCTCTTCCTTTTCCCATGATAGAGACTTTGCTATTAGTCCCTGTTGTCACTTCAGACTTCATGTTCTCATCAAGATTGGCAAACATTGCTATGTTTCCAATCATGTGGTTAGTACAACCTGAGTTTAAAAACCATACATCATCTTGTTTTTCTTGTGCTACATTACATGTTAGAATCACATTACTCTAGTTCTTATCTTCATTTGCAAAATTTGCATTTTTCCTATTATTCATGTCATATTGTTTCTTTCTAAATTCATTGGCATAATGCCCATACATTTTACAATAATGACATTGGACTTGGGATTTTTCATACCTTTGTCCTTGTTCTTGGTGTTGGATTGAGCCTTCACTTTGATTCTAATTGTTGCCCCTTCCACTTGTGCTTGCAGGGCTACTTCTTCCACCTCTATGTGGGCTTCTTTCTCTTCCTTGGTATTTTGATCTTCCTCGACCTCTACCTTGACCAAAAGACATTTGTGTCTTGAATGCAAGCTCTAATGAGGAGTTCACCGTTCTGTTTAGTCTATGTTCATGAGACATCAGGGATGCACAAAACTCATCCACTGAAAATATTGAGAGATCCTTTGTCTCTTCTATGGCCACTACTATGGCATCAAATCTTGAGGGTAGAATTCTCAAGATTTTCTCCACTATTCTTCTTTCCTCAAGTGTCTCTCCATGATACCTTATCTAGGTAACCAACCCAATCAAATGTGTGAAGAATGAGTCTACGTTATCAGAATCTTTCATACAGAGAGTTTCAAAGTCTCTCCTCAGCATTTGTAGCTTTGTTGTCTTCACCTTCTCCATTCCTTGATAGGTTATCTTGAGAATATCACATGCCTCCTTAGATCTTGTCGATGTTGCAATCCTTGGGAATATACTCTCATGCACGACTTGAAAGAGATAGAAGATGGATTTGATGTCCTTCTTCTTGTTATCTCTCAACAAATCTCTCTTTGTTGTTGTCAAAGTAGCCAATGCTGTTGCATCTACTGGTTCTAGGAAACCTTGTTCCACCAGCTCCCATATATCTTGTGAAGCAAACAAGGCTCTCATCGTAATGGCCCAATAATCATAATTTTTTCCATTAAGTTGTGGTATTTGTGGATTTGTCAAGCTTGTGCTTGTTGCTGCCATTTTTAATGTGTAAACAACTTTCTCACTGCGTAAAAATTTTCTTATTGCGTGAAAAATTTCTCACTACTGGAGAATACGTTCCATAAAAAAATTCAGAACTCCTTTTAACTCCTCAGTAAAAACACTCAACAAAAAAATTTAGAACTCCTTTTAACTCCTCAGTAGAAACACTATTTTTTACTTAGATTTTAAACCCGCTCTGATACCATCTTAGAAATCTAAAGAAACAGAGGATTAATGCTTTTCCCCCAACACGCGGATTTCACACAGAGTTGCAGAAATTACTTTAAACAAGACAAAAAATTTACTAAAGTTTACACCGAGTTGCGGAATTCACTTAATCCATACCATACAGTTGCGGAAATCAAATCATATGAATCCTATTTTCAATACATAGTGGCAGAGATTAAAATCGCAACTATAGAGAGGAGCAAATATAATAAACTAATTTTACTCACGGTGAAACAGAGTAAAACAAAGTCTTGCCGTAAAACACATACTTGAAAATTCCAGAACTATATCTCAACTAACCAAACTTTATATATAGGACTTCTTACTTGGAGATCTTCTCACTTTATTCTAGCAGACTGTCCATACGTACTGGATAGTCCAGTGCCTTATAGCCAAGGCTATGCAGATTTTCCCTCTTGTTCAAGCCAAGACTGAATCAATTAAGATTGAACCTCGCCTTCTGGACCCGCTTCAGGACATGTAGATTCAGTTGCAACATATCAAGATCACTCAGTATCAGGCTACTAACTGCATTAGCTGACTAGATGATTGGGTAGGCCGCATGGAGAAGCAACTTCAACAGCTGCAGCAAGTTGATATTCCTGGATCAACTGTGAAAGACCCAGCTCCAGTTTACTCATCTAATGGTTATTTATTTTCTTTTTATCATGATTTTTTATGCAATTATCGGTTTTGTATGAACATCTTTCATTTTATCAGTATGTTTATATTTGTGTAATAGGACAGTTAGCTCATGAGGCTCATAGACGGATGAAACAGTTTCAATTCTGGTTTTATTTTCATGCTTTAATGTGGCCAACAGACCTGGTTTCCTATGGGTAGGTTGAGGCCAAAAACTTGATTTCATATTTTTGTAACCTGCCTTAGAATTATAAATAGAAAATAGCGAGGTCCTACCAAATTTTAAAAAAAAAAACACATTCACCAGGGTTGCAGATTAACACACAATAAGACTATTTTCACGCACCCACCAAAATTCACTTCGCAATTTTCTCCACTTGTCTTTCCAAACTTACATCCGCCACATTACACAACACTCTTCACTTTTTGTCTCTACAAATTTCATGTAAAATCTAAACAACATATATATCTAATACATTTAATTCGTGACAGACACAATTTAATACATAGTATGGGCGGACATATTTTCTGAAAATTATAGAAGTTGCATGAACTAAACATAACTTGCAGATTAAATATTTTCCCATGCACATTTAATAACCATGCATTAAATTCCTTTTTACTTTGATTATTTAACTCTGTTGCGGAATGGGTTATTGTCCTTTTCTCAGAACTTGTCCTTCTCTACACATGCAATCCATCCGCAACTTGCAAAACACTAACTAAGGTATGGCTGGTGCCAGTTCATTTAAAGCGATAGTTGAGATTAATTTCCAACAAGGTGAGAAATTCTTTTTCACCTTCTTCGATGTTAGGTGAGGCATTTTGATGTTTGGTGAAAAGGAAATTAAAATTTTAAAATTAATATTAAATCAAATTATATAGATTTAAAATAATTTTAATTTAAAATTAAATATTTAAATTAAATACAAAATAATTAAAATATGTATATGTTATTAAAATTGTAATTATGTTTATAAGTTTGTTATTTTGAAATAGAGTATCTCAATTTTAATTTAATTATCAATGATTATTGGGAGAGTATTAAGGATTTAACTTTATAAATTTGTTTTCAGAGTAATAGCATATAAAAAAGTGTCATATAAAATGAATTAAGGGTTTTTTAGGCATGTGGTTTTAAACTAAGTCATAAACAATTGTCATATAAAATGAATTAAGAGTTTTGTAGGCATGTGATCTTTATAAGTTATGATACTGGTCCATTGTATTGTAACAAAACTTATTTATAAGTGAATCTTTCTAAATAAAATTGTTATTACATGATTTTTTAAATGTATACATGATCAATTTATATATTAGTTTTTTTAGTAAATTGAATGTGAAATTACATAATTAAGAATATTGTTATACATTTTTAAATTTATATGTATTTAATTCAGATATTAATTATTTTTCTAATTAACAATAATAATAATTAAAAAAAAATTAGTTATTTTTTTAGGAGTAGTCTAGCGAGGCCTCATTTTAACCTGGAAACCATGCCAATCGGAAAACCTAGTTGCCCGTAAACGTAGAATTCGAAGTCCTTTTCAAGTCACAGAGTGCCTCAGGATCATGGCATGACCCCACTATTGTCAGACCTGGAAGGCGAGAACGGGTAGGTGGTTGACGGATGTGGCATTCAACGTGATTAATGCATGCGATGGGATGGGATGAAACTGCGCTCTGTTTCCATTTTGGAAAGGAAACAGAGTCATTGCACAGCAGAGTAGAGCATGGACCAGAGCATAGTAGCTACGCAGAAGATGAAAAAAACAGAGGTTTGCAGACACTCTTGCGCCCAACAAGTAAGTTTCCTTCCTTTTTAATCCTATCCACTCTTAAAATTATGAATTTTCTTGTATATGCTCTCAATTGAAGTTTTCATCCGTGGTTTTCGGCCCTTGACAACCCTGTTAGTTCGACAACTTCCTTTTTGGTGTCTCTTTCCCACGACATGTATAGGAAGTTAAACAAAAATATAACTCCACCTCGAATTAGTGATTAACAAGGGGTGAAATTATTTTTTCAAATCCTGTGTCCACTGAAAGAGATCATTTGATGAAATCCGCATTTAAGCTCGATTACAAAACAAAATATCAATAAATACAATGCCGAATGAAACAACAATTTGGTTTACCCCCCTTTGAAACAGATAGAAACAAAAAGAATTTGTTTAAAAGCTCCGTGTAAAGAATAAAGAATGCATATGTAAGCATCTATCTGCATAAACGTTGCACCTTATGCACCTAAATCTACATTCATGTGCATTTTTAAAAGCCCACACTTGAAATTACAAAAGTTTTGACACTAATGTCTCATAAGTTATAGTAGCAGGATCCCGCATAGCCGGTAGCAGAAATTTTCTCCCATTAACTCCATGGGCGTTGTAGCTTGACCCTATCATTTTATCAACTAACAGCTCCCCAGGAAACCTAGAATAATCCCCCTTTCCATACATTCCCATGCAGGCAGACACTGCCTCTAGAGGCACAGCAGAGTCCCCTTGAGAATAACCGTTCTTAAATGGATTAGCCGATGCTCCTGCCAGGACAGTGGCAATGTTGATTATCATCCCATCGATGCCCATGTCACCATTTAGTGCCACCAAAGGAGAAGTCTGGGGTCCATAGATGGGTTGATGTAATGGCCATGCACATTGTCAAGGGCACTGACTTGCAGAGTTCCCAACCCACGCATATGGAAAAATGTGATGATGCTCCTTCTCCTTGCCCATCATTCGGCTTGTTGCTGACTTCTGGTGTGATAATACATTGAGACTGTCATGGAATCCGCATGAAATCATGCAGAAACCCTCAACAACAACATCCTCAATGCTCATTTATAATTCCGATTTATAATTCCTCCTTTGTAACTTTCTTAAATAGAGCCTCATTTTCAATTCCACTCACCATTTGAGCAAACAAGGAGATTTCTTTAAATTTCATGGGAAATTCCAAAAATCTGTCTCCTTGAATAAACCTTTAAAATTTTCATAAGTCATTTTTGATAATTTCCTTTCCATAGATTTCAAAGACCTATCCCTCTTCTTCAGCCTTTCATTCTTCCATGAAATAACTATGTATGTTTAATTGTTGATATATCACAATCATTTTCTAAATTTTACTAGGTGAAATTTACAATAATATTGAAATCATCTTCCTTAATCCAACAATGGTTGTATTTGAAGGGGATTTGGAATCATCCTTTCTAGAACTAAACGTCAAATAAATAGGGTAATGATACATACAAAAAATTAGTAAATTTATGAAGGAGTGTGTGTAAAATCATTAATTGGTAGTGGAGCTTAGAGATTACAAAAAATTAGTAAATTTATCAAGGAGTGTGTGGAAAATCATTAATTGGTAGTGGATCTTAGAGATCACTACGTTTCCAAACCTATTTTTAACCCATGGGATTTAGTTTTATGGGATTCACACCAACCTAATCTTGCAATTCAAACCCATCTAAAAAGAACTATTCTAAGAAATCTAGTTAGGTTGATGATCCACTCACCCCACCCTTATTCAATGTCAAGATCAAATCACTACCCACAACCAAATTTAGGTTTTTTCTATCGAAAGGAAAATATGTTTTTGGCCATATGTACTCCTTAATATTATCAAAATATAATTTTTTAATGAACTAATGAACCATAAAAACACGAAAGTGACAAAAAATTAATAGATATTGAAATTTAAAAGTAAAATAGAAATATATGTATTCATCTACATCGATATGAATCTAAACAATTTATACTCAAATATGTAGAAGTTTTCATTTATATAGCAACTAAGGGTGCATATAACTAAAATAACACTTGGTTTAATAAATCCCTGAACTATACTACATCAAGAAAGATCTAAATTACATATAGTATCCATGTTTTATAGCATAGGATTGGTTTCATAGAATAGAATCACATTTATTCTTCAAAGATTCTGGAATTGCTTCCCATAAAATAGATAGTTTAGATCAGTTAATATCGAAGGACATCATTGGTGCTTCTCTTAGTTGGGTTTATGTCAGTGAGGGTTTACACTTAGTTGGGTATTTATGACCTAGAACAGGATTCTTCATGCTCTTTTGTTGCAAAATACAGGTGAACCCCTTATTAGATTGTTGGGCCCTTCTGGCCTGCAACAAGTTTCTATACCCTCTTTTGTTGCCGAATATAGGTGAATCTCTTAAATTGTTGGGTTCCTTTGACTTACAAAAAGGTTCTCAACTCTTTTTTTCGCAAAGTACAGGTGAAACACTTATTAAATTGCTGAATCAAAAATTAGTTATTCGATGACAGCCAAGGCATCTATAGGAACATGAAAATTATTCACCATTGAGAACTTGAAGCCTTTTTACTTTACCTTTCATAAGTTTTTTGAATGGACGATTATTTTAGAGAACACATGGAACATGAGGCTTTTCAAAGAGGCAGCCAATCTTGAGTGTTGATGACAGGCCATGAAAAATTTAACAATGAAACATTTTAGTTCATGAAAAACTTAATAATGAAACATTATCGTTCACATATGTTTA
The DNA here is from genome assembly GCA_034641835.2 of Pinus albicaulis. Taxonomy (NCBI): domain Eukaryota; kingdom Viridiplantae; phylum Streptophyta; class Pinopsida; order Pinales; family Pinaceae; genus Pinus; species Pinus albicaulis. The sequence goes on along the minus strand of CM076583.1, from coordinate 189,036,609 downwards.
TTTTTTGGGCCTTTATATTATTGATTTTGTGCTGGAAAATATATTTTTGAGGGATTAAATCAAGTATATAAAGACCATTATTTTTAACCATTAATCCTTAATTCTATTTCTAAACTTTATTTCTCAACCCATAAACGAAAACTTTAACAAAAATAAAATAATGCCTATACATTCCCCTTAACCAACAACCTTTTGGACATCAATGACTGAGTTCCATTTAGTGAACATAACATACATGTGTTCACTAACATACACATGAGAGAGAACTGTCCACTAAATCTAACTTAGTCATGTGGCAAGTGTATATAGACATGAAACTATAACTTATAGTTAACAATGAAGAATGGTCAACTTTGGATCATAAGTTTTATTTTGTTGTTATGCTCTAGAATGAATATATTTGTTGCTAACATGTTTTTGTATAGGATATTTCTCTGATGTGTTTGCATATTTTCTAACAAGAAAAGTTCAAAATGGGCAAGCGAGCAAAATGGGAGCATATCATGGATCTTCAGGTGCAAGACCTCAAAGACGAGACAACATTTTCTAGTAAAGACTTAGTTTGGACTGAAATAAAATGAAATAACAACAGCATTGATCGGGTTTCTTTAATACCTTTAGAAAGAGTTTCTAAATTTATCAAAGAGGAGGAAGAAAATCATATTTCTCCATGTAATTTCCACTACTACATTTGGCGGAAATTCCGACACTTGGTTCTGACGCTTTTGACCAAATGTCGGAAATTTTCCCAAATTTTTTCCATCCCGCCCGAAACTGTCGCTATACCGACGTCTATAGAAAAGTGTCGCAATACCGACACTTAAAAACGTGTCGCAATTGCGACGTTTGGAGGAAGACATCGCAATTGCGACACCATGGCCCAAAGCATCGCTATTGAGACGACTCCAAACGTCGCAACTGCGACACAATGTCTAGGTGTCGCCATTGCGACGTTTGGAGGCACCCGTCGTAATAGTGACACCTTTTCCGCCGTCAGTATAATGAAACTTATTTTCGCGCTACATAAAAATACCAAACTTATATGTGTGTTACATAAAAATTCGAAACTTATATGCGCGCTACATAAAAATGATTTTATTGTTTCGTATTTGTCGCAATAGCTACATTAACGTCTAATATCACGCGCGCATTCGCCCTCTGCTCTTGCAGAACAACATTTTCCCTCAGCATTTTCCCTCAGCATTCGCCCTCAGCGTTCGCCCTCAGCTCTTGCAGAACAGCATTCGCCCTCAGCTCTTGCAAAACAACATTCGCCCTCAGCTCTTGCAAAATGGTAAGTTCTTACTGTAGGCCCTTCCTCCTATAGTAGGGTTGACTCTATTTGGGTTTTTTTGGTCAATTCCATTGGATTTTGTTAGGCTGTAGGGTTCTCTGTAGATGTCAAGAGTCAAGATTCAATACCCTCTATTATCTTCATCACCCAATACAAGATTTAAATTTTTCCCAAAGAAACGCTTATTAATTTGGCAGCCATTATTTCTCCCTGCTTTAAAAACCCTACATTTAAATGAGAACAAGCATTGCATTTCAACTACAAAAATCTATTAGTGTTCAAATGTACATGTGTGCTACATTAACGTCTGATATGACGCGTGCATTCTCCCTCCGCTCTTGCAGAACAGCATTTGCCCTCAGCATTCACCCTCAGCTCTTGCAGAACAGCATTTGCCTTCATCATTCGCCCTCAGCTCTTGCAAAATAGCATTCACCCTCAGCATTCACCCTGAGCTCTTGCAGAACAACATTCGCCCTGGATTCGCCCTCAGCTCTTTCAGAACATCATTTGCCCTACATTCGCCCTCAGCTCTTGCAGAACAGCATTTGCCCTCAGCATTCACCCTCAGCTCTTGCAGAAAAACATTCGCCCTCAGCTCTTGCAAAATGGTAAGTTCTTACTGCAGGCCCTTCCTCCTATAGTAGGGTTGACTCTATTTGGGTTTTTTTGGTCAATTCCATTGGATTTTGTTAGGCTGTATGGTTCTCTCTAGATGTCTAGAATCAAGATTCAATACCCTATATTATCTTCATCACCCAATACAAGATTTAAAATTTTCCCAAAGAAACGCTTATTAATTTGGCAGCCATTATTTCTCCCTGCTTTAAAAACCCTACATTTAAATGAAAACAAGCATTGCGTTTCAACTACAAAAATCTATTAGTGTTCAAATGTACATGTGTGCATCACTTGTGTAGGGTATTCCTTTTCCACTTTCACATTATCCAAGAATGTGTGCAATATAGTTCATATTTTTTGTGATTTAGATTGTCTTGAAAAGGGAAAGGTAAATTATTTCCCATGGAAAAAGAAGGTTTTCCCTTTTTATAGGTTGTTTGGACTTACGTGGAAAAATTTATGGTATGCCTTTCATATTATGTAGTTTAAATTTGAATTAATAGATTATTCTACATGAAAATATAATTACCTATGTGATGTCCTTCATCACTAATTAAAATTATAGGGTTTCAATTTCCTAGACTCTAACGCATCTGATGCTAAATTCTAGGTTCTCATTGGTGGATCACTCTTCCATTGATTTCCTTTCCCTCTGGATCTTGTCATACTTTAAAAGTCATCAATGATAGATATATTATTTCAGGTATCCCAAAGGCTTTATAGTAGAACATATTGTGAAGTTTTTTTGACACTTGAGGATTCTTTTTAGAACTGCAACGCGGTCTATGCTATCGAGTTATATATCAAGCAACTTTTCCTTAATAACCACACTATGAGGTAGGTTCAACCAGTTTGAACTTGTTGGGACATAGCATATGAAGTTGTGTGATGAGTCCATATCACAGGTCTATTATGGTGAAAAAAGTGAAGACACGTAATGATAGTTATTATGTTAAAATTACTAGAAACATTTTCGAAATTATCCATGCTATCAAGATGTCAAAATTCCAGGCATTAGGTGTCAATACTCGTAGCTAATAGATAATAATAATAATATAAAAAAATCACAACTTTGTTCTTGAAATATGATTGTTACACATTGGTAACCTAGTTCATGAGTTACTATCACCCAAAGATTGCAAAACAAACTTAAAATATAAATTAAACCAACATGAGAATCCAACTAAGGGTTTCTCTACAAAATCATGCCATAACCTGGCATTTTGAAACCCAAATTTGAATCCATCATAAGTAATACAATGCAAACTCAGATGGATTTTCAATGCATGTTTGCATGCTACACTTATTCTCCGTCTAGATATCATTTTTTAAATGGAACCATTAGTCAAGTCCACAGTCCTTTTTATGTGAAAAATTTCAGCTCTATTTGAGCTCTTTTTTGCTCCACCACCTCCATAAACCAGTGTTACACGGGGTCTCGCCCCCCCACCTAGGGGTCTAGATTCCTCACCCCCTCGCACTCCGGGGTCTTGGGGACTTCTAGGGGATGTTTCCCTCACGTCCCCTCACCGCCCCTTTTAGTTTATGGTTTCGTGTTAAAATTTGATGTGCCACTTAGCATATTTGAGAATCCAAGTGATTCTGATTCAGATGGTGACATGGTTGATCTTGATATATTCGTGTAGAAGTTGGATGCAGAGACTAGTGGGGCATTAAATTGAGCATTTATGCTCATTTATCAGTATGATGATATCATTTGATATTCATATGTTATGTTTTATGTTTTATGTTTCAGACATAACTTATTTGCATTTAAGTTTTATGTTTCAGACTTGAGTTGTAAACTTCAGTTTAAACTCTATTTTGAATCTTGATATAATATGTCATATGATATCTTAAACTTTATGTTCATTGTACATTGTTAGTAGTTACATTAATGATTATATAGTTACAAACTTACAAACTTACATGCATGATTGTATGATGTATGTTTTAACTTTTAACTTTTAAATTTGTTTCAATTATATGATTCATCATTCATCGATTTGTAATTTATCATTTATGATTTATCTTTCATGATGCAAGTGTATGATGACTGTATATACATTCCTTGCAAAAATATAGTTACATTTTAAATATTAAATTTTATAATTTTTATGACCCCGACGTCCCCCCACGTTTCTTGAAAATTGGTAGGGAGCTTTTGCATAGGCCGCTCCTGCGCTCCCTCGTCCCCTCGCTCCCACCTCCAGGGGACTTGGTGGAACATTGCCATAAACATATGCAAACATATATCATGATCTTGGAATTCCATTACATATTTATGTGCCAATGTTCCATAATCTTGCCCCATCATCAATTTAAGAAATTTCCATTGAATATCAAATTATGGAGGGGGGGAACTTTTTGCTGCAACATTTGGCTCAAAATCAGGGACCATCTTCGTATGAGGTGAATGAGAACTATAGATATTTGAAGAAGTAGATTAGTGCCTTTTCCTCTGGCCATGGAGTCATATACAGCCATCCATCACAAAAATTTGTCTTTGTTCATTCTCACCTTGAAAGTTGCAAAAAATCATGCCCTAATTGAAACGACACTAAATTTGAAAGATATAATAAAAATGCAAGCTAGAAGTGCCCTATTAATACAAAGGGAAAGCCTTCCTACCTACCCTAACTAAGATAAATTTTGATTGAATAGGAAACATGATATTTCCTATGGAGTTGATCCAACAACTAGTTAAATGTATGGGACTAAATCATGCATTTGATTTCCAGGGAAACATGTGCATGAAGAGAAAAAGTGCAGAATTAATGGAAAATCCATACATGCCACTTATAAAAACTACACCGAAAGCTCAAAAAATACTTAAGGCCTTAACTTAATTTGAATTCAAAAATGACAAAACAGGATTAGTGAAAACACGAGAGTGGTGTGGGTGAACAACATAAATAAAAAGTGAAGATACCTTTCCCCAAGATGCCTTTGTCACCGTTGTATGAAAACATGTTTTTCTTTCCCTTTATACATGCAAGTGAATGCATTATAGGTATGGTGTTTTCCCAGAATAGGAGAATCCTACTTAAATATATCATTCGTGGATTGAATGTTTGGGTGCCTTAATGTGCAATGACATGTTTCCAAGACTGAATTCAATGCAAGGCATATTTGAAACTCTAACTCTGTCTTCCGGTGTCTTATTAGAAATTATTTTAGTTTTCATTTTGTGTTCTCAAGTTAGATATTGTTTTCAAGTTTTTACATTTATAATTTTATTGCAATGTGGCAGACTGATTAGAGCAGTGCAGGAACAACCCTGAGACGGGATGATCACGGAAAGAGGCCAGCGGAAGAACATGTAAAGTGCCAGCATTGCTCTATCTTTAGGTATTTTAGTTATTTACATAATTGAAATAATATTAATTTTGTTCAAATATGCAGACACCTAGCCATGGTACACCTGATGATTCCCTCTTTGAGGAAGAGCTTTCTTCATCCCTATCTCCAGTGTTCTTGTTGCAAAAAAAGGCACGAGATGCAAGGTCGGAATTTAATGCTTTGATATACGCGCCTCAAACACCTGAAACAGAAGAGAGGATACAACATCTTATGAGGCAGCTAGAAATATATCAGGTATAATAAACTAAACTAACAAAAAGTTCTTTTGTATGTAGCGTTTTCTGGCATTTGCTGAACCCGGTGTTGGTGGTAGTGGGACACAAGGGCAAGAGATTGCCCAACAACCCTCTTGTACACCTTCTACTCCTTTAGGTGCTAGCCAAGAAACACACCTTGCCCAAGCAGAAACCCAGCTAACCGCTGTACGTGTGTTGGCAATGATGAGGCTGATATGGCCAACTACATTGTTGTGTTTCCTGGAGCTACACGTGTCAGCTCCACAGGGACCATTAATGGCACGTTGTTGGTGAACGATGAGGGTGTCCCTATAAAGCATGTACAACTCCCAGGTAAATTTTAATATTTTAACTATTTCATGTACTTTATCTAAAACATATTTATCATGATTTTTATTTTAAAATTAATGATAATATCTTCTTTTTCTTTTGGTTTTATTCTGTGTAGGAAACAATGAGTTCTACAGGATTCTGGAGAGCCATGCGTTGGTAATTTTTGGCCCAACCATACTTACAGGGTGGAATTCCCAGAATTCCAACCTGAAAAAAGAACTTCTAGATTATCTAGAAGCCCTTTTTGGGGTCGGCACATTTGACAGAAAAGCGGTGGCTCAGGTAGCCGGCAAATATTTGAAATATACCAGGGACACCTATAGAACGCAATTGAAATTTAACCCTAGATATGATCGTCCTCTCGCAGTTTCAGAGAGTGAGTGGAGAGCACTCATCCATGACGGAAAAGAGAAAAGGGCAAAGAAAGAAGGAAAAATGCCAATTGGACCCGCAAGGTAAATTACAACTTTAATTCAATAGCTTTAATTTTATTTATGTCTAAAATAAAAGTGTGCTACGTCATATCTGACTTCAATCTTTTGATGCTAGGTTGCCTGACACCTCAAAGGCAACCAAAGCTAGGATAGAGAAAAAGGGCCATCACAAGCTCTGCCAGGGTGGCTACTTGAAATTAGCTGCAAGAATTGTAATTAAGTAGCTAAACATCTTATAATTAATTGTATCGCCTTCCAACGTTTTTGTAATCCTATCAGATATGATTAAAAATATACAATCATATATAATGTAGGGTGATGACTTTGGAACAATAACTACAGAGGAAGACAAAAATATTGCTTTCCGTTTTGGCTATCAAGCTGTAGTTGAACGTCGCAGAAGCTTGGGGCAGGTCCCAAGATCTACAATGCCTGATAAGGTAAAACATTAACCTTTCAATATTTTTGTTTTCGTCCATAAATTTAATTTCTAACAACTTTGTTTAAATCAGGGGAGCAGCACTACCGACGAGGCAAATAACCCAGTTTTAGAGCCAGATGTAGATGATCCTCTTATGCAACCTGATCATTGTAGTGGGGACCAGGCCGACAATGCTGCTATCAGTGAGGGCCGTGACGGTAATTAATTTCCACTTATATTTTTTTCTAATTATACCTTGATGGTTGTCCTTATAACATTTTTTGTTTAAATGACAGAGAATGTTTCCCTTGAGGATCTTACCACCAGAGAGGAAGACAGGGCAACCGTCCCAATGGCGACAACTGGTGCACCAGGTAAATAATCTCATTGCAATTTTTTTTATTAATATTACCAAACTAGTTCAATGATATTTAAAAACTGATAATTAAAATTTAATATTATCTGTTTTTGGAGGCGATGCCCCGTCACTGGATGAGACCATACATTGTGACAATGCAACTAGGTCAGCGGCGACAACTGGTGCACCAGGTAAATAATCTCATTGCAAATTTTTTTATTAATATTACCGAACTAGTTCAATGATATTTAAAAACTGACAATTAAAATTTAATATTATCTATTTTTGTAGGCGATGCCCCGTCACTGGATGAGACCAGACATCGTGACTACACAACTAGGTCAGCAGTACGGGTCGAAAGGCACGAAACAGGAGCAGAGCACGATGATATTGATGATGTAATTAGGAGCTTTAGAAATAGGAAGAAGAAAAAGAAAATTTGATAATGTAAAATATTGTATTATTATAAGACAAACGTTACCATACTTGGAACGTTTTTTGCGTTATATAAAAAACTCATTTATCATAATATTTTTATGTCAAGCATTAATTGCAATGTTTCCTTGCGTACTTTTTGTTGAATTGTTTTTTTATTAGCTATTGAATATTTTTTTTTATGCTCATGAAAGTAAAAAATGAAATATAGATTGGGTATTGGGGAATTGAGAGTGATGTGAGGGGGGGGGGAGGGGCCATAAGATCTTCCACCTTCACGTGGTTGGCCCTGTTTAGTAGAGAATAATTTATTGGAGCGATTTAATCTTGGAGCAAACCTCCCTCGATCCAGCGTAGCAACAAAAAAGTCACTGTTGACTTAGTTGCTACTCTTTCAAATCGTGGGAGGCTTGTTCCAAGTTCATGCAACTCCAATAAATTGTTCTTGAAACGAAGAGGAGCTTATTCAGGTATGTTTTGAAATTTTCAACATATGTTCTAACATTATCATAAGAATGCATCTTAGAGTAAAAAATACTCCATCAATTACTTGTATTTATTGTATAGATAATGATGGATTTTGATTGACTTGGCAGTGCAGGTACAAATCCTCTTGCATCATGAGCAATACAACTTGTCAACCAGGGTCATGTCCAGGATATGCTTGCTTGTGTGCTTGACCAGGTTCGTAATTTCACATTTTGTAAGTTCCTTTACAGTTCATAATTCAATATTAAGCTTGTTCACGATTATTATCTAGGTTTTTTGTATGTGTTTTTTCATCTATTTGATTGTAAGCAACTATGCATGTTTCTTGTTGTTCACTATGATTTCTCCCATTACCACTCCCAGGATGAATCCGACTTTATTGTTACATAGGTTACTTTATTGTTACTATTATTTCTCCATTTACGATTTCATAGGTTACATCATGTAAAGTTGTCAATCTCAGGTTGGTGATGAGCTTTAGTTCTCCAGATTTGGGGCTTTTCTGATATTTTCTCCCTCATGTCATTCCCGCATCACCTCGTTGTTTGAGCATGCCAATTGTCTACCACTTGTACCAATTGGCACATGTCAATCTCTGAGTGGTGCCACATTTCATCTATTTTCAGTGAGAGTTTAGGGTTTCTCTAACATAGCTTCAGAAATCCGATTCAGTGCCCGCTTGAATATTGTCACATAATACTCATGGTTTGGATTGATGAGCATGTTCTGAATGGTTGGTTGATTCATAAGAACCACCCATATAGTCATCTTGAGATATTTCAGAAGATTTCTCGGGTTTCCTTTTTCACCGTTTCTAGTGGGTGGGATGGTGTGGGGTGATCCATCAATACCGGTGCTCTTGTAGTAGGGAATTTGTTTTTGGGGATATAAAGGAGCATTTGATGTAGATATCCCATTGGATGCATTCATAGATGGGCACAAGAGGTCAAGAATTTAAATTAAAAATATGCAACCTCTAGCATGGCAACCTAAAGGCCGCGAGAGACACTGGTTAAAGATTGTTTTGTGCTGGCCTTAATATAGTCGTGATTTCTTTCTATTATCTTAATGCAAATATATAGTCCAGTCTCATTAAAATGAGGATTGTGGTTGTATTTCTCTTTGGTTGTTTCTCTTAATGCTCCAGAAGTTGCCAAAAGTTGCGATAGTTGTTTAGTTTGCCTGTTACAACTTAAAAGTGGTTTTTAGCAATGGGAGTCATGTTTTTTAAGGTTCATACTAATATGAAGATCTTGTAATTCTATATTTAGCATAAGAGAAGATGGCCTCTGCTTTGGGAGGTATGACAAAAATTGCCACATCTACCTCATTGGGTAACAATGGAAAGGGGAAGAAGTTGGGTGCAATGTTTGATAATTATGGCAGACAATTGTCTTCTCTTTCAGTTTTTTCACCCATTTCCTTTAATCGCTCAAGCAGAAGAGGGACTCTGAGATTACGCGACCGAGAGAAGGTAGTTAATACAAGAGCTATGGAAAAGGAGTTGTACTTCAACAAGGATGGCTCAGTGACAAAAAAATTGCAGGTCAGAGAAAAAATTATGTTTAAAGGAAGGTCACCCGCACGTGAAACTTCACTGCGGTGGATCTTTCCTTGTCCACTTATATTCGATTTTAATGTGTTATTTTAATTTTTCATGGAGGGTTGTTTTGGCATATGGTCTGGCATTCAATTGCACACTTACCGAAAGCATTGTCAATTTGTCTTGTAGGCGGTGTGAACAAAGTTGTTGATCTTGTTGGAGTCACCCTTGGGGCGAAGGGAAAAATGTTGTCTTGGAGAGCAAGCATGGTTCTCCGAAAATAGTTAATGATGGTGTGACAGTAGATAAGGAGGTAATTTGTAGATGTGTGCTCTGGTTTTCTTTTTAACGTTGTATTAGTTCCCCCTCTTAAATGTCTTAGATTTGGTAGGCATAATTTGAAAACTGAAAGGTGAAAGGAAACATATTTGTTACCTAGTGGTCCACTTGGCCTATGGACTAGCCACATTAGAGTAATGCATAAAGCTTTTCAAAACAATAAAAGGAAAGGGTTATGGTTGAGTCAAATTTTATTGTTATTGACAGTGTAATGAAATGTATCTCAATGCTATGGTTTTGGCCTTTTTATTGGTTGAATTAGAGGACCCAGTTGAAAATATTGGGGCCAAGTTGGTAAGGCAAGCTGCGGCAAAGACAAATGATTTAGCTCGGGATGGAACCACAACATCTGTTGTTCTTTCACATGTTGGAATATTGAAAAATTCCAGAAAAATGAATGGAGAATAAATCTCCCTTCCTCTAACACAGAGAAAATAAAAATTTCTTTGACAGGAGACAGAGTTTCAATACTTTGAAAACAAACTTCTATTCCCTTCAATAACTCAAAAAAAAACTATTACACTACTTCCTCACCGAGAGGGATTACAAAATTATGACTGCTACAAAACGCAGTGCATAAAACCAACTCACTGTCTGTTCAAAACAAACATACTCTGTCTCTAAAACACTCTGCTGTGTTTTTCCCTTTCGCACTGATGTGCATACACACTTAAAAAGTTACACTCAGTCTTTCACTTTTTACACACTGCTGTGTAATAAAAAATTTACGTACTGTCTATAAAAAAAACTACCAAGCTTTTTTTTCCTTTTTATTTTTATATGCCGTAACATATAAAACATATTATAATAAACCCTCTTTTAAAAAAAATAAAATTAAAACTAAATTCTATGGCCCACCTTTCATTTCTCATATGATATATATATAACATATGTTTAAAACATATGTATATATTAAAGCATACATAAAATTAAACTATCAAAACATTAAAGAACCCTTTCCGTTGGACTTCAAAAGTCTGAATAGATTGAATTTCAAACCAAATTCGCATTCCAAAATGGGATGCTGACGTCTGCCTAATTTTAACTCGAATTCTCAATCCAATGTGCCCTATAAAAAATTTGGGTCCGATTTTCAGGTTTTCAGATTCCCTTCAATTTCATGCGATCCAATATTAATGCTCCACGTGTCCTCCTTTTGAATTTACAAAACTGTCGGGTAAATTTCTGTTTGTTTAATTTCTGGTTGGTGAATTGCGTTAATGCTGGTTGTTGTGTTTAAATACAATCCTATACAGAAATATGGCTGCGGCCGTCTACAAAAAAAACTTGCAGGAATTTTAAATGCTGAATTAAATTTCTGGATGGCATGCAAGCAACCTCCAAAAAAAAATGTTGCCGTTGCATCCGTCCTTCTGCTGCAGCAGTTGAAGTTAAAATTCAACAGCACAGGGTTTAATAAGTGAGGGTGTAAAGGTAACTTTTTGTCGATAGTACTCGATTAAGATCATCTATTCATTTTTGTAGGGTCTTATGGTGTTTGGTTTTTTAGTTTTGGGTTGGGCTTATTGAGTCTAAGATAGTTTTTGAGTGAAAAAATTGCTATCAAGTATTAAAAAATTTTGGTTCTTTTGTCAAAATTTATGAGCTTGTTAGGAAATACAAAAATGACAATGGTTGTATCTTAAATTTGTGGAAAATAATTTGAAATGAAACCTTTTTGTTTAGGTTGTTGCAGCAGGTGCACACCCCATTCAAATTACTAGGGGCATTGACAAGACAATAAAGGCCCTTGTTTCGGAACTCAAAATTTTGTCAAAGGAGGTAAACACTTGCCTTTTGAGTAGGTTGGTTTTCCTTTTTGCTGATGGTTTGGTGTATCTAATTGAATTAGTTGCCTAAGGTATTTTTGGTTGCAAACTCCTTTTTCATTTTTCATACAGTATTGGCCTTGTGGAATACATTTGATTGTGTGGTCTTGTTAGATCTACAACATTTGTAGTTGTTTAGTCTTATGGCCGAGGTGCACTTTTATTATGGAAATAGTTGATGCAATGTTGTCATTTAATCCTTACTACAGGGTAGCATGTTGAGAAGTTTCTTGTGAAACATTTGGTATTCAAAATGACACTTGATCCTATACAGCATCATGCACTTGACTTTAAAATTCATATTCAAAGTGTGCCAGACAATTCTTGCAAAATTTCAAATATTTTTGTTGTTTTAAACCATGATCTTTTTCATGTATTGGATGCTGAAAATGTGAAAAAGACTTTGGTATGAAACATACTGGTGAATAATTTCCAGCACAACAACCACTTCCAAGACATGATTTAGAAGTAGAACAAATGTGCTTATGAAGCATAGAAAGATATCCTTGATGCATTGTCAATGTTTGGCTAGGGTTATTTTTGGAGAAAATAACTCCTTATTCCTAGAATAGCGATCTTCAATACAAGTAAATGCCAGAGAAGAGAGATCATCATGTGACGCAAAAAAACTGAAATTGGACCCCCAAGAAGAGCTGGTGTGTCTACAATCGCTCTGTCAGCATTTTCCCTTGGTGTACCCCGTTCTTTTCCTCTAGCCTGAGTCTTAATTGACTTCTTCTTTCTTTGGGTTTATTTATCAAATTCGTAGAATTTGATAAATAAATACTATCCACAATGGTTGGACTTTAATTTATATTCCTGACTTTATATTATCTCCAATCCTTATAACCAATGTTTAACTTTCAACACTTTGTATTTATACTCCACGTTTCTTTTTAAATAAATAACTTGTAGTGAACTTTCGGCTCTATATTTCACCACCCAGCCTTACAACAATCACCCTCCAGACTTATGCTAATTATCTGCCAATCGTTTAATTAAACAATTTCATTATACTCCGGCCCCACCTATATATATAAATAACCAATCAAACACTCGTATCGTACCTGGCTATCCTCCGCACACCTTAGTTAACCTCCGGGCAAGTTCAACGTGCGACCACCGTCCGATGGCCCTTCTCCAAATCAACGACTCTGGGAAATTTCGCTCGGCTTCCAACGTCGGGCTTTAACGTGCGATGGCGTGGGTTAAACGGTTGTTTTCCGGGGTCACTTCGCCACGTGTCGCATTCCCTATGGAATCGCTCGCGAATAGGAAATATCGCCTACTCCGCAAAAGCGGTGCGATATGGGCAACCCGCTTTTGTGATTCCGCTCGTGGTTTTGGTAGAGGGCTTGACCACGGGTGCAAGTCTGGTTCCGCTATCCTTTTGTTTGTTAACTCATGTCCAATCCTCAGGTCAGGTTCCGAAAGCACAACAATTTTTTCTCTTTATTAAGCGGGATTTTTATATTTGAACAGTTTTCACGACCCTGGTTCTCTACACAGACCTCACCTTGGATATTTTTACATAAAAATGATTGTTCTCAATAATTATTTATATAAATTTTCCACATGTTTAGTGTGGTATTCCCATGATTTATTATAAATATGTGTATTATCAAAGAAAACTAACACAAATTTTATAAGATGGGATAAAAAAAAATTGCTCTTGAGTCGAGCCCGCCAGACTTCAAACGGCGATAAACCATAATTCAACCCAAATTCGCGTTCCAAAATAGCCTGCTGACGTCGGCCAATTTTGTGACGTGAATTTCTTATCAAATTCACCCTAATATTTTATAGGTCCAGATTTCCACTGCGCGAGTGGCCCAAACAAAGATCCACTCCAATCAATTTCTGCCACGTGTCCTCAATAAAAACTTGCCCTGCTCCCAGCTGCGGGTGCATTCGATAGCGTTTAAGGTGATGGGACATGGATATGGCGATTTCATATCAATCGCACTAACATTTAATGCTTCTCAATTAAATTTTCACATTAAATCTGCATTAATTAATTTTTAACACTGTTCAAGATCAGACCTCCACTCCTCTTAGCGATTCCGCACGCTCCAATTTGATCCGGCCTTCGGCTCTCATTATTAATGATCAGAGATTAATTATGACGGGCGTCCTTTGATTGCAATGCAGACGGGTCGACAAAATGGCGTTTAGCCATGGTTTTTCAGACAAGCCGGTTGCTGGATTACAGTGCCTGCTAACTGTGACGATAAGGAGAAGTGGCCAGCTGAACTTCTGCCTAGACGTTGCTGCATATTTGCATTTCTCTCGGTTATGTCTCTGTCTGTCTTCCTCTATTAATTGCAATTCTGCTTCTTCGTCTCCTCTTGTGCCCACTGCGCCCGAGATTGCACCCATGCCTCACGTGCGTCATAGGATGCGTTGCCGCAGGGGGAGCACTAGACGTCAACCCTGGCGCGCTCCCTCCAGCCCCTCAGCAGAGTCGACTTCCGGCCAGTCCAGTGATTATTACTTAGGTCGATATCCAAATACTAGGAGTGGGCGGGGTCGGCTTGTAGCATCTGGCCACCGTATAGATTCCCCTGCTCCTGGCTTCCCCACCGTTAGTTCACCTTCTCCCACGACGCGCACTGCGAAATTTTCCTTTAATTGCTCTCTCAACCGCCCAAGAATCATGGCTTTAGTCACTGTGGTATTCTGCGAGGAGGCCCAAATGGAGGAAGAATGCACCTGTCCGGCGGGTCTGAGCTCGGAAAAATCCGGCCAGCATTCGGGCCTTCAGGATGGGAGCCGTGGAATGCATGTGGAGGTAGCACCTAGCGATCCTGGACCTTCCAAAGGATGGTGCCGAATCATGGAGGAACCACCGGAGGAGTAGTTTGGTTAATTTGTTTTTCTTGCTTAGCAGGCCCACTTAATTGGGCTTCTTTTAGTTTATTTTACTGTGCTGGACCTTTGTAATATTTTTGAATTCTGTAAATTAAACGTTCAAGACTGGTTTCCCCGTATGAGGGCAGTCTTCTTAATTTTTTGATTTTTTGATGACAAATTTGCCATGAGTATGGCCGGGCAATGTTTTTGACTTCGGTGTAATTTTATTCGCAATGTTAATAGATTAACTTTACTTAGAATTCTCACATGATTAGCGTTTTTCTTGATCTGTTCAAGGATTTTGGGTACTTTAATTTGTATTTAGAACAATGGATGTCGATACTCTATCTGTTGCTTTACTGTTCTACATACTACTATTTCACTTTCTTATAGATGCCTCGGGCATATTTGAATGCTTTCTCAGATTCTCGATAATCTCCATGTGGACCGTTACTGGATTTTATATCATGTCCCTGTATGTGACATGGGGTATTTTTCTATCATTGTCTGGGGTGGGACTTCCACTTTTCTGGATGGATATTCGGGTTCCAATATTTAGATGTGAAAATGTAATGACTTCATGGACTGTTTTACTTCATATAATATCTTCAAAATAGCGTTTTTTCTCTTCTGAAAAATAAATGATTAATGTTTATCATTCTGCCTTCAAAACTAGCGATGCTGGTCTATGTTGCTAGTTTATTGATATGGTCTGATGGTCTTTTTATATTTTGGACATATCACACTCCTCACATGATTAGCGTTTTTCTCTGTTCAAGGATTTTGGGTACTTTAATTTGTATTTGGAAGAATGGATGTCGGTATGTACTCTATCTGTTGCTTTACTATTCTACATACTGCTATTTCACTTTCTTATAGATGCCTTGGGCATATTTGGATGCTTTCTCAGATTGTCGATAATCTCTATGTGGACCGTTACTGGGTTTTATATCAAGTCGATGTATGTGACATGGGGTATTTTTCTATCATTGTCTGGGGTGGGACTTCCACTTTTCTAGATGGATATTTGGGTTCCAATCTTAAGATGTGAAAATGTAATGACTTCATGGACTGTTTTACTTCATACAATATATTCAAAACATGATTTTTTCTCTTGTGAAAAAAAAAAAGATTAATGTTTATCACTCTGCCTTCAAAAATAGTGATGCTGGTCTATGTTGCTGGTTTATTGATATGGTCTGATGGTCTTTTTATATTTTGGACATATCACACTCCTCATATGATTAGCGTTTTTCTCTGTTGCAGGATTTTGGGTACTTTAATTTGTATTTGGAACAATGGACGTCGGTACTCTATCTGTTGCTTTACTATTATACATACTGCTATTTCACTTTCTTATAGATGCCTCGGGCATATTTGGATGCTTTCTCAGATTGTCGATAATCTCCATGTGGACCGTTACTGGGTTTTATATCAAGTCCTTGTATGTGACATGGGGTATTTTTCTATCATTGTCTGGGGTGGGACTTCCACTTTTCTGGATGGATATTTGGGTTCCAATCTTCAAATGTGAAAATGTAATGACTTCATGGACTGTTTTACTTCATATAATATATTCAAAACAATGTTTTTTCTCTTGTGAAAAAAATGATTAATGTTTATCACTCTGCCTTCAAAACTAGCGATGCTGGTCTATGTTGCTGGTTTATTGATATGGTCTGATGGTCTTTTTATATTTTGGACATATCACACTTCTCACATGATTAGCGTTTTTCTCTGTTCAAGGATTTTGGGTACTTTAATTTGTATTTGGAACAATGGACGTCGGTACGTACTCTATCTTTTGCTTTACTATTCTACATACTGCTATTTCACTTTCTTATAGATGCCTCGGGCATATTTGGATGCTTTCTCAGATTTGTCGATAATCTCCATGTGGACCGTTACTGGGTTTTATATCAAGTCCCTGTATGTGACATAGGGTATTTTTCTATCACTGTCTGGGGTGGGACTTCCACTTTTCTGGATGGATATTTGGGTTCCAATCTTCAGATGTGAAAATGTAATAACTTCATGGATTGTTTTACTTCATATAATATATTCAAAACAACGTTTTTTCTCTTGTGAAAAAAAATGATTAATGTTTATCACTCTGCCTTCAAAAATAGCGATGCTGGTCTATGTTGCTGGTTTATTGATATGGTATGATGGTCTTTTTATATTTTGGACATATCACACTCCTCACATGATTAGCGTTTTTTTCTGTTCAAGGATTTTGGGTACTTTAATTTGTATTTGGAACAATGGACGTCGGTACTCTATCTGTTGCTTTACTATTCTACATACTGCTATTTCACTTTCTTATAGATACCTCGAGCATATTTGGATGCTTTCTCAGATTGTCGATAATCTCCATGTGGACCGTTACTGGGTTTTATATCAAGTCCCTGTATGTGACATGGGGTATTTTTCTATCAGTGTCTGGGGTGGGACTTCCACTTTTCTGGATGGATATTTGGGTTCCAATCTTCAGATGTGAAAATGTAATGACTTCATGGACTGTTTTAATTCATATAATATATTCAAAATAGCATTTTTTCTCTTCTGAAAAAAAAATGATTAATGTTTATCATTCTGCCTTCAAAACTAGCGATGCTGGTCTATGTTGCTGGTTTATTGATATGGTCTGATGGTATTTTTATATTTTGGACATATCACACTCCTCACATGATTAGCGTTTTTCTCTGTTGGAGGGTTTTGGGTACTTTAATTTGTATTTGGAACAATGGACGTCGGTACTCTATATGTTGCTTTACTATTCTACATACTGCTATTTCACTTTCATGGACTTTTTTACTTCATATAATATATTCAAAACAGCGTTTATCGTCTTTTAAAGTTTCAATTTTTTTTTTAAAAATTGAACCCTCCGTCGGTCT
>CM076583.1:188728834-189019061 GCA_034641835.2 Pinus albicaulis | reverse complement strand
AGCCAGCATGCTTACATGGTTGCATTGGTTGTTCCATTTCACTTGATCGGGTGGTGTAAAGCACAATTAGAGTAGGTTGTATTGAATAAGCTCTACTTTGAGCATATTTCCAATTTTTCGGTTGTGTTTAAGTATCGAGTCAGTTTTTGGTTGAGTGAGAGTCAATTTGTGTCGTCAAGTTATCAATTTTCAGTCATGCATTTCAGTTTGAGTTTTTGATTCCATGGCCCAATGGATAAGGCACTGGTCTGCTCTCCCAAAGATCTGCCGTTCTTGGCACCTCCAAGGAGCTACCATCCCCATTGGAGCCAATGTTAGATTCAGCCTTTGCAGCCTTCCTTCAGTGATCAAACATGCTCTTACAAAGTGATTTTAAGGTGTCAAGGTCAAATTTTGTCATTTCAAAGAGTCTTCAAGCAAAATTTGGTCACTAGGCATTAGGTCTAGGGGTTGCTTTTACTCCTGTCAAATTTGTCCAAATGTCGGTTCATGTCACCATTCAGCTGAGTGTACCATCATTCAGAGGGTTTTCATCACCATTTCAAGTTCCATTGGGTCATTTTACACATTTTTCATGCTTCAGTTGTGCCTTGGTAAGGTCCATTTCCCTCTCCTAGGGTTTTGGAGGTAATTTCTCTTGGATGGTCAAATCATCGGAAAAACTTGTATCCTGATGTTCACACACCTTCCCCTATCCTTAATATACCTCATTAAACACTTCCCATCACTGAGATCCCCCAAATTCCTCATTTTTCCACAAACCCTAGTTTCTTGCCACAACTTGGCAATTTTCTAGGTTAGGACTGTGTTTTGCCCTTTTGAACCCCTTCCCCTCACTCAATATCTGAGATTCCACTTTCCCCTACTTCCTAACATCCCTCCCTACTTCCCAAAATTTCCCCAAGAATTTATAAGCCCCTTATCCCCTTCATTTCGCTTCATTTCGACAAAATCCCTTGTTTCACACATCGGGATAAGTTTCACTCAAAAGATGTTTCAGAGCAATCAAAGATGAATTTTGGAAAACTGAGAGAGGTTTTTGTCCAAAACATGCCAAGGAAGAAAAACCTCTTTCACTTTTTACACAGGTATCATGGTTTTATAGAAATATCAAAAATACCGTTGCCTCAGGAGAATTGAATGCACCTCTGAAGTGACCTTGGGAAAATAAATTTTTCTCCTAGCATGTTTGGCCAAATGACTTGCTTGATGATTTAAAGGATAACTAGACAGAAATACCTTTCCAATGAGATATCATGAGCTCAATTTGGAGTTGAGGAAGACCTTCAAACATTGGCTGCAACAGCGCTCTGCCTTGAGGCAGCCTCATTCTGATCATTTTGACAAGTGTTGGGAGATTTGATTTTTGACAGGGTAAATGGAATCCAAATTGCATAATTCCACTTGTGTTGGAAATTAGACTCCAATAGCTTTCCAACGAGCTATCACACGCCCGATTTGGACACCGGGAAGGCCTCCAAAAGCTTTCTGCAAAATGCACTATGTGGCAAGAGGGAAGAGCGACCCACTTGAGGGGAGCGACCCACTTGAGCATTTCAGCCAGTGTAAAAATGAATGGGAGCGACCCACTTGGGGGGAGCGACCCACTTAAACAACAAAGCCCAGAAATTTGTGTTTTGCGCCCAGTTTTGATTCAAGTTGACTCCAACAACTTGCAAGTAGGTTTTAAACAATTGCTCAATGGTTTTTAATGTGTTGGTGGTATCATTGATGGTTTCAAACATTTGAAATGGAAGAGTAAACCCTACAGTCATGGCAGCTTTGTTTCTTCAGGGTTTAAAATGTATATGGATGGTTTTATGAGTTTTTCTCCCACCTTGTATCATTGATATATATCCACCTTGGCATATGTGTCCAAACTCCACTGTTGTCATACCCATTATACCATCGTGGCCATCGTTATTGCTTTACCATTGTCAAGGCTTGTGTTCCATGGTGATTATGGTCATGTTGTGTCTCACTGCCCAATGATAAAAACATTCTCATAACTCTGTTTTCACTGCCCATTGACACTTATAACTCTGTTGTTATTGCTCATAGACAAACACATTCATAGGATGCATTGCTCCCTTTGACATGATTTGCCCAATATTCTAAAGGCTGCCTACTTCCTTTGGTCAAGTTTCACTTGTAATCAAACAGAGATATTATCATTGCTTGTTTCCTTATGGTGCTTTGACGGTGGGGATATTTGTAGGGTGTTAAAACACACATCATAACTTTGTTTTCACTGCATTTATATCAGTATACATAGTGCCAATAGCTTGTTCAAAGCCATGTCAGGGACAGAGTCAGTGTAGGAGCAGGAGTCGAACAGTGACTCAATCGTTGAGGTTGATGTACTGAGATGGAGCATAGCAGTGCGTCAGTAGTAGTAGCATATCAGAGAAGCCACAGAGCTTTGTTTCAACATCACGACGAGTACTATCTCCACCCGGGGTGGAAGGGGTCTCGTTGACTTCATCAGCAGCGCGAGTACTATCTCCACATGGCATGGAAGGGGTCTCGCCTTCTTCATCAGCATAGATACATTCACAGGATAATGATCGAGACAAAGACATGCTTCGTCACATGAAAGGCCATTATTGGGTTCGCCTGCATGTATGCAAAGCGAGAATGAAGATCATGAAGAGGAGGTTGCGCGAAGCACTAAAACGGCGGAAAAGGCCTAATCCACTTCGGATTTTGGCCGAGGCTTCGTTGACTGGGCAAGATACATGATGGAGGACCTCCGCTCCGAATTTGGGCAAATTCGGAGAAAATTTTGTCATTTTCAAATTTTTGGGTCAAAAAACAGGTTTTTCAGTTAAGCGGGTCGCGCACTCATGCGCTCACTTTTTTTTGGGACACTTTCTGGAGGAAATTTTTACATTTTTGGATTTTTCATGATTAGTTATGCATCCTCAGAAGTCAACTTAGCATTTCATCAAAATCTGGATGGTCAAAAAGCTCAAAAACACCATGAAAACCACCTTGCTGCCACCTTTTGCACCAGCAGGAAGTACCTCTGGGAGAATGAGGTTTTGGAGGGTCAAATGAGCTCCAAATTCAGAAATTCCACTTGGGTTGGATATTCAACATCCAGGGCTTTCCAACGAGCTATCATGAGCTCAATTCGGATGCCGGGAAGTACCTCAAATTCAGGCTGGAAAACGCGCGACCCACTCGGCTCAAGAGCGACCCACTTAAATTTTTCCTGAATTTTCAGCTGCCAGCTCAGATTTTCGCCTAGTATGGACCAGTTTTGCTTATGGATGGAATTTTGGGGTTTTTATGATGTTAATTCATATTTGACATGTAACTTTGGCTTATTTTTATCTCTTCTAGAAGATTCACTCACAAAAAGGGTAAAAATCATGTAATGGATCAGTTTCCACTCTTTTAGAGGCAAGTTGTTAGCTGCCTATATTGTAGTTCCATGAATAGAATTGGTTGAAACTGATCCCTGAAGAGGGAATTCGACCCCTAGAGGTGGGGAAAGGTGTTAGAGTGATCTATATATTGTAATTTCTCAATCATTTTCAGGGGTTGGAGAGGTTGGACTCTTGGGAGACTTTTGATATCATTGTACATATTTTTCATATTTTGGCTAAGGAAAGATCAGGGGTTTTGCGGCACTTGTTGGGATCCTTGTGGTGTTCTGTTCTTGATGGTGTTTATTCTTTGTTTACTGTAATTTTCTTCATGTTTAATGTATGCCATCCTTTCATTATGCTTCTGAACTAAGTTGAATGAGTGATTAAGGTTGAATCCATTGTTTCTGATCTTGGCATTTCAGATTGATTATACTTCCTGTGTTTTTAGAGTGTTGCAGGGGGATCCAAGGGCTTCTTTGCCCTCTTGATATAAATAGTCTAATACTGTCCTATATCCAATCAAAAGCATCAAGACCATCACTATAGCTGACTTGAAATCGCAAGATTACAGTAACATCTGGGACCAATCATTTTTACATTTCTCAGTGAAAACCAAAAAATCAAACATACCTATCTCTTTACTAGCCTAAAATCAGTTCTTATTGTAAGTCATCTAGCATCCTATTGCTCATTTTATCGAGATTGACGGAGAGAGCCCTCTCCTGTCCTCGTAGGGCTAGCTACGAGGCTGAGCGTGGTTTGATGTAGCCTTGAGTTTTACTTCATTTCAGCCTGAGGTAGATTTGAGTGCTAACATAGTGGCGACCATACTGGGAAAGAAAATGGTTTGCTTGTTACTGTCATTTGCTATAGACGGAGTCTGAAGTCACGCCAGGTAGCCTTCGAACTGCACATTGCTCTGCGAGTGCATAGTAGATAAAAGCTGCTTCAGTCGATCTCCGGTTTAGCTTGTGAATGTGTCCCTTGATTTGCAAATTGCCCCAGTACGTGTATCAAGTTCAGATCCGATGGTTGATGGTGGACAACGATCAGACATAAGAAGGCTGAAATCATTCACCTGGTGACTCCAATTCAAAGTCTGGAGGACTGACTCTTTCTCTGAGAAAATGGAAGGATCTTACACAAAGTTCAGGTATCTAAAGTGGAATGGTATTTAGGATCTAATCTGCTTTCTCGTAAATTACTTCTTTTCTGGTCTTGAAGCTATCCTGAAAGTTTTTCAAAGTTTATTGTATGAGAAAGGTCATCAAAATCTTCACTCGACCCATTCAAAAAGTGTAAATGTTGAGTTTCCCTTTGATCCTGGCCTCCTCACTTTTCCCACATCTTATGTTGACTCTCTACAGAGTGATGAGCCAGAAAACAAAACTAATCCCACAGCTCTTGTACATGCCCCTACACCTTGTAAAATTCCAGATCGGTATAAACCTCTTGTTTTGCCTTCTGTTCTTCATACTTTTCCTGCAAATTATGACCTATATCTACCGAGATTTGATGGTGAATGTAACAATGTCAATGCTGAGCAACATGTGCAGAATGTTGAGACTTTTCTAGATCTTTTTGAAGTTGATGATGAAGATGTTAGTATCAGACTTTTTTCTCTTTCTTTGCAAGGCCAAGTGAAGAGTTGGTTTAAAGCCCTGCCTGATGCGAGCATTTCAGATTTCCAGCAGTTGGTCAAAGTTTTCCTTGACAGGTGGATGATCAGACAGAACTTTTTGTTGATTATAGAGGAGTATAACCAGCTGAAAATATTTCCAGGGGAGACAGTACAACAATTTTCTGCTAGATTTAACCAAGTTTATTATTCGATGCCAGTTGATATAAGACCTTCTCCTAGATCTGCTCTCTTGCACTACCCGGGTGCCTTTGATCCGGAAATGGAGTTTCAGTTGAGAGAAAAGAATATTGCAACACTTCACGAGATGCAGAACAAGGCAGTGAATGTAGAGGCTCATTTGCTGATCTTGAGGGCAAGGTTGAAGGAAGAAGAAAAGAAGAATGTTTTAGAGCAGCTGACACTTTCAGAGGAAAATCTTGATCTTTTCGTAAACACAGTAGAAGAGATGGTGCGGAAAATGACTGCAAAAAATGAAAATGACATTCAAGAACAAGTTGCTGACCCAAAACATTTTGTTTCTGATCCCAGTAGTCATAGTGATTGTTTTATAGATCATTGTGAAGAAGAGAGAGCTGTTGATATGATGTGTATGTTTGATGATGAATTGCCTCATTTTGATCAGTATGATGATGATTATGTTCTCCAAAAAGAATCTAATCTTGCAGACAAATCAGCAGCTAGCTTGTGCGAGGAGGAAGTTCACTTTCAGCAGCTCGAGTACAGTGATCAACCGATGCATATCAGCTATGGCAATGATGAGGAAAGTGCAGAAAATTTTGATGTAAGTGAAGGATCTTTGCCTTTGTGTTTTGATTCGTTTTAGTTCATTAGAGATAACTTTCATGCAATCAGAAATCAAACGTCAACAAGCCTTGATTTGGACCATCTAGAGGGCAATGAAAGCCTTGTTCAAAACTTCTCATATTCAGATTTTCAGCCCTCGAAAGTCATTGATTGTCAAGTTGCAGCTGAAGATTTGGAAGTGGGCACACATGATTTAATGATTCAAGGTGATTCTGTACCTTTATGTTTTGAATCATTTCAGTTTTTGAGAGAAAAATTGCATGGTAAATCTTCAAATGAGCAGCTTGTAACATCAGATTTGCAGCCATCCAATACAATTGAAGATCAGATTACAGATGAAGTTGTGGAAGATGAAATACATAATTTGATGATGCAGGAAGATTCTATACCCTTTTGTTTTGAAACATTTCAGTTTATAAGGCAGAATCTTCATAATATATCTCAAGGAAAAGATGAACAGCCAGAAGGAGGTCATACAGTTTCAATGGATACATTACAGCACTCTTCTCAAGTTTTTGATGATCCTATTGCTCATGTGTTGGATGATGTTTGTTATAAAAATTCTGCTCCATTAGCTAACCATGTGCCCGAAAAGAATGTTGATGATAATCTTATTCAAAGGTCACCTTCATTGTCTTGTTTAATAGATTGTTCATTGCATAGCACATGTCAAGATTTCCATTCATATGAGGAGATTGATGAAGGAGACTTTTGTTCTATCTGGAATCAGCAACAGAGTTTGATTTTTCATGAATTTCAGGATCCTTTTGACAGCTTGCTGCAATCACCAAAGAAAAGCACCGCAGATGTGAGGAAAAGTTTAAGATCAAGGTATGGAGATTATCTGGACCAAAGCTATGTTTATGAAGATCCTTTCACAGTATTCTTGCAGTCATCCAGTCGATTTATGCTTTGCAAGATTATCAGCAGTCCACTTGGTTCAAAGTTTCCATGGGAGTTTCCTGTCAGTAGTTGTTTCTCGTTGTTCATAAGCAAGCATTTGGGAAGAAATCAAACAGCAGCTAGCATGCTTGCATGGTTGCATTGGCTGTTCCATTACACTTGATCGGGTGGTGAAAAGCACAATTAGAGTAGGTTGTATTGAATAAGCTCTACTTTGAGCATCTTTTCCAGTTTGTCGGTTGTGTTTAAGTATCGAGTCAGTTTTTAGTTGAGTAAGAGTCAATTTGTGTCGTCAAGTCATCAGTTTTCAGTCATGCATTTCAGTTTGAGTTTTTGATTCCATGGCCCAATGGATAAAGCACTGGTCTGCTCTCCCAAAGATCTGCCGTTCTTGGCACCTCCAAGGAGCTACCATCCCCATTGGAGCCAATGTTAGAGTCATCCTTTGCAGCCTTCCTTCAGTGATCAAACATGCTCTTACAAAGTGATTTTAAGGTGTCAAGGTCAAATTTTGTCATTTCAATGAGTCTTCAAGCAAAATTTGGTCACTAGGCATTAGGTCTAGGGTTTGTTTTCACCCTTTTCAAAGTTGTCCAAACGTCGGTCCATGTCACCATTCAGCTGAGTGTACCATCATTCAGAGAGTTTTCATCATCATGTCAAGTTCCATTGGGTCATTTTACACATTGTTCATGCTTCAGTTGTGCCTTGGTAAGGTCCATTTCCCTCTCCTAGGGTTTTGGAGGTAATTTCTCTTGGATGGTAAAATCATCGGAAAAAATTGTATCCTGATGTTCACACACCTTACCCTATCCTTAATATACCTTATTAAACACTTCCCATCACTGAGATCCCCCAAATTCCTCATTTTTACACAAACCCTAGTTTCTTGCCACAACTTGGCAATTTTCTAGGCTAGGCCTGTGTTTTTCCCTTTTGGACCCCTTCCCCTCACTCAATCTCTGTGATTCCACTTTCCCCTGCTTCCTAACATCCCTCCCTACTTTCCAAAATTTCCCCAAGAATTTAGAAGCCCCCTATCCCCTTCATTTCGCTTCATTTCGACAAAATCCCTTGTTCCACACATCGGGATCGGTTTCACTCAAAAGATGTTTCAGAGAAATAAAATATGAAATTTGGGAAACTAAGAGAGGTTTTTTTTAAAAACATTCCTAGGAATAAAAACCTCTTTCACTTTTTACACAGGTATCATGGTTTTGAAGAAATGTCAAAAATACCGTTGCCTCAGGAGAATTGAATGCACCTCTGAAGTGACCTTGGGAAAATCAATTTTTCTCCTAGCATGTTTGGCCAAATGACTTGCTTGATGAGTAAAATGATAACTAGACAGAAAGACCTTTCCAATGAGCTATCATGAGCTCAATTTGGAGTTGAGGAAGACCTTCAAAAGTTGATTGCAACAGCGCTCTGCCTTGAGGCAGCCTCATTCTGATCATTTTGACAAGTGTTGGGAGATTTGATTTTTGACAGGGTAAATGGAATCCAAATTGCATAATTCCACTTGTGTTGGACATTAGACTCCAATAGCTTTCCAACGAGCTATCACACGCCTGATTTGGACACCGGGAAGGCCTCCAAAAGCTTCCTTCAAAATGCACTATGTGGCAAGAGCGACCCACCTGGGCAGAGCGACCCACCTGGGCAATTTTCACAGTGTAAAAATGAATGGGAGCGACCCACCTGGGCAGAGCGACCCACCTGTCAGCAGAGTTCAGAAAATTGTGTTTTTGCGCCTAGTTTCGATTCGAATCAACTCCAGTTACTTGCAAACAAGTTTTTATCATTGCTCAGTAGTTTTTCATGTGTTGATGGTATCTTGAAGTCTTCAAACATTTGAATGGAGGAGTAAAACCCTACATACATGGCTGACTTGTTCCTCAGAGTTTTGAAATATGTATGGATGGTTTTATGAGTTTTTTCTCCACCTTATATCATTGGTATATCCACCTTGGCACGTATTTTCAAAGCCCACTGTCTTCACACCTATTATACCACTGTGGTCTTCATTACCATTTTACCACTGTCATGACCTTTGTTCCATGATGTTCATTGACATATTATATCCCATTGCCCATTGATAACACGTTTTCATAACTCTGTTTCATTACCCATTTGACACCTTTGTTGTTATTACTCATGGAAAAACACATTCATATGATGCATTGCTCCCTTTGACAAGATTTGCCCAATATTCTAAAGGCTGCCCACTTCCTTTGGTCAAGTTTCACTTGTAATTAAACAGAGATATTATCATTGTTTGTTTCCTTATGGTGCTTTGACAGTGGGGGATATTTGTTGGGTGTTTGAAACATACATTATAACTTTGCTTTCACTGCATTTATATCAGTATACATAGTGCCATTATCTTGTTCCAGGCCATGTCAGAGACAGAGTCAAAGTATGAGCAGGAGTCGGATAGTGACTCAATCGTTGAGGTTGATGTACTGAGATGGAGCATAGCAGTGCGCCAGTAGTGGTAACATATCAGAGAAGCCACAGAGCTTTGTTTCAACATCACGACGAGTACTATCTCCACCCGGGGTGGAAGGGGTCTCGTTGACTTCATCAACAGCGCGAGTACTATCTCCACATGGCGTGGAAGGGGTCTCGCCTTCTTCATCAGCGTAGATACATTCACAGGATAATGATCGAGACAAAGACATGCTTCGTCACATGAAAGGCCATTATTGGGCTCGCATGCATGTCTGCAAAGCGAGAATGAAGATCATGAAGAGGAGGTTGCGCAAAGCACTAAGACGGCGGAAAGGGCCTAATCCACTCCGGATTTTGGCCGAGGCTTCGTTGGCTGGGCAAGATACATGATGGAGGGTCTTCACTCCGAATTTGAGCAAATTCGGAGAAATTTTTGTCATTTTGAAATTTTTGGTCTCAAAAACAGGTTTTTCAGTTAAGCGGGTCGCGCACTCATGCGCTCACTTTTTTTTGGGACACTTGCTGGAGGAAATTTTTGCATTTTTGGATTTTTCATGGTTAGTTATGCATCCTCAGAAATCAACTAAGAATTTCATCAAAATCTGGATGGTCAAAAAGCTCAAAAACATCATGAAAACCACCTTGCTGCCACCTTTTGCGCCAGCAGGAAGTACCTCTGGGAGAATGAGGTTTTGGAGGGTCAAATGAGCTCCAAATTCAGAAATTCCACTTGGGTTGGATAGTCAACATCCAGGGCTTTCCAACGAGCTATCATGAGCTCAATTTGGATGTCGGGAAGTACCTCAAATTCAGGCTGGAAAACGCGCGACCCACTCGGCTCAAAAGCGACCCACTTAAATTTTTCCTGAATTTTCAGCTGCCAGCTCAGATTTTCGCCTAGTATGGACCAGTTTTACTTGTGGATGGAATTTTTGGGTTTTTATGATGTAAATTCATATTTGACATGTAACTTTGGCTTATTTTTATCTCTTCTAGAAGATTCACTCACAAAAAGGGTAAAAATCATGTAATGGATCAGTTTCCACTCTTTTAGAGGCAAGTTGTTAGCTGCCTAGATTGTAGTTCCATGAATATAATTGGTTGAAACTGATCCCTGAAGAGGGAATTCGACCCCTAGAGGTGGGGAAAGGTGTTAGAGTGATCTATATATTGTAATTTCTCAATCATTTTCAAGGGTTGGAGAAGTTGGACTCTTGGGATACTTTTGATATCATTGTACATATTTTTCATATTTTGGCTAAGGAAAGATCAGGGGTTTTGCGGCACTTGTTGGGATCCTTGTGGTGTTCTGTTCTTGATGGTGTTTCTTCTTTGTTTACTGTAAGTTTCTTCATGTTTAATGTATGCCATCCCTTCATTATGCTTCTAAACTAAATTGAATGAGTGAATAAGGTTGAATCCATTGTTTACAGTGCTTGGCCTTTGAATTCAGTTAGTTCTATATGTTTTCAGCTGTTTGGAGAGGATCCAAGTTCTTCTTTTCCCTCTTCAGCTCCTCGTCGGTCTAAATCTATCCATATATCCAATTTAAAGCATCAAGATCATCACCTACCTCGCCCCAGCTTGAACTCTGCAAAGGTCTGACCTTATCCCCGGACCCAAAATTTGTTTTCCCATTTCTCCAGCGAAAACCCAAAAACCAAAAAATCAAACATACCTATCTCTTTACTAGCCTAAAATCAGTTCTTATTGTAAGTCATCTCGCATCCTATTACTCATTTTCTCGAGATTGACGGAGAGAGCCCTCTCCTGTCCTCATAGGGCTAGCTACGAGGCTGAGCATGGTTTGATGTAGCCTTGAGTTTTACTTCATTTCGGCTGATGATTTGAGTGCCTACTCGCTTCCACCTGGTTGCCTTGTTTCCAACTCTAATGTTAGTTATAATTTCTCAGATAATTTATATTGACTAATATATGGGATACAAGATTCCATTTTACTATTTAATTGCATTTTTTTCTAGAAATTCGTTTTTCATGCATGTTTCATCAGCTGTCCCGGATTTGGAACATTACATTAGTATTCTTCTAAGATATGGGACTAGGCCTCTTAAAATTATTAGGACTGATTTGAAACAATATTAAGGGAATCTAAGAGTACTAGTGGGTTAATAGGCCTACTGCGGCTAGTGGAGTCGCTAGGTGGAAATTTTTAGCTTTTTTGAAGGTAAAATGTGTTATGGTCCACCACCAACAAGTAATAAAAACCAATCTAATAATGTTTTTGGGTTTTTCTGAGTTTTATGTGGTTAATATGGTTTCTAGAGTCCTAAGGATTACTTATTTTGTCACTGACTCATAAATTCCCACTGTGATCGCCAGAATGTTGGTTCTGGTGATTAGGTGGCAGATCAATCACTGGGTGCTATTGGTCAAGGGTTTTTGAATATTCTAAGGGTATTTAACCATGAAGTAACTCATAATTCCCACCGTGATCGCCAGAATGTGCCTATCTTGTAATTTTGAAGATTGGCATACCAAATGACAAGGCAACATGGAACCAATCTTTAGAGTTCTAGGACCTAGCCTTCCTAGACTCAGAGAGGGATCTCTCAGGTTATCTGCAAAGGATATGTGCTTGTTTGATTTTAAGGGTTGATTTTAGGCTAGTTATTAAGTACAAGGTTTGTTTGATTATTTTGGTTGGACATGATGATCAAAGAGCATTGATAGAATGGGAAATCTCTAAGTCGTTGGGCAATGGAGTCAAATGGAAGTCATGATAAGTTTGTAAAAGGATCGGGGAGTATAATAAGGTAAATATAACTTAGCCAGTGGATCTTCAAATTTTTTGGGATAATGAGATGAAAATTAATGATAAGAATGAAAAGTAGGATAAAGAGAAATTAAGAATTCTTTATCATGTACTTTAAATAGAAATATCTTTCAAGGTTTCTGTTTTGAAGCAAGACAAAGGAAAAGGCTAACCATAGACTTCTTTGGACAAACCTTTAATAAGAAAACCTTTCAGACAAAAATCTAGCAATCAAAATACTACTTTCAGATAAGAAACACATAATAAAACAGTAAGAGCAACCTAAGATCAAACATAAATAATCTAATCTTCTTTTGACTAACTCTCTAGGGATCTTTAAAGAAAATTTTTGAGGCAGTCCAGAGGACAGGGCTCACCATAGACTTCCCTGGTTTAGAATCTACTAAGCATACTTTAAAAATATCTTTAAAAACAATATCTCAAGTTGTACTCAAAGGAGCATGGACTCACCACTTAATTTCCTGGTTTCACTCTATTGAAATCATTCCTCAAACAACTTCTCATGCCGTACTCAAAGGAAAATGGACTTACCAAAAGGGAAACTCCTTGGATATACTCTATTGAAACATCTCTAAAATAAAAAGCTATATGGAACTGGAGGGAAATTAAGAATCCTCCAATCAGACCTTGCAAAATAAAACATTTAGACAGTGAAGAGTAAACAGAACTAAGGTGCTTTCAAAAGAAATTTCTTAGCGTAAAACTTTTACTCTACTGTAACAAATAAGGATGAAAACATAATGAAAACAAGAATAAAAATAATAGATAGAATCAATTCACCAACAACCAAGCTCAAGGATCTAGTGATCTAGCCTCCTCCATCAACAAACAAATCAGGGCATCCACAAGATCCAAGACATCAATTTTTCTTCAACTTCTAAGAGACTATGTATTACTCAGAAAGTCATCAAATGCCAAAAATAGAATGAGTTCAAATGCAGTATTTATGCTGAAAATGAGGAGGTGGAGCTCAAGATAGGGTTTGAGTGTCATTAATTACAGAGTAAATGCATTCCTAACCTTGAAAACCATGCAAGGCATAAGGTAGGAATATCTGTAGCTACTTCTCTGTTTTAATAACTCCGTCTTAACTCCTAAATAAAAAGAGGTAGAAAGTTTGAATTTTAAGGCCTATTCTTAATTATTACAATAATTTCTTTGACAGATAAAAATATATTTTGATTGTGTAATAACTACCCAATACCTTTAGGGAAAGACTTTATGCTATAGGTGGCAGTTTAGCCTTTAGAGGAGTAATTTCTTCTTTGCTGATTAATTCGAGGCTGTCATTGGGTTATCTGTCTTTGTTTAATCATAAAAATTAGAAATTAGGCCTTTGAACCTTGATTTATCCTTAATTCTATCTTACTTCCTTTATCCTCTGTTCTGCTTCATGAATATTTTTATTCATTTACCCTTTATCTTTAAACCTTTGACTTTTCATCTTTCAATCATTTTCTTTAAGGGCTAATCTTCTGTTTTATCCTTTGATATGTATTTAGCCCTTTTGATCCTTTCGTCTTCCTTTCTTCATTTCCTCCCCTGACTGTGATTTTTTGTGTGCAAGGAGGGTTTCTTCATGCATTGGAGGTTCATTGATTGATTGATGATCATGATTCATCATCAATCAAACCCTGAGAAAAGCTTTGATCTTCATAATTTATTTTTTAAAGCCCCCTGAGTCGTCACCAAGGGGTCTCTTTCAACAAATAGTAGTGGGAGGGAATCTGGTCTGTCTCCGCCATTAAAAACCTACAAACACACAAACAAACATTAATTGAAAACCTGCAGAATTGGATTAAACTGCATTTTTTGGGTTTTGAGGCATCGGGGGGTGATTTGTAGAGGAATAGGCAGTGCAGAGGGAAGGTTCCGTATGCAGAATTAGGTGGGAGGATGAATAAATTTGAATTTTGGCACAGGAGGAGGAAGGCGGTTTTGGGAAAAATATGGTGGTTTATCACGCAGACATAGGGAGGTAAATAGTATTGGCCTGGGTTTACGCGATACCATAGATTAACTGTGATGTGTGCAGGGAAAAACCACTTTTTTCGCGTGGGTTAGGAGTGTTAAACCTCAACGAAAAATTCTACGCGATATGATTTTGAGCCATCAAATCTCAAGAGGTGAGATCAACGGTGCTAAGGGCTTCTGGGGCTAGGGTGAAAATCTGTGGAGTGGAGCCTAGGACAGGTGGTAGGATTTTATTTGTTTGAGGGGTTAAGTGGAAATCAGGGCCTGGGAATGATGATGTGACAGAATTTTTCATGTACTGCGGGGTCGCGGGTTATATGCAGGATTAAGGGAGGAGAGGTGATGGCCATTGGATCAGGTTGAGAGCCTTTGATCAACGGTGGAGATTGCATGATAAACTGAGTGGTGGGAAGAGAAGTGGGCCCATGTTTTAATTTCTTCTCGAAGGTTTGGGTGGGTTTTTTATAAGGTTGGGGGTTTAAATAAAATGAAAGGGTGGAGGTGTAGTTATATGGTGGAAGGGGTTTAGGAATAGGTGGAGGGTCATGGTTTTAGAGTCACATGGGTGAGGGGGTTGGGTTTAAGCCCAAAAGGGGCTTAAAGGACATTTTCACAAAAAGTAGGTTTTTATCATAAAAACAAAGTTTTTCAAGGCTTTTAGAGGATCCGATAGGTTTAGAAGTTACGCTAAAACAATGTAAAAGGATTTTTACATTGCTTTTAAGGTTTTTTTAGAAGAAAATGGTGAATGAGAGAGGATTTGTAGGGGTTTTTTAGAAGGAAAAAGGGAATGAATGAGGGTGTAAGTGAGGTAATGAATATGAGGCAAAACAGGCCCAAAAAATGGAATTTTCTTTGTAGCAGTAGGGTAACTTTGAGAAGGCAAAGACAGGAAAATTCAGTAGAAAAATTAGGTTTAGGATGATGAAGGTAGTGAGATTTATTAGAACTCACAATGTTTCCTTAAATATTGTTTCTAGAAATGTAGGCCTTATAACTTAGTCATCTTCTGTTATCAACAAAAATTTACTGATAACTAACATCACTCATAACTATTAACTAGTCAAAGAGCGATAAAGCTATCACATTACAAAAACATCATAACACAATAGTGGAACCAAACAATAGTCATGTATATAAATGAATAGAAGGAAGAGTTACAACCGATGCTTTGACATCACAGTCTCCACCAGCGGGGTTCAACCAAAGCGTGTCTCAGATGTTTGTCCGGGAATTTGGATGGGATGAAGGCATGGACTCAAGCTTTCTCAGAAGTCATGGACTCAAGCTTCCTCAACGTAATTCCTTCTTATTTATCTTCTCTAGTAATTCAGCTATAGTATGTCTAATTCTCCAAGTTCAGCTAGCTTGTACTAAGAGAGATAGTTTCTTTTATAGAGGAAAAGGAGGAGGTTGGGATCCCTACAAAGGTGGGAGGGAGTCCTATCCTTTAGAAGAGTTCCAAGGGAGGTGGAAACTAGTAACTAAAGGAGGGATTTCGTGCTTCTTTCAGTTCAGCCACTCCCAATGACTCATCCTCGGGGTGGTTGGAATGGAGCCTCCGCCTCTATTTTTAAAAAGCCATTCCATAAATAGCTTAGCATGGGTGCTTAACAGGCACAGAGTGCCACCTAGTGCGGGCCCAGTGTTAATTTTCCAGCTTGGTGCGGGGGTGTAACTGGCTACTCTTGCCAAGGAAAAAACAAGGGTTTTTACAACTCTGCTCAAGGAATTGTCAACAAAAGGAATATTTCCCTCATGAAAAGGGATGAAATGATGGTCTTTGCAAGGCATGACACTTCTTATTGGTCATAGAAATGACCCTCTAATGTGCGAGTTTGGGATTGCAGGGACGGTGACAAAATTTTGTGTAACAGTTGCCCCCTAAAGCATGAGCTCCTAGGGAGAGGGAGGGGTGAAATGGTTTATGAGAACGTGTTCGAACCAAACACAGATGTTGGAAAAATTGCAATGAAAATACAACTGATATCTCTGATACATGAACAAGTGGCATGGGTGTAGCCATACATAATAGATTACATAAATATTGAGATCCAAGGTATGGACGCGGCCATCCAACAATACGGATCAAAAAATAGACTTAGGTATGGTCGCAGCCATCCAATCAAAAGAGTCATGCAATAAGTCATGACAATCCACAAAAAATCTATAGCCTATATTTTATCAAACAAAACCCAGGGTCTTGCACTCCATTTCAACCCGAACAAGTACAATTTCAAGCATGCAAATATATGAGTTGAAGTCTAACATGCAAGAAAATAATCTGATTACCAGCCAATGATGAAAGCTGTTAACATACGCGAGCGAAACCACCAATAATGATAATGGCCCTCAAGGTACGAAAGGTACAATATATGGAATGTGAACAATGATCTAATTTCGAACACTCGCAGAATCACTCGATCGAAGGTAAATGATGTGAACCTTGCATCGAATGCGAAAAACCTGCCATTGAGGCATGCAAGCTCCAAGGTACTAGAAGGGAGTCTCTCAATCAAATTCCTAAATAATGAGTTGAAGTCGATAGGAAGTGATCTGATCGAAGGTGGGCCATAAGGTTTCCCACATCATCGATATGAGACAGAGGAACATGATAGTAGTGAAAGAGGACCAACAGAGAATTAGAGGGAGGTTGAAAACTACAGAGGCAAACTTATCTTGAACATATCAGCAACAAGACACTGGATTTGGCAATATTTGACATCAAAGGATTTGGGGTCATGACGACATGAAAAAGAGCAGATGATAGGTCAAAGAGATTACCCAAACCCATGGAGGAAAAAATGATGAAATGAGATGTCCCCAACCCGACATAAATTCAGATTAGTGCCATGTTCAAGAGTGACATACTGCCAACATAGCTAAAACTTGGTTCGATTTACTCCCACCATTTCTGGAGAGTACCCCAATTAATTTTAAAACAAGCTTGAAGGGGATAGCATATGCTTGTGTTGTAAGTTCGTCCTTCAGACAAATCCATCCTAGTACATTTTACGAGCCCTAGGAAGGAGGAACTCAAGTAACTTCATGGCGAAGAAGTCCAATGTCATCAGTGTTTAACGAGTCCAAAAAAGGGGGAAATTGACATATTTTCATGTTTAGAGAGTTTGAAAAGAAGGCAGAAAATAAAACTCCAACAATCCATTTTCGTAGGTAGTCTCACAGATCCGAAAAGGTAGGAAACTATGTCTGCAATAACCTCTTAGTCATGATAGGCTAACGTATTCCTTTTTCGTAACTAATCCATCCCAGCTTGAAAAAAGGTTAAACGTATGCTGGATGGATATCATTTCACGGCCATTTAACAAGTTCAAAATAACAAGAATCTCGACAATCTTTTCAATTTTAGAGAGTCGGAAAAGAGCTGAAAGATGACTCTAGTAGTGAATTTTTCGTGTTTTTACCGAGTCTGAAAAAGTATAAAATATAACTCGTTACTTCATCACTGTCACATAAAAACATGTTGCTACACAAGAGACACATGTAAAACCCATTTCTCAAAAATAATACAATAAAATAATCGAAAAATATGCCTTAAAACCTAATTAGGGTTGTGAAAAATTTATAAAATGCCAAAAATGGTAAAAATAATTACTTTTCACTTTTTACCTCTTGGGGAGCAATAGTTACCCATTTCACTATGCAATCTTGCGGTGACGATAGCTGTCAATCCAGCAGACCAATCTCAAATCCGTCAGTTCCAGGTAAGAGCTGAGATCCCTCTGGTCATTTTAAGTCATTTCTTACTATCTGCAATTTCCAATTTTGAATTCTAAGGGAGGAAATGTAAATATTAGGGCACAGTGGTTGGCGCGGGTTTCAGGCACAGAGTCGTGCCAGCCGCCCAATTTTCTACACTAGGGTGCGCCAACGGTGAAAAACATTTTCATGTAAAACGTTAATCAAATACCCCAATTATTCACAAATTCAAGGTTAAAAAATGGCTAATACCACTCATATGAATGTGTTTGCAGGTAGAAAGAGGAAAAATGGTCATAGAATGGAAAGAATGGGAACATAGCGAAGAAGACGAGCTGGCCATGGAGAATGAGAGAGTCATGGAAGCTCTCAGAAATTATGGTCTGAAAAAATTCTTCCTAACACCATGTCTCTGAGCCCAACCAGAGTTATTATAGTATCTGATCAGCATATGGGACGAAAATCAAGAGAAGTTCATCCTTCAAGATCAATAACTTGAGATTGAAGTCTCTGATGTCTATTTCAGAATAGGACTATCGTGGAGGGAAGAAACACCAATCCTAGCCAGCACTCAGCCTTGCATGGAAAACATGACCATGGTGATAGACAGGGTATGTCCAAGAGCATGGAAAGGATCAGGAAATGGGAAAGTTGATATCCAGACTATTCCAGACTTGACACTCAGAGTAGTGCTTCATACCATCACATGAGCTGCGGGATCAAAAGCACTGCACGAAGCAACAAAGACATAGTTTCTTCTTCTTGTAGACTACTTGGCACCAACCATCTACAACTGGGCAAAGGCTGTGACGATAAACATGAAACGCCAGCTAAAAAAATGCAAGAAGACCAAATTGAAGCTATTTGGTTATGTATCTATTCTGGTATCATTATTCTTGGAATGACTACCCATTTTCCAATGACAGGAGGTCATAGTCCCGACACCACCAGCAAGAGAACCACGGATGGCCTGATGGGCATCTCTGATGCCAAGGGCAGGGGGCGGTCAATAGATGTCCTGGAGACCAGAATTATTTGATTGGCTCCATCGAAAACTGATTTTTGTGGAGGACTGGCCCTACTCTGGTACAGATTTCACTGAAGATCCAGACCTCCCACTCCCGAAGGGAAAGCATTGGGATGAAGATTTGGGTGAGACTCATTTTTTTAATTTTTATGAATATTATGATTTTTTTTATGTATGCATTTCCTAACATTAAGTCCATGTATTTGTAGATGTTGGCTCAGAGAGACCTACAGGCATTTCATCGATAGCAAGGAAAATCCCTCGCGATTTCGACCCTCAAGGTGAGGGCAGCGAGGAAGATGAGATATTGTGTAACGGTTGTAATATTCCTTTTTGGGGATTCTCAAGATTCTATGTCAGAGATGGACTATAGAGGAATTTAATAGTTATGTCACCTCTGAAAATAGGGTGAGAACTAGAGGCTTCCTGGCCAACTGTAGACTCTACCTATAGAACTTGGAATAATCCCTTTGAGGAATCTCAACAAGGTCTTCAATGAAAACGCTATATAAGAAAATATGAGCAAAGATAACATAGATCGGGGGCTAAGTCCCCTCATTTATGCGCATGTGTGACTTATATACAGAATTTCAGGAAATTTGAAAACAAATGATTTTAAGCATATTAAACAGATCTCCCACAGTCAAGACTAGCTAGAAATCAGCCAAGGAGAAGAGCGGCTACAAGATGAAAACCCCAGCTACTAGAATTGCGCAGTTTTGACTGAATCCCAGAAAAGGACAGCCAAATATCTGATATTTTAGAGATATAACATTAAATCAGATTTATATTTAAGCTTATTTCCTTTACAATAGATTACAAAGAGAACTAGGGCAAAATCCCTTCAGAAATTAGAGCTGCAACTATGAAATAACTGCAGAAATACATAGACAGCGTTATTTTTCATATGGTTCAGCTGTTGTACATTACATCTCAGATATCTGCCATATCTATGGATAAAACATCAGATCTAATACATATCAGGAAACTACAAGACTTGAAGAACAATATCCAATTGGAATTACATCAAAATATTGCATAATAAGTTGTAGATCTAAATTTCACAAATTGCGATGCTACTTGGCTTCCCGAACGAAGATAAATTTTATTCTTGAAGAGATCAGTTCTATAGTGTTGGAACACCTAATCCTACATGGGTAGGTGTGGAATGCAAAAAGTCACAATGGAGTCCAAGTGACCTTGGAATGTGAAACCAAGAGTCACACCATTGTATTATAAATGTACATCTTTGTATAATGGAAAATAAGAAAGCCTCACGCTTATCTTTCATTGTGTGTTTAGTCTCTTGTGTGTGTGCTCATCTTCCTCATACACCATGTGTGTGCTTCAACATGGTGTTTAACATGGTATCAGAGCGGGCGATTGCTGGCCCTGCTCCAAATTGAATGAGCCATTTGTGTTTATGGCCTCTGCATATCTGCATTTTTGCAGCATTTAGAGACTTTTTGCAGCAGTGTTTTGAAGAGGAGCAACATTCAGAATCCTTGGCAGCATTCAGAAATTGGTTTGAAGGAGGAGCAGCGTTCAGAAATTGGTAGCATTGTGCATCTGAAGGTTTTCTCACTGCTTATTTTTCCATTGAAAAATCTCTGCATTTTAAATTCTGCATTTTGAAGAGCTGATGGATACGATTTATATTGGGTTTCTGAACAAGTTCTGGGTTTTCACTGGAAATATTTCTGAGTTTTCATTGGAAGATTTCTGAGTTTCTGCAATTCTGCCACATTTCCTGAGAAAACTCTCTGCATTTTGTCCAATACTTTGCTGCTGGGCTACTTTCTGGGTCTTGTTGACAATTTCTGGAATCTGCTGTGCTTAAAATTCTGCTGTCTCTGAGAATGCATTTCTCCTACTTTTCTCTCTGCTCTCTGTTGTTTTAAATTTAAAAAAAAAAAAAAAAAAATCGATTCAAACTCCCCATTCCTATGCTACACAGCTCTCACTCCTTACACCACTCATCGACTCCGCCTACACTCTGC
Organism: Pinus albicaulis; assembly: GCA_034641835.2. NCBI lineage: Eukaryota > Viridiplantae > Streptophyta > Pinopsida > Pinales > Pinaceae > Pinus > Pinus albicaulis. Next base: position 188,998,366 of record CM076583.1, on the reverse strand, counting down.
ATCGACCCGCGTACCCTGCTCTCTCAACACAACTTTACATTCACTTGCTATCGACCTCTCCCTAAACTACGCCCTCCCCTCCTTACCAAACCCCACACTGGCTGCATTCCACGCGCCCTCCCCTCTCTGCGTTAACTCTCGGCCCTTGCTTGGCCGCTCTCCCTTATACGCACCGACCCCTCAACTACGCATTCAGCTATGCAACAGCTCCTACCCCTTGCCATCGTTCCGTCCCCCATCCCTACGACCTTATCGCTCCAACACTCTCCATTCGGCTCTGCCTAACCACCGCCACCTTACTCTACTCTACGTTAACGAACCAGTCCCTTCCCCTCACGGCTCTCTCACATATCATACGCTCGGCCATCGCTCAAATCCCAACCCTGCAACTGCAATAACGCTCCCCAGCGCCCCTGCCACGCCTTCAATTCCTGTTAACTCCGCCCTCGGCCTCTCGGCCCTACGCTCCCCCTCCCTCCCTCTCTCCGCCATTCGACTTCTCCATGCCATTCGACTTCTCCATTTGCAAATACCACCTCATTTTAATAATACCACCTCGTTTCATAAAATGCCGCCCTTGATTTCTAAAATCGATTTTAAATTTTTTTTAATCCGCCTCCCATTTCATAACTCTCCCTCTTTTTAAATTAATTTCCCTCCCTTTTAAATTTTTAAATTCCCTCCCATTTAAATTCGACCTTTTAAAATTTTTACATTCCCCTCTTCCATTAATAAACCCCCCCCCATATAATTTCCTTTCCCTCCCTCCTCATTTAAAATTCCATCCCTTTTTAATATTACCCCTCCATTAAATTCCTCTCCTTTATATTCCCCCCCCACAATTAAAATTTCCTCCATTTTTAATCCCCATTTTTAATTAATTAAAAAAAAAAAAAAAAAACAGCCGAGAGAGAGGAAAAAGATATGAACAACAGAAAGGAAGAGAAAATGACATATCGGAAAATGAAGTGAACATATAGAGAAATTTGAAGATTTGACATTGTGATTTGTGGCATTGATTTGAAGAGTGATTTTTTGAAGAATTTCACATTTGAAGACAAGTTTGCCATCATTGAAAACAACTATTTGAAGAAGAAAATTCAGCTGCCATAAAAAGATTCTTGCACAAGTGTTTTCAGCTACACATTTACAAATATTTTGCAGAGATATGTATTGAGCTAACATTGTATTTTGAGTGGAATTTGCCTCTTCATTCATAGTTGGAATCAGTGAACTTGAGTTGTTGAAAGATTGTTGATTGCCCTCCATCATTTGAGGAGCAGATTTTGTACTTGAGATTTCCATAGTTGGAAATTCTTTGGAGTCATTTGTATTTGTTGTTGAATCACATTGTAAACGGGTGCATTTTCGGTTGAAGCCGACACCCTTTCATTTTTTGAGCCTAAGTTGTTGAAAATGGCTAAAATCAATGAGGCATTAGTGTTGTTGAGTAACCTCATTCATTCCAATGTTGATGACATGATAAAAATGAGCAAGGATGCTCTTTGTAAAATTCACAAGTGTTTGCAAGATGCACATGAAAAGATTGAGTTTTTGCAGTTGGAATCTCAGCTCCGACAAGATGAACTTCAACAAAAGAGTCACCATTCTGAACCTGTTTCTGTTCAGAAGATTGTGAAGGACTCTCATCAGAACAAAGAAGATAAAGTTGCAGTTGATTCACATTCAGCTCCTTGCACAAGAGTAGATGTACATGCGAATGCAGCGATTCGGCACACTTCTCAAATATATGGACAGCAGGAAGAGCTTGTCCCTAGCACGGTGGTCTTGGATATGACAAGGATGTGTCCTTTCATATTGAGACTACCAAGCCCATCAATTCCCAGTGCATTTATGTATGACGGTTCACCTACATTGAAGCATTCGAGATCCTATTTCCTAACCACAGCAGTTGAAAGTATACTTTGTGATCGAGTTGGCCTATGAAAAAGATATTTGTTTTGATCTTCATCCATGCAAGCACTGTGGTCGGCACACTCATTCTTCAGACAGATGCTTCAGAAACAAGCCTCCTGCAAGAACCAAGATTCATCTTGGATGGATCGCTTCTTGGCAATGGGCATCACCAACCAAGAAGATGTTTACGACACATGTTAGAACTTGTTCACAGATATTGAGCAAACTTGCAGTTGAGTTTTCGCCATCATCTCACCTTGTCCCTGACAGGGGGGAAAATGGTGGTCATGTACAAGCTTCGATGACAGATCAAGCGAGCCTGAGCCACAATCTCTCATTCCATGTTCAGAGTTGTAGCCAACAGTTCAAGTGAGCCTGAGCCACAATTCGTCATTCCGGATTCAGAGATGTAGCCAGAGACATGGATGCCCATGAGCATACCTTCGGTTGGTGGATAACCTAAAACCATCATCTTCGGTTGGTGGATAACCTAAAACCATCATTTTTGGTTGGTGGATAACCTAAAACCATCATCTTTGGTTGGTGGATAACCTAAAACCATCATTTTCGGTTGGTGGATAACCTAAAACCATCATCTTTGGTTGGTGGACAACCTAAAACCACCACAGGTCGTAGACCTCCCTTCTTTTAGGTCGAAGGTCTCCCTTTTTTATGAGGGACAATTCCTCTAGTAGAAGCCTTCAGCTTCTTGCCAGTTTTGGAAGAGTTCCGAGAACTGCAACAAGTTTTGCGTTCCAGTGTTTGTGGTCATCCTAAAGCCAACTCTTTTTTCCAACATTTCAGAGAGTTGATTCAGCCAAGTGCTGCCATGTATACTTTGCAGATTTGTATTACAACTCTTTTCTTGGACTCACACATACCCCTTCGGATTAAGGGGGGATGTTGGAACACCTAATCCTACATGGGTAGGTGTGAAATGCGAAAAGTCACAATGGAGTCCAAGTGACCTTGGAATATGAAACCAAGAGTCACACCATTGTACTATAAATGTACATCTTTGTATAATGGAAAATAAGAAAGCCTCACGCTTATCTTTCATTGTGTGTTGAGTCTCTTGTGTGTGTGCTCATCTTCCTCATACACCATGTGTGTGCTTCAACATGGTGTTTAACATGGTATCAGAGCGGGCGATTTCTGGCCCTGCTCCACATTGAGTGAGCCATTTGTGTTTATGGCTTGTGCATATCTGCATTTTTGCAGCATTTAAAGAGTTTCTACAGCAGTGTTTTTGTTGCCATTCAAAGGTGTTTTGAAGAGACTTTCTGCAGCATTCAGAAATCTGCTTTGGAGAAGGGCTTGACCGATCGGTGATTTGGAAGCATTCGACATTGGTTTTTGAAGAAAGGGCGGCCAACGCCCATGCGAAATCAAATGGGCTTCAAATCACTCTATTGGGTAAAGCTAGCTTTGGAATTTTTATTGGCCTCATCATTTCCATGAGATCTGCCATGTAATATTACTCCTTGTAGGATCCATGGCCTGCATACATATGGTAAGAGAATGTGCCAAATCAGAAAAATAGACTTGCTCCACAAGATCATATTTCTTACCATACAAATCTCCCACACACATAGCGTTAGGCATGGGCTTTTCTCCTCTTTTGAGAGAAGAAGGAGATGGCTAAAATGTCTCCTGCATAGGATCCCTTGGCTGCCCCATCTCCACATCACTATTGCACTCTTGTAAGTGCTGATATAGTTCCTCCCAATCATAATGCTGATGTAGTTCTTCCTCCATACCCTCCCAATAAAAACTCTTCAAGATGAGGGAGTAGATTTTTGTTGACTACATGTAGCTGGAAATGAACTCCTTGTGTGCTCTTAGTAGTATTTCTTGCTTAAGCTTGGAGGATTGAGACAAGAATACCTTACCAAGATGATAGATGACCCCTTCACGGGCCAAATATTCTCCTCCTTGCTTTATGCCATCTAAGATCATCTCGATGTGTAGATATTTGGAGTACTCCACAAGGATTTGAGATCTCCAATATGGATGTACACTTCTCAACAAGGACAACGTTGTTGATGCATCTATGGTGGTGCTTGCCTCGTTGTTGTTTGCTTCTTTGGCATCATGCATGCCAAAATTGTTTGTGGGAAGGCTGGTCCTCCCCCTTGCTTCCTCCCACAGCGTTGTGACTCTTTCTTCCATTTTTTCAGCACATGGTGAAGCTTTCCCCAAAAAATCTAATGGCACCCAAAGTGGCTTGCCATGATGTAGGAATGTCCCTTGCAGTAATCTCATGAACATGAGAGAAGGAACTATGAGATCCTTTCCCTCACTGCGCAATTCCATCTTTGTTGTGTGGGTAGAGACATCAAGTGAAGGGTAGGTGTGCATGCCTTGAATGACTTGTTGTTTCCCACTCTTCAAATCCACCCATTCCATCTGCAAGGCCTTTCAATCAGTGGTGACTTTTCCCAAAGTAATCAACCACTGGATACCCAAGATGATGTTGGTGTCTAGTATGTCTACTACAAAGAAGTGATCCTCCAAGGTGTAGGTCCCCATAGTCACAGAAAGTGATGGAACATACTGCATGCACTGCATAGTTCTATCTCCCGGAACCAAAATAGAGAACCCATAAAAAGTATCAGTAGGGATCCCTCTCCTTTGCACAAAGTGAGCATCCATAAAGTTGTGGGTTTCCCCACTGTCAATAAGTATGGATACTCTTTGGTTCATAACTGAACCCTGCACTCTAAGAGTCAAATACTTGGGCACTCCTCTCAAGGAAGCAAGAGTCCCACTGGTTGGAGAAAATGATCCCTCTTCTTCTTTGGATGATGATGGATCCTCCTCCTCATCATCACCAGCGCTGTGACATCTCCTAGGTCCATCATTGCCTTCCTCCTCCTCACAATCAGAGAAGACTTCAATATAATGTTCCCTTCCAGCAGCACATCTATGTCCCGGTACCCATGGCTATTGACAAGTGAAACATAATTTCTTCTTTCTCAACTCCCTCCAGAGATCATTATCAAGAAGCTTTTTTTGTGAGCTCTCCTTGGGTGGAGCAGATTTCCCTTCCTTCCCTTTAGAAGAGTGAGTGGCTTTTCTTGGGAAGGTTGCCTTTGCTCTTGGCAAGGCATCTTGGAGATCTCTTGTTCTTTCAATGGCATCATGCAAAGTGGTGGGTTTGGTAGACTTGACCAACCAATGCAAAGGTTCTTCCAAGCCATCTATGAACATATAGACTCTCCTTACAACTGAAAGATCAGGAACCATTACATACATCCTCAAAAATTCAGAGATATAGGCTTCAGCATCTCCTGTCTTCTTAAGCTTTGCCAAGCTTACGAAAGGGGCCTCCAGATCCTTCCGATCAAATCTTTCCACTAGTCTCCTATTGAACTCAGCATAAGCGGACACATTCTTGTGCCCCAATGTAGAAAGTCCATGAAACCACCAATTGTGGGCTTCTCCATCAAAATGCAGCGCAGCAATCTTTATGGCTTCTGCTTCACGCACTTTATTCAACTGGAAATAGATGTCCAACTTTTCCACCCATGATTTAGCTGAACAAGAGGGTGATCCATCAAACTTAGGCAAGAAGAATCTGCCCATGGTGTGGTGCCTCCCATGAAGGAAGCCTCCATCTCTATACTGCTGCAATGGCCTCCTCTGGTCCTTGAGATGGAAAAAGTCCTGAAAGCTCAAGTTATCCTTGAACCTTTCACTTTGTGAATCATATTTTGAAAAATAGCATTCCAAAGAGGCTGGCTCTTGAAGCCCTTCATTCTCTACAGCCAAAAATGTGGGCATTGTAGAGCATTGTGAGATCTGTAGAACTTGTGGCAAGCTCACAGGTTATCCAGTTCCATACTGAGACATTTCAAAACTTTCTCCTTAGTGGAGTCTTCCAAGGGACTCCCTCATTCGATCAATCCTCATCTCCTTTATCTCCTTGGACATATCTTGCATAGCTTCCAAGAGATTTTTTGCAAACTCTTCTGCCTCCTTATCTTTATCATTCACCAATTCAGGGGCTTTCCCCTTGTCTTGACCCTTTTCAAGGTCAATAGTAGTATATTCATACTTTCTATGACTTCTATTCTGGTATCTCCTCTCCCTCTCAGAAAGAGGATCTTCATCTTCGGAATGCAGCATGACTGAGGCTCCAATGCTAGCACAAGTTATGCCAAGAGTGGAGCTCCGATACCACTGTAATATTCCTTTTTGGGGATTCTCAAGATTCTATGTCAGAGATGGACTACAGAGGCATTTACTGGTTATGTCACCTTTGAAAAGAGAGTGAAAACCAGAGGCTTACTGGCCAACTGTAGACTCTGCCTATAGAACTTGGAATAATCCCTTTGAGGTCTCAACAAGGTCTTCAATGAAAACGTTGTATAAGAAAATCTGAGCAATAATAACGTATATCAGGGCTGGGATCCCCTCATTTAGGTTGCATGTGACTTATATACAAAATTTTAGCTGAAACAAATAAGTTTAAGCACATTCAACAGATCTCCCAAAATGAAGACTAGTTAGAAATCAGCCAAGGAGAGAGACTATTGAAACACAAAACCCTAGCAACTAGAATTGATCAGTTTTGACTGAAAATAAAAGGAGGACAGCCAAATATCTGATAATTTAGAGATATAACAGTAAATCAGACTTAGATTTGAGCTTATAGCTTCTACAACAGACTACAAAAGAAACTAGGATAAAATCCCTTCGGAAATTAGAGCTGCAACAAGGAATAAACTGCAGAAATACATAGACAGCGTTGTTTTTCAGATGGTTTAGCTGTTGTACATTAAATTTTAAATATCTGACATATACATGGATGAAACATCATATCTAATACAGATTTGGAAACTACAAGACTTGAAGAACAAGATCCAATTAGAATTGCATCGAAATATTGCATAGTAAGTTGTAGATCTAAATTACAATTTACAATGCTTCAAAAAACCCAGAAATTTCTGAAGATAACTTTAATTACTGAAATAGGTCAGATCTATAGAGACATGGATCAGCAACCCAATCCATGGATCACCAAGGGAAGGCAAGCCTAACACCAAGAGATCTTCCTCCAAACTGATAGCAAACTGAAATAAGAAAGCCCTCTCACAAAATAACGTAGTATTGAGCAGAAACTGCGCAGAGGGTGAAGGAGACTGAATAACTGGAATGAAATTACAGATCTGATACAAAATATGGATCATCTATCTCTTTGGAGGCTGAAGAACACACTCCAACAGATAAAACCTCTCAAAACAAGCTAGATCTAAGCAGATCTAGAACACCACTTGCTACAAAAGATAGCAAATGCAAAACCCTTAATGGGCCAGTGCTGCTCATGAAAGATAGAGCTTGGTCTCAAACTAGATAGTGGCCAACTTCAGCGAAGAAATCTTCCAATGATCTTCAAGGGAAGAGATGAAACCCCTAAATAGGAATTCCAAACACAATCCTCCACTAAGCAGCAAAGAATGGTATTTGTCTAAGCAGATAAATACTTCAGAAATATGATCTATCAACAACCTCTTCATGTTGCTCTCCTCCTCCTTTTATAACATGAGAAGGCCCTTGCAAACCCTAAACCACTTTGATGAATTACCCCTCTTCACATTAGAGGCTCCCTTCTAGAAATACACAGTCCCTCTTGGAGATGCATTGAACCTAGACAACACAATTGATTTGGTCAAGGTGGACCCAATATTTGGCTCAAATCTCTTTCACACCTGCAAGTGATTATTTACATAGCCCAGATTTGTCTTTTTTCACATGGGCATTGATTTATTGGGAGTTTTACATGTCCTCCTTGATTCATTTATTCATAAAACATAAATTAAATCAAAATTGAATGTCTCCTCTTAACTAAGGCTAAGTAGGAACATTACAGAAACTAAGTTATATTCCCCAATGGAGTCACCATTTTGTTATGCGGATAATTCCTTCTTGTGGACAAGAACGGACTCCCCAGTATCCTAAGGATATCTAGAAAAAAACAACCAAATGCAAACCATTTTCTCTAGATCATTTGTGATTCAGAATTATTAATAACAAAGTACGAGGACATGCCCCTACCTGAAGTCCAACGCTTGTCGAAATATTCTCTCCAATCGCTCCAAAAGAGGCCACTTCAGCATGTGAAACCTGCAATCAAAGACAAATAAAAGGATTAAAAGCACCTGCAAGATAGAATAATTGAGAAAACACTAATCTATCTCAGTGATCAAGGAATCCAAGAATTTAAATACTCAAATAGATACATGAACAATTCAATGAGAAAATGGAATCCATTTGTATTAACTTGTATAATAAGAAGTAACCTTACAACCTTTCACCTTGATGTTATACAGGTTCTTCTGGGGTCCTTAACAATCCTCCTCTCTCAGATTGACAAGCCTTCTTCTCTCTGAACTAGAATGAAGTTATGGACATGAGTGTGTGATCATTATCATACCAAAAATGGCTAGTATAGAGAGTATGCTCTCTTAAGAATTTCTTCAGCAACTAATATGTATGTCTACCATTTACAAGCTACCCTTGAGACTGAAACATGAGCTCAATTTATAGGGAAATGGAGATAGTTTCAATTCCATGAAAGGGGGATGGATTCCTCTCATGAAGGGATTTGAGCTCCATATACCAAGGGATAAACTCCATGAGTGAAGGGATAGAGCTCATGAGTATAGGATAAAGCTCGAACTAAATGTGCTTCTAGAAGCTTCAAGCTGGGAGAATATTCGTCCAGCTGGGCTTCTAGAACTTACTTTTTCCTTTATTTGACTGTTTATGGGGGTTCGTAGGTTTTATAAGAAAAACGTGCAGGATGTGCCATATTCTATAGAGAAAATATATGTGGATCCATAGGAAAGGGTTAGGAAAAGTGCGGAGTTAGAATTTTTATGGTTTTAATGAGTTTTTCTCCAATTCCAAGACTTGGTTTAGGAACATTGGGGTTTTTTAATTCTAAAGGAGCATAATATAGGTAGTGATGAACCTATATAGACACTCAAATGTCATGGTGACAAAATAACGTGTAACACATGCCTTTCTTACAAAATCCCTAGGCAATTAATCCCTATTAATTAGGATAATTATCCTTCCTTGACTACGCAAGGATCATGGGCAATCCAATGGATTTTTGGTTGCATGCGGACAACCTACTAATGATAAAACTGATACTTAACATCCCTTTAACCTTTGTCTCAACTGGGTCTCCACTAGAACTGACATGCATGCAACTATTAATAGTAAATCATCAGTCACTTGACAGATCACTGCATGTGAATTAAATCTGATTTAATTCACTTGACCTCTCACTAGTGCAACAATCAGTTACAACTAGTTAAACTGACTTTAACTCACTTAATTGAGTTAACTGATTTCTCATGCATTAAACTAATGCATTAACTGCAACTTGGACTCAATAACTAATAGAATCACTCTACATGTCTCACCAACCACGCTCAACTCGAAATTCATTAGCTAACTTAGTCTATCACACTCAGTTAACTATTACAAGTGTTTATGAGATAAGATTACAATTTTTCCAATTGAATTAAGGGATAATTAAATTAGACACATTTCCAATTTATTAAATAAATTTAATTGCACACTAATGTATCGGTAGGACCCATCACTGCATGACATGTGGTCCCACACTAGTGTAGGTGCTATCACGTTGTTTCTAGATGCCAATTTCATTATTTCTTGATGCAAATTTAAACAAGTTGGTGGAGCTTGTTAGCACAATTATTTGCTAAGTCATGAGTCCATTTTAAATATATATATTTTTTTTAGGATTAGACTTTCAAAATTTAAAAAAAAAAATTAGTCGCTACCAAAATTTCTAGTAGTGCCTGTTTTAGCATTTTTGGACAGTTTGTTATATTCAAGTTTCTATATTTTTTTATTTTATTCTGATGCTACCGGAAATTCCAATAACTTCCCATGTTTTAAACAATAAAAATAAAAAGTGCATCCACTTTGTGTCAAGCCAAGTGTTTTAGTTTGAAATACGTTTTAAATTGTTCCATTATGATTTAAACCACGTGATATGATAGGTTTGTGGTCAGTCATGTTAAGTTAAGTTGTTGTATACGTGTAGTGTCTAGGTGTCAATCCACAATAACCAAAGCTAGTCGTTGATCCCGTCCTGTCTGTCAGCCGAGTTGGTCTAGTTTCATGTCAAGGTACATGATTTTCGAATGGAAAGATTGTGGATCCGCATGTTTAATGTAGTGACAATTTGGATGGTTACGCATATACACTACCAAAAATTTAGGCCAATAAACCAGCATGCAATGGAGGTGACTACCAGTCACAAATCCGCTTATTTAAAGTCACATGTAGCATGCTATCCAAAACTACGCAGCCAACTAAAGACCATGATGTCTATCACATGGTGCATACTACGGTCAAGGATATTTTCCATCATGAAAATATATTGCATAGGAGGATGAAGCAATTTTTTTGTTTTAAATCACTTAAAAATAAGGAGAAGTATCATTTTTGAGCCTATTTGTTGGAGAACGAATTTTCTAAAGTTGCAGTTTGAGGAGGAATCTTATATTTCAGACAGAATTTTAAAGGAAGACACAAGCAACACTTGTTATATGAGATCTTCTAGCTTTGCTACCTATCAGATTTCAGCAGATAGACTTATTAATTACTGAAGATGACTAAAATATGAGGGAAGATAAAATGAATTGAACCATAGGGTGTTGACCTAGTGGAAGAAAATTCGAGGTAAGAAGGTTGTTTGTTCAAGAATGGTGGTATTCTTTGTGCACCAGACTGGGAAGCTCTCACTTAGGAGTATCTCAAGATTTTTCAAACTCTTTCAATGGAAAGGAAGCCATAGTCTATGGTATTACATTGTAGGTTTCAGTAGATTAAATTGATGAGGCATTCAACCTTCCACATGAAGGATAAAGGTGGTTTAAAGGTCAAGTTATCACTAGAGGAGACCTCAATAGTTTCCTCCAGGATGGACACAAAGATCCCAACTAGGCCAAAGGAAATCCCAGCAGCTACCTCAAAAATGAATGGGAATAAGATGTTAAAGTTATCAAGATTTACTTCACTTGTAAAAGGAGGTATACATTAGTGTTTCTTTATCATACGAGATTTATTTTTCATGTTGCAAGTATGAAGACCCTCAATTTTCCATAATGTTTTCTGAAGATTCTGACAAAGATGTCAGCAAGGATTCAAACACACACTGTTGCTTCAGAATACAGCTTGTATCATCAAGCTCTCATCAGGTGTTAGTTGAAGAATATTTAAGGAAAGGAAATCAGACATGGGACCATTTCTTGTTTTACAGGGCAGGCCAACCTGCACCTACACCTCCATCCTCACAATGCACCCTCAGCTTGCAAAAAGAACCAAGAGGAAGGCTAAAAAGGAGAATATACATAAAGCCAAACGCAGAAAAGAAAACATGTCTTCAGTCAAGGTTGAGAGAAAGTTGGAGAAAGGAGAGAGCTCCTCAATTAATAAACCCAAGTCTATCAAAATGGTTCCCCCCATTCCTCCTTTTCCTAATGTCTACACCAAAGCTCGAAGAGGAAGGTCTGCAACTATATAGAAATATAAAGCATAGATGCTACTGGAAATTCCTAAAGTAGATATTCAGCAAAAATGCATAAATATTATGAGCCCACAAATTCTGATGAAGAACTCCTCAAAGATGCAGGATATGATATCAGTAGCAAGAAGAAGCCAAACCTGTTGCCGGTACCAGAAAAGGACATACAAGAGACAATAATAACTTCAGGCTTAATTCCAAGGCTCTGCACAATCCAATTTTATTGACAAGGGTCATTTATATAGAAGGAAAATTTGAAGGGTCAAAGACAAAGGAATCCAAGAAGAAATACAAAAACAAAATCCCTTCAGAGCAGCAAGCAGAACCCTCAAAAAGAAGAAAGATCCAAAAGGGTTCAAAGGAGGAAAATTCCACTGTCAAAGAATCAGCCACAAGAACAACCAAATCAAGATCAATTGTTGGCAGCAAGTGAGACTTGGACAAGCTTGATGAAGCTACAGCTCACATGGAAGGAAGGTAAAAAGGTTTTTGATAAAACACCTTTTTACTTATCAAGTGTAATTTTGAACAGCAACTTAGATGTCAAATAATGTAAGTGTGCACAGGTTTTTCAGTGTTTTCTATGCATTATTTAAAAATAAACAGAGTGCTACCATAAATTATAGTAGCGTTAGATTTTTTTGCGCAGTTACAGGTTTTTACCGAAATTTCTGGTAGCGCCTATTTTAACTGAATTTTGACACCTGTCAGCAAAGTTTTCGAGCCAGTTAAGGAAAGATAAGGACTCATAACCAAATGGATATAACAAGTGATGGTGATAAGTGGTTATGAGGTTGTTTTAGGTCATATTAAATGAATATACATGGTTATTTAAGAACCAAAGACATAAGGAGACAAATCAGCAAAAAAATAGGCAGCATGTCAACATACTCAGCAGTTCAACCCAGGTTTTATTCTCTTCTTTCATCTACATTTTTCCTTTCAGTTAGATTTCTATGGGATATGGTTTTAATGTCCTATAACACCTATATAATGTTAGGAGTAGTGTTTCCTTATTTTTAGAAGAGATGGAGTTGGTGCCTCTCTTTCTATATATACCATTTGTAAATACCATTTCCAGGTTAGATGTTGGTCTACCTGAAGACTAAATATAATAAAGAAAAGCCTTTTTTCACTTCATGCTAGAGGATTTTGTGACTCGAGAAGTATCTAATGTATGATGTGTATTCTTTCTTTGTTAATTTATTCTAATTATGAGTTGTGGCAGCTAGTAAGGTGTGAGGGAGAAATTGTTAAAGGATTTAATAGTAAATTATCTGCTTTCCAGCTTACTGCAAATCATATATGTTTTGTAGAACATGTTAGGAAAGATTTTATAAATAATTTTTTAAATACTTTATGCATGTAATCTACTTCTTGAATGTTGTTTACTTTTCATAAACAAAGTTTGTGTAAAGCACCATCATTATAGTTGTGTGACTGATTTAGGATATGAATATTTCCTATAATAAGTACTAGCTATCCATCCCCTTTCATTTGATACACTTTTCTCCCTATACTACCAATTTACCCATACAATTATACTTGCCACAACTTTCCAAATTCATGAAAGTATTAAAGAATATAAAAATCATTTCAAACTCTTTGAGAATCCATCCCACCACTCAAAAAACATTTAAAAATTGAAATGAACTATTACGTGTAAGGCTTACTCCTTTTGTAGTCAAGGAGTGACTCCTTGCACTAACAGATCCCACCAGGTCCGGTGGCCCCACCAAACCCTCGACTTAGTTGGTAACCACTATGAAATGGTGTCAGAGCTCCACATTTGGCGTAGCAAACCAAAAATTCAAACCTTATATTTAACCAAAAGTCTAAATATATACCATAATTTGGGTGGATTTTGTTATATATTAAGGTTTTGATAATGATATATGTCGCAGGTCTGGTGGCATATGATATTTTCCGAGATATGGTTGGAATTAAAGGTTTTGATTAATATCAATTTAAACCTCCAACAAAATTCGATTGGCGCGATCCAATAAAACATATATCATATAGTTTTAAGAACATTATATTTGGTACATGACATAGCACCGAGCCACTCTATTTGACCACAAATAAATTTTTTAAAACCAACCAACAATTTGTGTAATGTTCCCAATTTTGTAACAAGCAATTTGGAACATTAGATTTTGCTACTTTCACCTAGGAGAGGAATAAATGGTTAAGGGAGCCCATGAATAATAAAAATATGAATAATTTCCACCTTAAGAAGGAAGGGGATCACTTCAAGAGCTGAAATTTACACTTGCAAGTGTGAACAGAGGCAAAATAGATGAGGACATAGTCAAGTTTGACTAAGTCGACATGCATTATTGAGGAGGAAGAGATCACCTAAGTAAACCAGTTCAATGTGAACAAGGATCAACCTAAGACACACATATGTAAAATAGATTGAATATCCCTAGTGTGAAAAGAGGCATTGGAGGTGGATTAGTTTTAGTTGACCAAAGTCAATAGCGCAGCCACAAGAGGAGGGAAGCTAGCTAGGGCAGCGCAGTTTTGAAAGAGGAAGCTTCATGAAGAAGTCACCTCAACATTGTGTGGGGTCCGGGGTGAGGAGGCTCACAAAAGATAAAAGGAAGGCATATAATCAAATGGAATTCATTCATGTATTCATCTATTTTGGTCTTGAGACCATTTGCATGCTTCAGCTGTTTAGCCGGAGTTTCTACACTGCTTAGTGCAAGGAATTCCTATGTGGGAATTACATCCTCTCTTTATATCAGCTTACTTAAGGGATAAAAGGGGAGTGATTTGAGCTTCATATAATTATTTGTCTTGGGGCCATTCATCCACATTCAGCCACAACATAGTTTACTTCAAAAACTACATCCTTTTCTGTAGAAGCATTGTTGCTGGGTTAAACATTGCCTTTGTGTGCTAGTCTTTGAGGAGGAGTTGTTCATTTCCCTCCAGGAGTTCCATTAAGAAGGCCTAGGGCCATTTCTTTCTATTATTCTGTTATCTCATGTCATATTCAGCCATGTATAATACATATATGCAATAATTGTGTTATTTCTGCAGTGCTGCTTGTTATTCATGCATTTTGTCGGGATCCTTTGCCAGGTGTCTTGTTTTTGTTGTATAAGAGTGTAAACCTCCATTTCTTTCTTATTTGATCAATATAAGTTGCATCTCAGTCTTATTTTATCATTTTCTGTAGAAAGCCCCATGAAAATTACGCTCTCATAGTATTCAGAAATTTTTGTTTAGCAAAGTCATGGAAATTCAGCAATTTCTAGCCTAGTCGGGAAAGGAGGAGGTGTTTAACATAGCTATGAGTATTAGTGTGAGCTGAAATTATGAGCATAGGTCCCTCATGACCTAACATATCATATCTAGCCATCTTCCCTACATATTTTTATGATCATTTCTGAAAAGAAAAGAAAAAAACCTTTTTAGGGCATAAAATACCCTTTCTCCCCACTTTCTGGATCATGAAATGAAGTACAATTCATTTCTATAGCTAAAAATTATGTCTATGTATTTCTTATGTATATTTTAATCTTATTCATCATAACAGGACTTTTATACAACTTATGCATTGTTGAGTTCCAGATTTGGAACATTACAATGGTATCAGATCTTTCATCTTGGCTCAGCCTGTGGATTTCAGATCCAATCAGAAGAT
The DNA here is from genome assembly GCA_034641835.2 of Pinus albicaulis. NCBI lineage: Eukaryota > Viridiplantae > Streptophyta > Pinopsida > Pinales > Pinaceae > Pinus > Pinus albicaulis. Next base: position 188,983,217 of record CM076583.1, on the reverse strand, counting down.
AAGAAGAAGAGGAGAACAAAATTATGGAGAGGATGAGCTTACTCTCATACATTTTCAGATCCAAGAAGAAAGAAGAAGAGAAATGCACTGAAACTCCGAAAGGGTTTCAAGGAGGAGAAATTTGCAGAGAAACCTCTAGAGGGTTTCAAAAAGCAAAAGAAGATGCATGCACTTCATGTTCCTATAGGGGAAGTGGAGAGAAAAGAGAAAATTTAGAGCATGAAATCTTGAGTGGATACTTGGCAGAATATAAGTGCCAACCTAGGGCTTTCAAAGAGACCCTTGATTTTCCTCGGTTTATTGAACTGAGAGAAGAGAGAAGACCTTGTAGCAAAGGAGAGATTAGAGGCAATAGATTCCTATTGTCTAAATTTTATGGGTCAATTACAGAAAGAGCTTGGGCAAGGAAGCTTGAGGCATTCTTCATGCTTCATCTAGTGGATGAGGAGGAGGCAGCAAAAGCTGCAGCGCTGCACCTGGAGGGTGAAGCCAATGCTTGGTGGTGCAGTCACTTGAGCCACACAAGAGTGACTTAATTTTCTGAGTTTACTCAAGAACTAATCATAACCTTTGATGGAGGAAGATCAGAGGAGAATAGACCCACACCACCATGGGAGGGAGCAAGTACTAGCACTTCCATAGCTTTGAGAGAGCAGCCTTCTACACTTGTTGTTGGATCAGCCAACATATTGGAGAGAGGCACTCTTGCTGCCATAGAAGATGTTCCAAAGGCTCACCAAGGTATGCACAAATTTCCATGTCTTAACATTTCAGAAAATTCTATGGAGAGGTTTAGAGATTTGCTTGCATATGGCCTAGGATCGAATTGTATTGCTGAGATAGAGTAGCAGGATCGCACTGCGTTGTGCAAACTTGGAGGGTTCAAGGTAGAATTGAACCATCAACCTCATGCATCACTATTGAATTGCACACAACCCTTGAGGCTGAGGTGTGATATTTTGGAGAGAATCATGAACCTGGAGGATGGAGTAAACCTTGCTCCAAAAAAATTCATGCAGAACCAAATATTCATCCAGGAGTTGACACATGAGATAGCCAAAACACCCTGGAGGAGGGTTACAGCGTTGTCAAGAGGTAGAAGCAAGGAGGCTTTGCTTTCAGCCCCTTTGGATCCTTATGGGTTCAAAATGATCATCGGTGAGAGATATTCTCTAGGAGTTCTCCAAGGAGTTGCATTTCAGCATCCCATGGAATGCAAGGAGAAGAATCTGATATGGGAGGATGGTAGTCCCTTTTGGAGAAATACCAAGATGGGGGAAGATAGAAGGCATTCATCGGTGGAAAAATGGATGTGGGTAGAGAAAAATAAGTTAGAGAGTTACTTGCAACTCTATGATACTGGGAAGTAGGAGGAAAAACTGCGTTGGCTACTCTTGAGAGAGTTTGGCCATCATGAGACATATCCTTTTTCCAAGGGTATGTGGGAGGAGAGTACTTGGCAAGGTACTTGCATCATGAGACAACAAGGATTTTGGATGCATGATGGTGATATTATCATTATGTTTTCACCACATGAGTTGCATGATGGAGGTATGATGGGGCAGCAAAGACATTTGTTGCTCTGGAGGACAGAGAGAGAGCAAGGACTGAGTTGCTCTCACATTTGGCATGATGTTGCAATGGGAGGATATGGCAACATTATGGGAGAGGTCTTTGACGTTGGAAATGTCAGATAATGGATTTATGAGTTGGCAGGAGCCTATTTGTATAGGCCAACAGCGCTGTCACCTTGGGGCATGAGCTTGTTGATGAAGTGTTCCCAGGATCACTTCATGTTTGATGCACTTGATGGGCATAGAAGAGCATGTGGTTCATTCCTCTTCATATGGGTATGTCATGCCACTATAGAGGATTCATCTATGGATCTTGTCACCATCTTGTTTTCATTACATATTAATAATTCTATTTTTTCATTTATTGATTGTACCACACAATATTTGCATGCTCTTACCATTTCTTTGCAGTGCATTGCTCTTCGAAGGGGCAAGTTTCTCTTTAGGCTCCATGGACTATTCTTGGCCAGTTATTATGATGGAGACAACCATCTACTATATTATTTGGGGCAAGTGTTTGGTTACTCCTTGTATGCTCAGTTGATGCACTCAGCCATTTACTACTTGCTGGTAGATGTGGTGACTTACACAACTAGGCATCTATCAAGAGACAACTTTCCATGCTATTGTCTAAAGCTGCAGTGGGGAAGACTGTGTTGTGACCACTTGGGTTACTGTTGGTACCTTCGAGAACCATATGAAGCCTTCAGTCTTTCTCTCATTGTGATGCTGATCATGATCCTACTTGCTGATATTATTCCTACCTATATGAGGAGCATGATTGGAGGAGGAACACAGGGAGTGGATGTGTTCTTGGGGGAGGAGCATCCCCAAAATTTCTGCATTGCATGCTCTAATGGGAGCATGGGAAAGGACATGGCCTCTACAGAAACATATTTGTGTCTTAATGAGGAGGGCCATGAGATGGATGAGATGCTTTATGATGATGATTTCTTATCCATCATGTATGAGATGGTTTGGGCCAGCTTGATTCACAGCGCTGGGAGAGGTACCTTTGGAGGTCTAGCTTCCTTCTTTCCATTTGAGGGAAACATGATGGCAGCCCAAGATCATCCAATCCTTTACACTTGTCTTAAGTGGAGAGGAAAATAGCATGGGGTAGGCTACTATGTATACCATGATCAGAATTTCATCCCACCTACTTTGCCGAAGCTTCAAGTGGAGCATGATTTGCATGAGTTACCATTTTGGAGGGTGACTCATTTTGTTTGGTTGATAGCGTGGGGAGGAGAGATTCAAATGGGGATGATGAGTCCCAATCTATATCAACCCAAATGTTTCAAGAGGATCTTCAAATAGCCCATTATTGCTTCCATGGATGTTCTACAGTTACATAATGTCAGCTATTTAGATAGCTTACACACTCGGGAGAGGAAACTTGGAGATATATTGATGATACAACACCTTGATCCTTGGAGTATTGCATCATATGAGGTTGCTATATGGGAGGAGAGGATACTCTTCAGTCTTATCCTTGCAGTTTCTTGGGGACAAGCAACATTTGGGAGGGGGGGACTGTAATGTTCCCAATTTTGCAACAAGCAATTTGGAACATTAGATTTTGCTACTTTCATCTAGGAGAGGAATAAATGGTTAAGGGAGCCCATGAATAATAAAAATATGAATAATTTCCACCTTAATAAGGAAGGGGATCACTTCAGGAGCTGAAATTTACACTTACAAGTGTGAACAGAGGAAAAATAAATGAGGACATAGTCAAGTTTGACTAAGTCAACATGCATTGTTGAGGAGGAAGAGATCACCTAAGTAAACCAGTTCAATGTGAACAAGGATCAACCTAAGACACACATATGTAAACTAGATTGAATACACCTAGTGTGAAAAGAGGCATTGGAGGTGGATTATTTTTAGTTGACCAAAGTCAGCAGTGCAGCCACAAGAGGAGGGAAGCTAGGTAGGGCAGCGCAGTTTTGAAAGAGGAAGCTTCATAAAGAAGTCACCTCAACATTGTGTGGGGTCCGGGGTGAGGAGGCTCACCAAAGATAAAAGTAAGGCATAGCATCAAAGTGAATTCATTCATGTATTCATCTATTTTTTTCTTGATACCATTTGCATTCTTCGGTTTTTTAGCCAGAGTTGTTGCACTGCTTAGTGCAAGGAATTCCTATGTGAGAATTCCATCCTCTCTTTAGATCAGCTTGCTTAAGGGATCAAAGGGGAGTGATTTGAGCTTCATATCATTATTTTTCTTGGTGAAATTCATCCACATTCAGCCACAGCACAGTTTACTTCAGAAACTGCGTCCTTTTCTGCAGAAGCATTGTTGTTGGGTTAAACATTGCCTTTGTGTGCTAGTCTTTGAGGAGGAGTTGTTCATTTCCCTCCGGGAGTTCCATTAAGAAGGCCTAGGGCCATTTCTTTGTATTATTCTATTATCTCATGTCATATTCAGCCATTTATAATACAGAGATGTAGTAACTGTGTTATTTCTGCAGTGCTGCTTATTATTCATGCATTTTGCCGGGATCCTTTGCCGGGTGTCTTGTTTTTGCTGTATAAGAGTGTAAACCTCCATTTATTTATTATTTGATCAATATAAGTTGCATATCAGTCTTATTTTATCATTTTCTATAGAAACCCCCATGAAAATTACGCTCTCATAGTATTCATAAATTTATGTTTAGCAAAGTCATGGGAAATCAACAATTTCTAGCCTAGTCGGGAAAGGAGGAGTTGTTTAACATAGCTAGGAGTATTATTTTGAGCTAAAATTTGGATCATAGGTCCCTCATGACCTAATATATCATATACAGCCATCTCCCCTGCTTATTTTTTCGCTCATTTCTGAAAACAACCTTTTTAGGGCATAAAATGCCCTTTTTCCCCACTTTCCGGATCATGAAACAAAGTAAAATTCATTGATGTAGATAAAAATGATTTCTATGTGTTTCTTATGTATATTTTAAGCTTATTCATCATAACAGGACCATTATACATCTTATGCATTTCTGAGTTCCAGATTTGGAACATTACAATTTGCCAAATATAGCGTGGGTGGTTCGACCCTTGAACCCGCCCAGGGCCATTATAAAAGTTTACCATTGCACCAGTGCTAAAGGGGATAAATTGTGAGTTTCATAACAGTTTTTTTTTTTATGATAGAAGATTCTATTTTGGGCATATTTTGGTAAATTTGAGCCAAATTGGGAATGGAGATAGTCGTTGGAAAGTTGAGACATGAGTATTTCTTTCTATAGTAACCAGCAGTGCCTACGTGCATAAATTCGTTGGTGAAATCTCTTGTAAATAAACACTTTGGATAATTTTCTAATAAAATGGATGCCCACTTGGAAGCGGACCCGGAGATGTAGTCCAGGAGGGACGAACTCCATAATCATGTTTTGTTTAGTTTGCCTCTTTCTTTGTTGTTGCTTTTTTCTTCATTTAAATTCTCTAAGTTTACTTTTAAGGCATAAAAATAACTTATTTTCCTTCATTCGTTAACATAAATCATGTAGATTTCATATCATATTTTGGTATTAGAGCGAGGTTGATCATGTTAAGTAGGATATTTTCCAATGAATGTTGACTAGATCCAAGTATCAACGTGGAGAAGGGAAACTCAGGGAGGCATATCCAAATATCGGAAAGAGGGAAAGCTCTCGAAAGATGGCAAGTGAAAATGAAAAGGAAACTCTCGAGCCCAAGACTGAAGAGCAGTTTCAAAATATTTTCCTCAATATGCAAAGGATGATTGCAAAGCTTTATGAAGATAAGAAGAATAGATATGAAGCTTCATCTTCTAAAGCCTCGAAAGAAAAAAAATGGAAAGGAAAAAGCCAATGGTAATGGATCTCCTTCTTCTCCATCTTCATCTTCTTCTTCTTCTTCTTTATCCTCTCACAAGTCTAGTTCAAATTCAAATTCTGAATCAAAGAAGAAAAATAAGAAATCTCATTTTCTGAAGCTTGATGTTAAGTTTGAATTGATGATATAATATAGTGAAATGAATCTTGAAAAATTAGATAACGGGATTCTAAGTGTATTGTAGAATTCAGAATATTGTTGATGATTTTGTGAAAATTCAGTTAGCTACACTTAGAATGGGGGATACAACCTTGATTTGGTGGGAGAGTAAAACTCAATCAGATTTAAAGCATAAATGTAAAATCATCTCTCATGGTATAATTTTATTAAAACTCTTGGAAAGATGTTATATCCTTTAGGACATATGCAATAGGTTGTTATAGATTGGCAACATTTAAGGCAAGGTAAAGGACAGAATTTGCAAGAGATTGCACAGGAATTCAGGAAGAATGCATTAGCACTTGATATTCAATTAAACACACGGGAAACTTTTTTAAATTATATTAGAGTCTGCATTATTATTTGCAACATGCATTTCTTATGTTTAATCCAACTTACTTTGTTGAAGTATATGTGCAAGCCATTCATATTGAAGCAGGGAGTAGACCATTTCAGTCAAAATTTTCAAATAAACCATTCAATCATTCAGAGAACAAGGATTCCAAAGAAGACAAGGGAAATAAATCAACAACAGCTAAGAACGAAGGAGAAAGTCCTATGTGTACTCATTATCAGAGCGTTGGAAATGGTGAATCCAAGTGTTGGAAGCTTCATCCGGAACTCAAGCCAAAGCAGTTCCTTAAGAATAAGGGTGACATGAAGTCTACTGCAGAAGTCCAACAAGATTTAGGATCTGACTCTAGGAATGAAAATAAGATAACCGCTATGGGTCTGATAGGTAATCCTTTTGAAGCTAGTTGTTCTAGTTCTACTTGTTCTGCATCTTCTTCAAAATCTAGAAATGTGGTTGAAGATAAGAAGAGGATTGAACTGTTTCACATAAGGATAATATCCAAGCACACTAAATTTGACACATTATTTGACAATGGATCGGAAGCAAACTTAATATCTAAGAAATTAGTAAGGAAATTGGAATTGGAAACTAAATATCATCCAAAAGATTACCCTTTAGCATGGTTAAAGGAAAACACTCAGATGCATGTCACAAAACAGTGTCGATTAAAGTTTGCAATCACAGCTAATTTTGTTGATGAAGTTGATTTAGATGTGATTCCTTTGGACATATGTGGAGTTGTGTTTAGTAGTCCGTATCTTTATGATCGAGATGCCATATTCTTTAGAAAGGAGCATAAGTATCATCTCTTTAAATAAGGAATTGAATACGTTGTCATGACAAACAAAAGTAAACAAACTTGGATTTAATCAATGTTGGTCAAATGAAAATACTCATAAGTTCAAGTAAAATTTATTTTCTCATGTTTATTAAGAAACAACCTAACGAGAAGTATGATTCTTTTCAAGGATTTGATTCTCAATTTAAGGACAAATTCGTTGAAATAGTTTATTCTTATAAGGAATTGTTTAAAGAACCAAAAATTCTCCTTCCAAAACAATAAATAGAACATGAGATTTAATTACTATCTGTTGCACATTTTCTGAATATTGGCATGAATCATATATCATTCATTAAACTGGATTTAAGAAATGGTTATCATTAAATGTGTATTGCAGAGAATGATGTTTGGAAAACTACATGTGGGACTAAACAGGGGCTTTATGAATGGTTCGATATGTCATTTGATTTATGCGATGCTCCAACAACTTTAATGAGAATGATGAACGATGTGTTTCGATATTTTCTTGATAATCTTATCATAGTCTATCTGATTCATATTCTTACTTTTAGTTAAAGTTGGGAAGTTAGAAGTTTCGTGGGTGAAAATCAGTATTGGAGGAAAAAAAAAATTCATTTCTCTTTTATTTCATCACCACTTCATGCTTTAACAAGTTTTAAAGCCTCCTTTTAGTGGGGAGGAAAACAACAAAAATCATGTGACATTTTGAAGCCGAAAATTGTAATAACTCCATTATACCTTCAAAAGTCGTTTGAAATAGAAACTGATGCTATTGGGTATGCAAAAGGAGTAGTGATTCAAACATATCATCAGCCACTTCAATACCTTCAAACTCAAACTGAGTTGCAGCAATCTCGACATTATATATGGATGGGTTTTATGCAGCAGATCCACTTAGTAATCAGGTATAAGAAAGGTATAACAAACAAAGTAACTTATATGTTGTCAAGATATTCCTTTAATGTTTCAATTATTCTACAAAATATTTCTTTAGCACATTAAAGTTACAATGAACAATATGTTGTAGATATTGTTTTTAAATAATTTTATGAATCACTAACTCATAATTCTCAGGTGGAAGAAGATAATTATCGTGTTTATGACAAGTTATTTACCATCTTGGAAAGTTTTGAATACCACAGGGAGAAAGCACGCATGTTGGTGTTGGAAAGACAGTGGCATAGTGTTGAGATTCAACAAGATGATGAGCTTAGTGAAAAGAGTCGCCTTCACTAAGTGGGCCCGTAGGATATTTTTGGCACAAGTTTATTTTCATACTATGTCTATTTTTAGACATGATGATCATATTTCAGAAGTTGCAGGATGCTATTTATGGATGGTTGATCAAGTTGGAAAAATAGATGAAATTCTATTTTTAGAATATTGGGCGAAGTCTATTTATAGATCGCCGATCTAAAAATAGATGCATGTCGATTATTATTAGCTCTTAATAATAATCAGACACTAAACAACAACTTATTCTCTTGGAGCACTTTGTTTCAGTGCACAGATGTGGCACATCAGTGGACTGAGGGAATTATGAAATTCCCAAGGGTTTACTGGAGCTAATGCATGGAGGACTCAGTTAGAACTCAAGTGGAAGAGTTATGACACAGTTGGAAGAAGTGGTTATGGAGTTGTATTTAGTTTAACTCAGTTAGACTCAGTTGAGCTAGTTGTATCTAGTCTAACTGATTGATACACTAGTGAGAGTGGAGTGAATTAATTAGTTAATTAATTCACAAATAATAACTCATTAATCAACTGAACAATACAGTAGTTAACTAAAGTGCATGGCAGTTTCAGTGGAGACCCAGTGGAGAGGTAGGTGAAAGGGCAAGATAGACTATCTGTTGTGACTATAGAGATGCATTGATTGCATCACACACACATTGGAGTTGCCAATGAGGATTGCACAGTCAAGGCAAGGGTAATTCAAACTCATTCAGAGCTATTCTTCAGCAGGGATTGCGCAATGGAGGCAGGCTAGCAAGAGGCAAAGATTGGTGCATGGATTTGCAAGATTGTTCTTGATTAGTGTATGACGATTGTACTGTACTGAGAGCTTGTGATAAGATTTGTATGAAATTTTCATATGATCTCCATGATAAATAATATATAGTTGGGGTTTTCAGCTTCAGGCTTTCCTGGTTAAAAACTGTGTTATGTGCGATTGATTATTTTTGTTTATGCTTCACATGTGTGTGCAATTAATTTTTCCACAAAATATTAACAAGTGGAATTGATTCAGTATTTTGCATAAAATTAAATAGTGTGAGATCAGGTGGATCAAGGACATATGCATGCTTAGTGCATATAATTTCTACATGGTATCAGAGCATTTTTTATTGAATATTGCAATTGTGAAGTGAGTTTGTGCTGGTGGACAATTCGAATTTGCTACAGAGGATTCTTGGTGCAGAAGTTGAGTATACATTAAAATGGCTTTCAATGGGTTGCGATTGGAGTATACCCTTTCTGGGAGCTCAAATTACATAGCCTGGAAGGACAGGATGGAGGTGGTGCTGAAGGATAATAGGCTAAAGGATTTCATCGATAGCGATGTTCCTAAGCCGGGATCTAGCGATGTTGCATTACTTGATGCATGGCAAAAGAAGACAGCAAAGACGAGGATAATTATGTTGGAAGGTCTGAAGGACCATATTGTGTCCAGACTTCACGGTAAATCCACTCCATTCTTAATGTGGAAGTCTTTGACAGAATTTTTCCAAAGTACAAGTGACCAGAGGAAGTTGGCACTTAAAGACAAGCTCAGAAAAATAAAAATGGAGAAAGGCGACAGTACTCCAAAGTACCTCACGAATGTTTTCCACTGCAAGGATGAACTGGGAAGTGTGGGGGTTACTGTTGATGATTAAGACTTGGTGAGCTTGGCTCTCCTTGGGCTTTCGAAGAGTTGGCATAGCTGCGAAGACTCTGTCAATGGACGGGAGAAATTGCCGGGATGGGAGCGACTTTGGTTGGATCTTGTGTAGGAGGAGATAAGGCGGGGTACCAGGGATGGATCTTCATCGAAGAATGAAGATGAATAGAATTTCGCTTTTGCTGCCAAAGCAAGGAAAGGGAAGGGGAAGAAATCTTCTTCAAAATCCGGTGCTAAAGGAAAGAAGCAGGATTTGTCCAAAGTGAAGTGTTTTCACCATCACGAACATGGACATTTCGCCACTAACTGTCCACAGAAGAAGAAGAAAAAGCAGGCTACTGGATCTGCAGCTGGAGAGGCCTTAGCCTCGCAATTTGAACTTGATTTTTCCTTGATTTCTTTCTTGGTTTCAAGTTGCATGGGATCGGTGTGGTATCTTGATAGTGGTGCATCTTTCCATATCAAGGGAGACAAAGAGTTGTTTAGTGACTTGGAGGAGAAGGACCTCCAGAGGCATATAGATATGGGTGATGATGGTCGGTACAATGCGACTGGCATTGAAACCATTACCTTTGAGAGGGAGTCTGGTCATCCATTCTTGTTGAATAATGTTATGCATGTTCCAGGTCTGAAGAAGAACTTGGTCTCAGTCGCAATGCTGGAAGACAAGGGTTATGATGTTGTTTTCAATGAGGGAAAATCCTTCCTTTGACAAAAAACAACGGGTCAAACCAAGAAGATAGGGGTTCGAATTAAGAATCTATACAAGCTGGAGGTAGATGGCTGCGCTGCAATGGTGGGCAAAGCAGAAGAAGTCGTGAGCCAGGATGAGGGCGAATTATGGCACAGGATATTGGGCCATCATCACCATGGCACTTTGAATATTTTGCAGCAAATTTCTACTAGACTTCCCAAGGGTACTCGTGTGCAGTCAGATCAGTGCAAGGGATGTACTATGGGTAAGTTTGTGAATACCACCTTTCATGAGAAGGAGAACCATGCTTCGATGATCCTGGAGAGAATTCACAGAGACGTGTGTGGACCGTTTTCTGTTGCTTCAATAGAAAAACACAGGTATTATGTGATATTTGTTGATGACTATTCTCGTAGATGTTGGATCTTCTTCATACAGAAGAAGAGTGAAACATTCTCAAAGTTTTGTGAGTTCAAGGCATTGGTGGAGGAGTCGGGGAAGCAAGTGAAAGCTCTATAGAGCGATAATGGTGGTGAATACATCTCGGGCGAATTCAAAGACTTCTGTAGCAAAGAAGGAATTCAAAGAGAACTCATAGCGCCTCATAACCCACAGTAGAATGGAGTCACAGAGAGAAAGAACAGAACGATCATGGGTGTTGCACGAGCGATGCTGCATGACCAGGGCCTACCGATGCCCTTGTGGGTGGAAGCATGCAACACTACGGTTTATGAGCAAAACCATTGTCCTCATAGAGTACTTGGCATGAGTACACTCGAAGAAGCTTTTACTGGTAAGAAGCCTGATATATCTCATTTGAATATTTTTGGCTCACCTGTTTACATTCATGTGACGAAGGACGCCAGGAAGAAGCTGGAGCTGACTGCAGAAGTTGGGATATTTTTGGGGTACACAGAAACACCCCATAATTATCATGTGTATTTTCTAAACAGTCGGATGATTGTTGTGCGATGGGATATAAAATTCAATGAGGCGAAAGCCATGAAGTTGTCGCTTGAGAGGGAGCCACACTTGCATGTGGAGGAGGAACTTCTTGTTCCCAAAGATGAGCCTCTGGATGTGGATCAGCCACAAGAGTAGATTCACGGAGTGGAGGAGTCCACTCATGCAGAACCAAACATCAGAAAAGGCAGAAAGCGTAATACAGAAGCTGAGAGACTGAAGCTTGATGCAGCACAGAATGTAGGATTCCCTACATCACAGCATAGATAGAGACAGTCACCTGAATGATATACTAGATACATGGCTCTTATGAGCAAGTGTATCATGATAAAGCCATGTTCTTTCGAAGAAGCAGTGCAGGAGCCCACATGGGTAGATGCCATGGTGGAGGAGTATGACTCCATTGTCAGAAACAGTGCTTGGGAGATTGTTCCAAGGCTGGTGGGAAAATTAGTTGTAGGATCAAGATGGATCTACAAGGTAAAGCAAGCTTCTGATGGGAGTATTGAGAAGTATAAGGTAAAAAAAATTCTCGGGGCTTCTCACAGATTGAGGGGATTGACTATGAAGAAACCTTTGCACCTGCCGCACGGTATTCTTCCATACGGACCATCATTGCTCTCTCAGCGCAGATGGGTTGGCACATTCATCAGATGGATGTGAATATTACATTCCTTAATGGGATCATTGAGGAAGAGGCGTACATTGAGCAGCCTAAAGGATTTGAGATCTTCAGCAGTGAGTCGCATTTGTGCAGGCTCAAAAGAGCGTTGTATGGGCTGAAACAAGCACACCGTGCTTGGTACACTCGGATCGACAGCTATTTCACTGGACTTGGATTCACTAAGAGTGAGGCGGATGCAAACCTGTACCAGATTGTGGTGGAGGGTAAGATTTTAATCATTTTACTTTATGTTGATGATTTAATACTAACAGATGATGAGCAGTTGATACACTCATGCAAGGCAGATCTTGAAAAGGAGTTTGAGATGAAGAATTTGGGCCTCCTTCATTATTTCCTTGGATTTGAAATATGGCAGCGGGAAGGTGAACTATTTGTGTCTCAAGACAAGTATGCCCGGGAGATACTGGAGAAGTTTCACATGCAAGGCTACAAGCCTATCGAAACTCCTCTTTTAGGAAATTGGGAGAAAGAGGATGCTACATCGGCAGAGGTAGTGGATGTCTCTGTTTATCGACGGTTGGTGGGTTCACTCATGTATTTAGTTAATACAAGATCGGGCATATGCTATGCGGTGAACCAGCTTAGTCAAGCGATGGTTAAGCCTACCAAGCTCTTTTGGAAGGCGAGCAAGCATGTCCTGAGATATCTCAAGGGCACATATGAGTATGAATTATGGTACAGACAGATGGATGAGGTGAAGTTGCATGGCTTCATGGATGCAGATTGGGCGGGCAGCCCAAAGGAAAGAAAGATCACATCAGGAGGGGTCTTCAGTATCAGATCTACATTTGTTTCTTGGTACAATAGGAAAAGAGATCCATGGCACTCAGTTCAGCGGAAGTGGAATACATGGCAGCAAGCCAAGCTGCATGTGAGGTTGTCTGGATGAGGAAGATCCTGGTTGGTTTGTTTGGTTCTCATTTAGATCCTACAACGATTCATTGTGATAATCAGACTTGCATTAAACTCTCGATTAATCCTGTGTTTCATGATAGATCTAAGCATATAGATATTCGGTATCATCATATCAGAGATTGTGTGTAGCGGAAGATCATGTTGCTTCATTACATTCCTACGGAAGATCAGGAAGCAGATATTCCGACGAAGGCACTCACCAAGAGAAAATTAAAATACCATAGAGACAAGATCGGTGTGAAGGATAATCCCTTTCTTGTTGAGAGGGAGTGTTGAGATTCAACAAGATGGTGATCCTAGTGAAAAGGTCGCCTTCACTAAGTGGGCCCGCAGGCTATTTTTGGCGCAAGTCTATTTTTAGACTATGCCTATTTTTAGACATGTTGATCATATTTCAGAAGTTGCAGGATGCTATTTGTGGATGGTTGGTCAAGTTGGAAAAATAGATGAAATTATATTTTTAGAATATTGGGTGAATTCTATTTATAGATCGTTGATCTAAAAATAGAAGTGTCGATTATTATTAAGAGCTAATAATAATCAGACACTAAACAACAACTTATTCTGTTGGAGCACTTTCTTTCAGTACACAGATGTGGCACATCAGTGGACTAAGGGAATTACACAATTCCCAAGGGTTTACTGGAGCTAATGCATGGAGGACTCAGTTAGAACTCAAGTGGCAGAGTTATGACACAATTGGAAGAAGTAGTTATGGAGTTGTATTTAGTTTAACTCAGTTAGACTCAATTGAGCTAGTTGTATCTAGTCTAAATGATTGATACACTAGTGAGAGTGGAGTGAATTAATTAGTTAATTAATTCACAAATAATAACTCATTAATCAACTGAAAAATACAGCAGTTAACTACAGTGCATGGCAGTTTCAGTGGAGACCTAGTGGAGAGGTAGGTGAAAGGGCAAGATAGACTATCTGTTGTGACTATAGTGATGCATTTATTGCATCACACACCCATTGGAGTTTCCAATGAGGATTGCACAGTCAAGGAAAGGGTAATTAAAATTCATTCAGAGCTATTCTTCAGCAGGGATTGCGCAATGGAGGCAGGCTAGCAGGAGGCAAATATTGGTGCATGGATTTGCAAGATTGGTCCTGATTAGTGTATGACGATTGTACTGTACTGAGAGCTTGTGACAAGCTTTGTATGAGATTGTCATATGATCTCCATGATACATAATATATAGTTGGGGTTTTCAGATTCAAGCTTTCTCGGTTAAAAACTGTGTTATGTGTGATTGATTATTTTTGTTTATGCTTCACATGTGTGTGCAATTAATTTTTCCGCAAAAGATTAACAAGTGGAATTGATTAAGTATTTTGCATAAAATTAAATGTGTGAGATCAGGTGAATCAAGTACATATGCATGCTTAGTGCATATAATTTCTACACATAGCTACAAAGGTTTTATTATTTGTCGTAGTTGAATGAAATAGTTCACAGGTTCAAAATTCACCATGATAATCATCAAGTGGATCATCACTTTCAGGTTGGTGCTCATAGTATGGTTTTACTTCAGCAAAGTAAGCATGAAAGATGAAGGTAAGGGGAAGGTTTGCACTTCCATGAATGGAGATGTTGAATATCTTCGAGTGGGACTCAAAGGCATGAATCCAAGAAATCAAGGTGGATGGAGATCGGAAGGGTGAGGAAGCTTTCCCTCACCTCATTTTTTCTTAAAACCAAACTTTTTGTGGTGACCCAAAAACTTCTAGTGGAGAGGAATGATCCAGAAGGATTCTCTAGTTGCTCCAAATTAAAAGGTTTTAGTTTCTCCCGCAAATAACCCCAAGTTTTAGAGCCTGTTGTTCTGAATCTGGCAGTTCTTTCAGTTTCTCATTTAGTCTCTGGATGAGGGAGAAATTGTCCACTAAATTTTTGAGCAAACGGGTAAAAAATGGGGTGCCTGTGCAGGAAGGTGGCACTTTCATATGCCGACACGTGGCAGGTCAACGGTCAAAGTCAGTGCTTGGGTCAATAGAGGAGGAGCGGATGGGAGCCTGGGGCTCGAACTCACGACCTCCCAATGTTATTCTAAAACTTTGGCCAATACACCGTGTGTTACATTTATAAACCTATGGTGAAAAATTATATATATTGTTGAATGGATACAGATATGGAGGAAGAGGATTGGTGGAACCCACCAGGTTCGGCGGCCTTGCCAAACCCTCGACTTAATTGGAAACCACTATAAAATGGTGTCAGAGCTCCACATTTGGCACAGCAAACCAAAAATCCAAACCTTATATTTAACCCAAAGTCTAAATATATACCATAATCTGGGTGGAGTTTGGTATATATTAAGGTTTTGATAATGATATATGTTGCAAGTCTGGTGGTATATGATATTTGCCGAGATATGGTTGGAATTAAAGGTTTTGATTAATATAAATTTAAACCTTCAACAAAATTCGATTGTCACGGTCCAATAAAACTTATATCATATAGTTTTAAAAACACTATATTTGGTACTTTCCATAACACCAATCCACTCTATTTGACCACACATAATTTTGTTAAAACCAATCAACATTTTTCCAAATATAGCGCAGGAATTTTGACCATCGAACCTACCCGGGGCCATTGTAAAATTTTACCATTGCACCAGTGTTGAAGGGGTTGAATTGTGAGTTGCAAAACATTGTTTTTTTTATGATAGTAGATTCTCTTTTGGGAGTATTTTGGTCATCTTTGAGCCAAATTAGGAATGGAGACAAGCATTAGAAAGTTGAGACAAAGGGATTTCTTTTTACCATAACTAACAGTGCGTATATCAGTTGGTGAAATCTCTTATAAATAAACTCTTTGGATCATTTCCTAATAAAACAGACGCCCACTTGGAAGCAGACCTGGAGACGTAGTCCAGGAGGGATGAACTCCGTAATAAATGTTTGTTGTGTTTGCATATTTCTTTTATGTAACTTGTTGTATTCTTCATTTCAGTTCTATAAGTTTATTTTTAAGGTGTAAAAATAACTCATTTTCCTTCATTCATTCACATAAACTCTTCCTTAGTCAATTTTGCAAGTAATCAATCCTGTAGATTTCATGTCATTAGCTGCAAAATCTACAAAGACAACATATTCATGTTCATACAAGTAATTGATTGACAAGATGAAGTAGAGAAGGATTACATCTATGTATAATGCAGATCTATTGAAGAGCCTAAAGTAGTGTAGTAGAAGCCCGCCTCACTAGCTCCAAGTCGGATCCTGCAAGCAAACAAAGAAACTAGTAATCTTCATAGTATTATAAAGTTAAACAATCAAAGACAAGCATATAACCAAACATGAAATAATATGATTCTAGGCCACTTATAACATATATCTTAAACAAATAATTAAATAGCTGCAATCATAAGATATCAAGTGGACAAAATAGAGGCATTTGTATTATATTAAATGAAGGAGGATTACAACCATCGGCTTGGTCAAGCCTCCCTCGGTCCTTCGACTCCAAGCTCTCTCTCTTCAATCTCCTAGTGTGAATGCTTGGGAAAATGGTTCTCAATGAATCATGCCAACAATAAGATCTCACACTAACAAAAGTTCGTCTCTTGCACATTCAAGCTTTCGACCTTTGACAATGGGCCCTTGCCTCCAATTTATAAGAATTTGGGAGGACATACCTTGCCATTCTTCTCCATTAGTTCGAATAGAGAAAAATCCATGATGTTTCCATGCTTTTTCTAGTTTTTTCCCTCTTTGGATGCTTATTTAGTTTTAGAAATGTCCAATAAAAGTTCTGAACCACAGGTTTCCATCTTCTTAGAGTGACTCTTTGAGAAAAAATCGGAAATTTTAGTTAGTTAAGTCATAATCCACCCCTCGAATCTCATGGAACGCAGGTAACGTTGCCAATTAGGAAAAACAAGGCATTAACCTAGGCACTAATTCTCCCTACAAGAAGCAATAAAGTGTTCTAACTCAGCCTGGCAGTTTCTGGGATGCGCTACTCTAGAAAAATGGGTCTTTGTCTTAGGTAATTTCTTCCATCCAAGTGTACTTCTCCTCTGGGCTGATGAGGAGGTCATTTGTAGTATACAAACACCATGCAATATGACCACATTTTTTATGAACATTTGTGCCAAATCGATGGTTGAATATGTAGTCTTCACTAGAATGAAGTGTTCAACCTTTGTCAACTTTTCCACAACAACCATAAGGTAATCATGTTGTCTAGATTTCCTGGGAGAACCTGTGATGAAATCCATGGAAATGACCTCCAATTTCCACTCTGGAATCGCAATCAATTGTAGCATTCCACCTGGATGCCTACACTCTGCCTTAGCCATTTGAAAATCAAAACACCTATCCACAAATTCTGCTATGTCTCTCTTCAATTCCGGCCAATAATAGAACCTATTCAGTGCAGTCAGTGTGATAGCCTGGGTGACTCCAATATGGTTTCACATGAAACTCCCTCGGGATCACCTTATTGATCTCATTGTTGTCTGTCATGTATATCCCTTCTCGAAGCTTGACCAAGCCATCTGCTATGAAATGGTAATCCACATCTTCTACACCTGCACCTGTACCCTACTGCAAACTATGCATAATCTCCATATACTTGTCATCTTGTTGACCTTCCTGCAATATCCTATCCTGTAAATCCATCCCATAGGAGCTCGCATCTCCTATGTGATTCACCTATACCTGCCTGCTAAGAGCATCTGCGATTTGATTTTCCTTTCCTTTGATTTACCTGATCTCGAAGTCAAACTCGCTGATCGTGGCCAACCAGCTAGCTTGTCTAGAGTTCAGTTTCGGTTGGAAAAACAAGTACCTCAACCCACTATGATCACTCATCAGTACAAACCTTCTACCAAGAAGATAGTGCCTTCACATATTCAATGCATGTATGATTGTTGCTAGCTCAAGATCATGTGTTAGTTAGTTCTGCTCATTCTCATTTAGTTTTCATGACTCATATCATACCATGTGTCCACCTTGCATAAGGACCCCCTTCAGTCCTCTCTTGCATGATGATATTTACATACTACAAACTCCTTGTCCGGATCTACAATCTTTAACACTGGAGCATGTGTCAACAACTACTTAAGCTGCTTAAAACTGGCCTCACACTCCTTTTTCCATTCAAGCTTATTACCTTTCCTCTGCAATGATGTATAGGATAATAAATATATGAGAAGTTCCTAATGAACCTCATGTAATATCATTCCAACCCCATGAAGGATACCACTTCATCTACATTTCTAGGAGTTTCCCACTCCATGATAGCTCTTATCTTTTCTAGATCTATTGTGATGCTTTCCTTGGAGACAACATTTCCCAAGTAACATAACTTAGTCTCGAAGAAACTGCACTTGTTGAGCTTAGCATACAACTGATGCTATCTCAAAAATCTCAAAATTGTTTCCAAATGCTTGACATGCTCTTCATCATTTTTAAAATATACCAATATGTCATCAATGAACATAAAAACAAACTTGTCCAAATAAGGACGCAACACATTGTTCATCAAACACATAAATGTAGTTGGTGCATTAGTCAAACTGAATGGAAATATAAAAAACTCTTAATGCCCATATCTGGTCCTAAATTTTGTCTTGTATATGTCCCCTTCTTTGATGTGTACATAATGGCATCATGATCTCAAGTCGATCTTATAGAACATTGTTTCTCCCTTCAACTAGTCAAACAAGTCATCAATCATCTGCAACAGATACCTGTTCTTGATGGTCACTTTGTTCAACTTCATGTAGTCAATGCACAATATGAGATTATTATCCTTCTTCTTCACAAACAATAACGGTGCACCCCATGGTGATACACTTGGCCTAATGTATCCTTCGTCAAGCATCTCTTTTAGCTGCAACTTTAATTATACCAACTGAGGTGTGCCCATCTTGTAAGGTTTTTTTGATGTTGGAGCTTCCCCTGGTGCCAACTTAATAGAAAAATATACCTCCCTTTGAGGTGGAAACTCTGAAATATTTGCAATAAATACATCTTGAAACTGTTGTAGAACTGGTACCTGCTCAAAACATTTTCATCCTCAACTTCCTTACCTTTGTCACTAAAAATATGTACTACGAACAACACAAACCCTTTCCTGCGATTTTTTTTGGCCTGCATAGCTATCACCATCCTAACTTATGTGGCTTTCCTATTTCCTTATAATACTCTTGGTTCCCCATTGTCATCTAGGCACTCAATGGCTTTTTCATAAAAATTCACCTTGGTCCTATGGATGTATAGTCAGTCCATACCCAATAGCATGTTATATGATCCCAATGGAAATATGTTCAAGTGCGTTGTTGTAGACATACCATTTAACTCAAATGCAAAATCTCTTACCCAATGGTGAACTCTTTTATTTGTACATGTAACCAACTGCACTAACCAAGATTTCTCATGCACTTATTTATTCAAACCACACTTATCCACCAAGTCGGGATTAACATAACTATAATTATATCTAGGGTCAATCAAAAAATAAATAAGTTGATCACAAAGCTCTGCCTGTATGTTGTCCACGGCTGCATAAATACAAGGAATTATCTTCCCAACATCCTCAACATTATGCGCCTCATGTGCACTATATATATGAGGCCTACCACCTTGACTATGTGGAAAATCTCTCTTAATATTTTCCTTACCACGTGTCTAGCACTCCAACCGTCCAGTACCATCACCTTTATGTTGTTGTTCTGATCCATGTCCCTCTCTTGTTGCATTAAACTTCTTTTGTGGTACCACATTTTCTTTCTCCTATGCATTATGAGGCTCTACTCTTTTCATCTTCCATTTACCTTTACCTTTCTCTTTCTCTTTCCATCTTTGTTGAGATTAATTCTTATGCTTTGACCGTGTTAGGTCCCTATATTACCAGTGTAGTCCCTTATTGTTATTATTGTAGCCCCCTTATTGTTATTGTTGTACCCCTGTAGTCCCCATATTGTTACTATTATGCCCCATAAAATCCCACTATTGTTAGTGTTGTGCCCTTACATTATTATTGTTAGGTTAGCTAGGATGATATTGTGACCCCATGGACTCCTATATATAGAAATGAGGTTTTTTCATTTGAATCATCCAAGAATTTTTCATTTATGTAATTTAAAGGAGGTTTCCCCCTCGAAGTGGCTAATTTATAAAGCATTGATCTCTCTTTTCTTCTATTTTTGGAGCTGGTATCATAACATTTGGTATCGGAGCTTTGGATTCTAGGGTTTCACTGCTTTAAACAGGTTATCGTGGCATTTTCACTATAAAAAAATATCTACGAAGGTTCAGAAGCTAAAACAAAAACCCATTTATGAATAAATCCTGATGAACATCGTATAAAAATTTCAGATCTTGTTTTGAAATATTTTCGGAGATATGATTTGTGGAAGTTAGGGTTTTTGCAGGCTCTCGAATTTTATCTCAAAGAGGTGACCTTGGGAAAATCATCATAACTCTCTCTCTGATAATCGGATTGGAACTCTATTAAAAGTGGTCAAAATTACATGAACTTTAGTTTACTTTGTATCAATTTCAGAGACGAAGGAGGAAACAGTGACACGTGGCACGTCGTACAAGTTTTCTCTACTGAACCAGTCCATAATTAGGTCATTGTGGGAGATTAGGCATAAATTTTCCTTGAAGAATCCAAATCAATTCAGACCTATGGCATTGGAAAGAAGATTCAGAGGGATACTAAAGGACCGAAGATAAAACTCGGAGATCCAAAATTCCAGAGATACATCAGTTTCAATATCGAGCACCTTAAAAGCAAGAAAAATGTTTGTATTTTTCTTCAAATTGCATAAGTCTCGTTTGAAAAATCAGTTTGAATTGATTCCAAAGGCATATTGAAGCACAGATATCAGTATTGGCTTCTAAAATTGCCCCTAAAAATAATTCAACACACATTAATCCCTCATAAGGCTCTATTATGACTCATGAAGAGGAAGAAGCGTAACATGATATATCAAAATTACAAGACCAAGTGCACCAAATTTCGCTCTCGCAAAGAGCAACCAAAAATGAAATGGAAGTTTTGAAGAAAGGCGTGGAATCTAAGATGGATGTTTTGAAGAAAGATGTGGAAGCTAATATGGATGGTTTGAAGAAATGTGTGGAAGCAAATATGGATGGTTTGAAGAATGGCATGTAAGCTAAGATGCATGACATGGAAGCTAATATAGATGAAAAAATGAAAGACAACATGGAAGACATGAAGAATTATCTAAAGTAGACATGGAAGGTTTGACAAAGTTGATACAAGAAATGATTCCTAATGGCGAAAAGGTAGTACAAAAAAATCATGATGAGAACAAAATAAATGTTAATCGTGATTTCATAAAATCTAATGTTGGATTGAAGACCCACCATATTCTAAAGATCGATATGAGGAAGTTTGATGGCAAGGATCTCGTAACAGGGATACTATAGATGGAGCAATATTTTGATCTCCATGCAGAAATTATATAGAAACACTATACCAAATTATCAGAATCTGGATCAAGGGAAAAAATTAGCTCAAAAATGAAAGTGCTCATAATTGCACCAAACTAGAATGACAGTGACCAAACCGTCGCAAGGAATCCAACGCAACTCATTTCATCAAAAACTGAGTTTGGATGAGAAAGTTATGGTCAATTGGTCGTCATTCATAATAAGCAAATTTTTAAAAAAATATTCCAGAATAGGTACAACTGATAACATGGAAGTCCAGTCAACATGCAGAGAATATTCTTACATTTTTGTCCAACGTGATTTTGACAAGTGTCACTGCGGGATTCGCTAGTTTGGTTTGTGAAGGTAAAAATTGCCCAATGTCCTTCAAAGTTGAATTTGGGTTCATGTTGATTTTTATGTGGGAAATTATTTTTTTAATTATTAAGGTTATATATATATATATGTTTTTTTATCATATATGTAACATATTATATATATATATACACACAAAACCTTATTAATATATTGAATTTCCTCATATTATGTTATTTCAAAGTTCAACGTGGGTGAATGATTACATTAAACCATAAACAAATGAATTTTCAAAGTCCATATGGTGGAGGTTAAATTACTAATGGTGGCACATATGGTTTTAATACCATAGTCCAGGTGTAAGTTTTAAGTTTTGGTATTATATCCGTTGGTTTGTAAACATTTAAAAAATTTGATACCATTGTATGGTGTTAATACCATAGTCTAGGCGTCAGTTTTAATGTGAAGTTTATATTTAGCAAAAATTGAGCAAGGAGGGGCGAGGTCGGGATTTGACCATGTGACCTCCCCCATGCTACTACCACAACTTACCAATGTGTCATTGCCTCAAGACTTGAAATGGATGGCGCGAAAATTGTATTTAAATGTACAGTGCGGACTTCGGATGGCAGAGGAACGGAGGGTCCAACCCTCCTCCACATGACCCTCTCATGTGCCTAGGACCTAAGCGCCCCACTAAGCGCTCAGGATTAGTGCACAGTTAATACATTAAGTGCAGTTAGTTGTTAATTAATCTGCAGTTAAATATGGTGGAAATTTTGGCAGAATCTCCAAATCCAGCGCCACTTCCAAATTTGTCAGAGTTAACTGGCAGTTTTCCAGATTTAGAGGCAGAATCTACGGAAAACTTTAATGAGGCCTATCTTGGTCACTTTTCGACCAATATTTGCTCAAGGATAGTCATTATTAGCAGATTGGTATGCTCTGAATAAATTGGAATAGCTTTTAGAGGCAATGGAGCAAATATATAGGTGTTTTGGTCACTTGAATAATTTTGAAGCTTATGGCCACCAAGAGGGTAGGCCATGCCCAGATCAGCTGAAGACCAATTTTGGCTCAGGAATAGTCATTCTTAGTAGATTGGCATGCTATGAATCCATTGGAATAGTCTTTAGAGGCAATGGAGCAATTATATAGGTGTTTTTGGTCACTTGAATAATTTTGAAGCCTAGGGCCACCAGGAGGGAAGGTCATGCCCAGATCAGCTAAAGGCCAATTTCAGTGAACGAATAGTCAATTTTTGATGTATTTAATGCTCTGAACATGGTGGTACATTTTATAGAGGCTTTGGGGCACATTTGAAGGTGATTTTGTCACTTTGGAGATTAAACAAGCCCATGGCCACCGGGGTTGGAGGTCAAGCCTAGAGGAGTTGTAAACAAAATTCAAAGATTGGATAGTCATTTTAGGGGTATTTGAGTGTTCTAAAGCTAGTGGAACAATAAGAAAATACATTGGAGCAATATTGGTGCTTTTAATCAGAATTTTTACTCATAATACCAAGAGGTCCTAACTAGTTAAAGCAGGTCCATGGAGATGTAGCCTAGGAGGGGTGAACTCCATCATCGTCCATTGTGTTATGTGATTGTTGTGAGTTATATTTATAAATTTAATTTGTTGTATATGTATTTTAATAAGCTAATTGACTCATAATTTTATTCTCAAAAACACATTAAACTTCACACATAAACCTCCTTCACAAGTGGTTAACATGAGACAATCGTAATCACATTTTTAATACTAATGAGGGAGCTTGCATAGCAATAAAAAAATTTCCCATTTTTAGATCAAGTCAATATCAAAGAAAAAATTTAGCTCATTTTAGCCAAGGTTAGCTAAGTCTTCTATATTTATTGTTTGTTTAATTTTTGCAAGGACAATTTAATAGTTTTCCAAGTTTATGTGTGAAGGAGAAGGTCAAAATTGAGATCTGAAATCTCAAAACATAGAAACGAAGCTTTGTATGCATTGAATGTGTGATGGAAACTTCATTAAGAAATATTTCTAGTCAATCTTCCTTACAAAAACTCTTTGATAAAGAGATGTTGCAGAAACTCTACATCATGATTGACATGATACAAGAGAAGTATGAAGATAATAGGAAGAGCAGTTGATTGCCATGAAGGAGGAGAAGCGAGATCTTCTTGAGAAGATGCATGAGATGAAGATTCAGATCCATATTGCAAATGAAAATCTTGAAAGGATGCATGAGATGGAGACTCAACTCCAAGATGCCAAGGAAGCCTTAGCCAAGCATGTGCTTGAAAAATAGGTATGCAATTCAAGGTTATCTTCAATTTCTTATCAAAATGAATGTGTAGGTTCTTTTGAAAGACACGCTAGGGGAATAAGGTCCAAATTATTGATGAAGATGGGATCTGAAGGTAAAGGATTGGGCCAACATGCACAAGGCATATTTGAGCCAATTATTGTTGAGGAAAGGCCTAAGTATTTGGGTCTTGGTTATGGAAAATATGATGGAGAAATATCTAAAGCCAAGGAGGCACATGAAGGTGTTCCAAGAAGGACATTCCATGTTCATTAACTGAAGCTTGTGAATATTGTGTTCATGAGGAATGCAAAATTTTTACACCCACTTTGAAAGAAGGTGCTCATAAGCATGCAGCTAATGAGAATGGTGAACAAGATAATGTTGAAATCTCTACATTCATTGAATGCATTGTTGGTATTCCGAAGAGAGCCACTACCTCATCAAATTCACCTGCTGAAGAAGGTGACAAAGGTGAATGTTAAAGGTATAAATATTTTTTTAATCAAGTTGCTTTTAATTATGATAAACATGAAAAATTCTCACTCTAGATTTGGAGAAAATTTTCATGTTCCTTTTTTGGTTTGGATAACTATAATGTTTCAAGGTGTTGGAAGAAGATATCTATGAATAGAAAACTTTTAAAGAAAAGGAGGAAGAAAGCCAAAGAAAACCATGCTAAAAAGAAGATGCAATTGTGTTGCACTCATTGCCATAATCAAGGTCATCTTGTAGACAAGTTTTGGAATTTGTATCCAACAAGTCATCCACGAAATTTGAAGAAGGTGGAGAAAGATAATGGCAAGAATGGAAAATAAGATTCCATAATTGATGTGGGTCAAGATGATTCACACGATGATGATGTGCAGCTGAAAGAAGCGTCATTGAAATGGTTTGGTAAGAAATGGTTAGATTTCTTATCCAAATAATTCTTTGCATGTCTTTTGATGTTGATGCATTCTTTGTCAATTGAATGCATGTTGCATGTTTACACAAAGAAGGTGTTTGAAAGTGGAGTATGTGACTCATTTTATTGCAGCAAGATTTATCATTTCAGCTTTAAGTACATGTACATATGAATGGGGTTGTTGAACTTGTGATTGTACTTGTGAGAGAGTTGAAGAATTGTCTACATGCATGAGATTTTGTGTATGATAATTTCATTGTGCTTTAACATGCATGAGTAATTGACTTGTTTTGGTTGATTGCTTTCTTTAACATGTATGTTGTCAACTTGAGAGTGTTGATCATTTTCACATGCATGAGTATCGACATGTGTTGGTTGATTGTGTTTTGCATGCATGTCATATCGACTTGGAAGAGTTTATTTTGTCTCCAAAGATGAAAGGGAGATGTTGACGAAGTGTTTCATGAGACGTAAAATTATTTTTGTTTTAGGAAAATAATCGTCAAGTTGTTATACATGCTTATGCTTGACTTGAGATTCAGTATTTTGAAGAGGCATGGTTTGTCGACTTGTGTTTGGTCGATGTCTTTTGACACCAATATGTGAGAGTACATGGCGATGTTCACATGAGGTAAAAGTTGTTGCTTTGAAGGAGTAAGAGGGTATGTTGTCAAGTTATGCTTCTTTCATGTGTGTTTGTGACAAGATGTCAAAGAAAAAAATTTGCAGCCATTGTAGACCATGCTATTTGTTGACGCCAAGAAGAGAAGGAGATGGTGAATGCATTCTTCCATATGTGTAATTTGGAACTGTGGAGGTAAAGAATGGTCATTTCTTTTCTTGTTTTTTTTACTGATGTTGGAAGCTATTTGTTGTAGTTCACTCATTATGCAAAGGAGGAAAAAGATTCTCAGTGGGAAGGCACCAATAAATTAATTTGGTATAGTAAAAGAGTTATATTAGCAAGCATCCAACAAGTGATGGATTGGGTCAGCAACAAAAGGAGAATAGTGGTTGAAGAGCCAATCCATTTGAAAGGCAAGACAAGGCATGTCAGTGACCAAGTGGTTGTCATAGCAATTTCTCCAAGTAGAATCAAGATTATAGAACTTGGGAAACATAATAGTGTTCATCTCTTATGAGATAAACAGCTTTTGTGGGTCCAAAAGCATGTCAGTGGGAACGAGTGATCAAGATCTGGATCAGAGGCAAGAATTAGCTCAAAAATGAAAGTTCTTAGAATTGCACCAAAATAGAATGAAAGCAACCGAGCCATTTCAAGGAATCCAATGCAACTCGTTTCGTCGAAAACCGAGTTCAGAAGAGGAAGTTATGGTCTGCTGATCATTGTTCAAAATAAGCAAATTTTAAACAAAAATATTGCAAAGCAGGTACAGCTGTTGACATGGCAGTCCAGTCAGCATGTAGATAATCTTCTTCAGTTTTGTTCCAATGGGACTGTGCCAAGGGTCACTGCGGGATTCGTCAGTTTGATTTGTGAAGGTAAAAATTGCCTAATGTCCTCCAACGTTGAATTTGGGTTCACGATGATTTTTATGTAAGAAATTATTTTTTTAATTATTAAGATTGAATATATATATATATATATAATGTTATATATGGTTTTTTATCATATTATATATATATATATATATATATATATATATATATATAATTACAAAACCTTATTAATATATTAAATTCCTCATATTATGTTATTTCAAAGTTCAACGTGGGCGAATGATTACATTAAACCATAAACAAATGAATTTTCAAAGTCCATATGGTGGATGTGTTTACATCTTGTGGAGGTTAAATTTATTAATGGTGGCACATATGGTTTTAATACCATAGTCCAAGCATAAGTTTTAAGATTTGGTATTATATGCGTTAATTTGTAAACATTTAAAAAATATGATGGCATTGTATGGTGTTAATACCATAGTCCAGGCGTAAGTTTTAATGTGAAATTTATATTTTGAAAAAAACGAGCAAGGAGGGGAGAGGTCGGGGTTCGACCCCGTGATCTCCCCCATGCTACTACCACGACTTACCAATGCGCCACCGCCTCGGGACTTGAAATCGATGGTGCGAAACTTGTATTTAAATGCACAGTATGAACTTCGAATGGGGGAGGAATGGAGAGGCTAGCCATCCTCCACATGACCCTCTCATGTGCCCAAGACCTAAGCACCCCACTAAGCGCCCAGGATTAGTGCATAGTTAATACATTAAGTGCAGCTAGTTGTTAATTAATATGCAGTTAAATATGGCGGAAATTTTGGAGGAATCTCCAGATCCGACGCCACTCCCAAATTTGTCAGATTTAGCTAGCAGTTTTCCAGATTTAGAGGCAGAGTCTAGGAAAAAAATTAATGAGGCCTATATTGTCAATTTTAGACCAATTTTTTCTCAAGGATAATCATTATAAGTAGATTGGAATGCTTTGAATCCACTGGAACAGCTTGAAGAGGCAATGGAGAAAATCTACAGGTGTTTTTGGTCACTTGACTAATTTTTAAGCCCAGGGCCACCAGGAGGGAAGGTCAGACCCAGATCAGCTGAAGACCAATTTTTCCTCAGGAATAGTCATTCTTAGAAAATTGGCATGCTCTGTCTCTTTTTATCCAATTGTGGCTGCTCCACAACCTTCTGAGACTTCTTCTCAAGCTGCATGTTGAGAGATAATTGCTCCCTCTCAACCACCAAGTCATTAACCACTGCTTTTATCCCCAAAGCCTTGCATGCATCCTCAACCTCGAGAGCATATAGGTTCTTGACTCTTGAATCAATCTTCTTCACCTGTCCCATGGCTATGTGTTTAAGGAACACTTTTCCTTTTCTAAACATCACTTCATAACCACGGTCTTCCAATACTGCTACGGAGACAAGATTCTTCGTTAGGCCTAGAACATACAAAACATCTACTATTCTGAGAGGGGAGTCAGACTCCCTTTGAAAGGTAATTTTACCTATGTCAGTCGCGCTATACCTCCTATCATATCCAAACTCTATGTTCTTCTGGAGGTCCTTCTCCCCCAAGTCACTAAAGAGAATTCTATTCCCCGTCATATGGAACGAGGCACCGTTGTCTAGATACCACATGCATCCCATTACAGTGTTGGCCATTCATGCTGTTGTGGCTCACTTACAATATCCTTTATTTTATTTTTTCAAAATCCAAAAAAACAGAAAAATCTAAAAAATGTATTTTAAAGTACAAGTTTCTCATACTTTAACTCAAAGATGTACTGTTTTGTATAAATCATAAGTTCAATACTTTAAAATATTCGTGAAGATGGGTCCCAGTGTTCAGTTAATGACTGAGCTAGTATGTGAGCGGGATCTGAAGATTTTTTTTTCAGGAGATAAAAGCAGCAACCCACAGGCACATTCGATGCACAGGTTAACGGAGAGGGTGCCTCGCAGTTGACCCCATTTCCTAAGGGGCCGATCAAGATCTTCGATCAAGATTAATTGTGGGGGCATGACCCCGATGAGCGCTCCATACCTTTGAGGCCTCTCGCAGTGACGTAATCCGTTGGTTGGCGACAGCTTTCAGCCACATCATGGTACCGTTTAACGGTCTTTTGGCACGTCAACTCAGCATTTAATTCATAAACCTTGTGCCACATATTTAAAATTGGTTCCTCTTTTTGCAAGGCTATTTTTTTTTCTCTATTCTTGTCAATTTGATTGCACCTATATCTTTCATTTTTTTCTGCCACCATGTCATTGTTCACCACCCTAAGCAGAAGTATGGCTAAGCGTTCATCTCTTTCTGGCTCATCCAGCGATATTCCTCTCATGGACACTGAGAGGGATATCTTAGACACTGTGTGCTCTTTAGAACACCTTCAATTCTATCAACAAGTCTGTCTGAATGACAAAGCGTGTCCAATTTTCTCCGCCGTGGCAAAAATAGGTGTACTGTCTGCATGTATTCCAAGACCGCACCTTTTTCCTGATTTTGTGCATTGGCTAGTGTATGTTATGTACCCTGGCAAACGCTTTGTAATGAATTGTCTAGGAGAGAACGTCTTACAAGTCTCAGCCCTGTTAATTTTTCAAGCCCTGTATTACCTAGATTCAGAGTATTATGTTCAATTCACTGACGAGTCATTTATAGTACATTATGATAGTCTTGCAGGTCAAGAATTCAATCAATTTGTCTTTTTCCTAAAGCCAGATACGAAGTGGTTTTTTCCTGACAGCAAAGAATTCTCCATGGAAGTTTTTGACGCAGAATTTTAGTCAGTGCCGAGGTATATTTCAAAGATATTGGGAAAAGAAGATGACAGCATAATTGACAAATCAGTTATGGGACTGTTTGCATTGATGATGAAGCTAGGAGTAGTGTTGGATATTCCTTCATATTTTCAAGAAGTTTTTAATACTCAACTCATGAGTTTATCACTCACTGGGTCATTCAGGTTCCCTTCTCTTATCATTTACCTCTTTTTATATCAAAATGTGGAAGAATTATTGCATTTTGGGTTAAATATTATGGATGCAAATAAAAAGAGGCAGTCAGTAGTGTTTTGGACTAATGTAGTAAGCGAGGAATAAAATGAGGAGGGTCTGTTTGATTTTGCAAATCATTTCATGTTTACTGCATATAAGATTTTGAATGGGGTTTCTCCCCCATGTTTCTTGCCAAAGGCTTAAGAGTTTCTATAGTTGGGAACAAATTGTAAATTTGGAGATTGGTATGTTTATGAAGACTACTCAGAGAGACTTTATGGGGCTGGGGTAGAACCATATAGGCTTCCTATATTTGTGCCTATGAGATTATTTGCTTTAGAGTTCATTAGGCAGAGTTTGAATGTTGACCAAATACATTTTGTACCTATGAAAAAGGGGCATATGTTTAAGCTACCTATGTTTTTGGGTTCGTTTATAGTCGACATGAGACAAGCAGCTGATGAAGTTAATATGATGTTAGATGGAATGCACTTATTGTTAGAAGATAAGTGGGCTTATGACCCCCATAAAATGATTTCAAATAGGAGAATTGAAAATGGTTACCCAACATTTGTTCATGAAAGCAGACCTGACATAGAGAAGCTAGAAAATAAGGGTTTTGCAGGTTCTGTTGGCTCTAATATACAGACTCCTATCATATCTGAGAAATCAAGCAAGAGAAATAAAGAAGCAATTGTAGATTCTGAAGATGAGGAGTAGAGACCTGAAAAGAGGACAAAATTCAATGAAGACTTAGCAGGTGCTCAACCTGGTTTCTCACTTCAACTAGGAGATGAGAAAAATGTCCCAGCCTCACCAAGAAGACATGGAGATGCTCAAGGAAAAGTACCTTTGATTAAACAAGTATTTTCTCATATTGTTGAAATAAATCAAAGGATGAAGGCTAGCATGGAGGCACAAGTTGAGTATCAAATAACTCCAAATCAAAAAATATTGTTGACTGCCATGGATCTTGAAAAATATTAGTTTAATATTGCTCTTTCTCACCCCTCTTATATGACTATAGGGTCATCAAATAATTTCAATATTGTAAATTTAACTGTTGATGTAAGATTCCTTTGCCTGATAAAGTAAATTTACATATGCAAACAAGTCAACGGATAGTAAATGATTTGACCAAAACTAATGCAATGGTTCTTAAGGCTGAAAACATGCTAGGAAATATGATCAAGCAACTGAAATTAGAGAAATCCAACTCCAGGGCTTTAACAACATAGAATGGGAGAGACCAACATTCAACAAGATCAACGCTGCCTTTAAAGGTACCGGAATTACCAGTGGATTAAATCACACAAGATAAACGATGAAGTGTGGAAGAAATGCGGAGCACAGATGATTTTTCTGCCTAATGCACCCTCAACTTCAAAGAAAGACAAATTAAGCAAATTAGGAGAATATAGCAGCGGTGAGACCAATTCCTTATTAAATAAATGAATTAGTATATAATTTTATTTTACATCTACGGCAAGAGATTATAATTGTAATAATACATTTTGATGATATGTAATAGGTAGTTTAAGAATTTTCAAGTAGTTTGACGTTAGGAGTAGTTTCAACGATTTACAAACTACTTTACATTGTCTTGAAGAAGAACGAAAAGGGTTATGAGTTTTGGACCTTTGGACCACTCCAAATTTTGTACTCAATCTTCTGATGACTAATGAATGAAAATCAAGATTCTTTCATCTGTTGTTATTGATATTTTTCCCAGTGTCCATTTTGTATTTTCTTTCTATGAATAAAATGAAGTAATGAAGTTGCGGGTCTCTTTTTACATATGTGAATAAGAGTTAAATATCCTTAATGGGCGCTCCTTCATTTTAACTATTCCACTTTCATAAAATTCTTCTGAAGTTTAAAGTGATAGAATCTATTTATCATCATATCAGTTTGTGCTTCCTTCCTTCATGTTCTTCTTATCACTCCAATTAATATCAGCAGATAATTGCATTGTGAAGCATTTGCTGCATCAGATTCTTGAGGGTTTTATAATAAATTTCTAAAGGTGATTAAGCAAAGACCATTTGAAATAATATTTTTGTGACATATATATATAAATGTCTTGAGCACTGATTCCTTACCACAGCCAAGGGATTGTTTCTTAGGATACAAAAAATTTTGGTGTCGTTGTCGGGGACGAAGAAGTGAAGTTCATTCCCTGGGTTTTTGTCATATTTCCTCTGGTTGTTCAAAGAGGATAAAATATCAAGCTATGTTTTTATTTCATAATTTTGGCTTCTAAAAGGCCTCATATGAGATCAGACACCTCACAACAGAAAGCTCCTATTCTATCAGATCCTGAAAAATTGGTTTCTAGAAAAGCTCAGAAACCAAAAATATTTTCTACACCTAATGCTACACTACCTGCACCTGGAAGCAGTTCACATAACCCTTCATCTAAGGATATTTCCCAGAAACTCTTTTTCTCGGAACAAGAATCCTTTTCCCCGCCAATCCATTTTCAAGAACCAAGGCTAGAGGAACAATCTTTTGAGTCTGTTTCATTCACATTCACACAATCTCAACCAATTACAGTTGTTGGTTCTTCTGCTATTGTTCATCAACCCCTTCCCATATCAGTTGTTTCACCCCATCCATCCACATCCACAACTGGTTCATAAACTCCACCTACTCAAGGAGCGGTTAACCAAGGCATAAACATGGCAGCCCCTGCTTTCTTGATGAACAGGTATGCACTGTTAAATCTTCTACAACCTATGAATTCCATGCCCCAAGAATACCTCAAGTTACTTCCTCATTTCACTGGTGAAGATGAAGTGACTGCAGAACAACACTTACCATTGTTTTTCACTTTTGCTGAGAATCTAAATGTAGAACATCTTGATGTAGTGATGAGACTTTTTGAAAAGTCTCTGAATGGAGAGGCAAGAAAATGGTTTAAAGGTTTTCCAAATGGCTCAATTAATAATTGGGAGGAATTAGAGACACAATTAACCCAAAGATGGGGTGAAAAAAGAGATCATGGTTATTCATTAACAGATTTTAATGCAATAAAGAAATAGCCTAATGAAAACATGAATGACTTTATTAAAATATTCAACAAATTGTATAATAGTTTGCCCACAGAAATGAAACCTCCTCCTGTTAGAGCAAGGGTATTTTTTGATGGAGCTTTTGAGTCATATTTTAGTTTCACTTTAAGAGAAAGGAGATCTCCTACTCTTGAGAAAATCCAAACTGCTGCTTTGGAAATTGAAGAAAACATGACTGCTATTGGGAAAACACAAGAAAATCATTCAGTTCAAGAGAAAGCCAAGGCCAAAGAAGAATCACCACAGGATCAGAGGATTGATGACATGACAAAGGTTATCAAGAATTTGTCAAATAAGTTAGTGAATATGGAGTTATAGAATAAGAACTCCCAAATTCCTGCACAAAAATAGAGAAGTTTTCAATCCTCAATTTAGAAAGAAACCCCTGCAAATCTTGCAGAGGGAGAGCAAATATCAAGATCAAATTCAAGCACCACTCTACATAGAAGAAGCACCCTCACAGTGTATTGAAGATGATCAAAGGGAATTTGAATATCATATATCTAACATGTACATGAAAGAAGATGAAGAAGAGGAAGAATGTGAAGAAGAAAATACAGAAGTTGAGGTGTCCTTTGATCAAGAAGATATGAATGATTATTGTAGACAATTTACACACTTTATGCAAGCAGAGTTGCATAAAAAATATGATCTGAGATCAAGAAAGAGATCAAGGACACAGGATGATGAACAACAACAAGAGTCATTTCCTTCTCCAATGGCAACTCCACAATCAAAGAACTCTGTAAAACAATCAGATAAGGGGAAATAGCCTATGAATCCAGTAAGTGGGACTGAAAAACAACAGGTTGAGACTTCCCAAACAAATTTTATTGATACTAATAATTTGGAGAAGGTTGTTACTATGCCTAAGCATATTTCTAATCCTAGCAGAAATCAGGAAGAACCTGAAAATATTGTCAAAAAAAACCAAGATTTCAGTTTATCCAAAGAGCTAGAAAAGGTCAAAATCCAAGTAATCCTTCTTGAGCTAGCTAAGACACCAGGTTATAAGGAGATTGCAAAATTCATTAATATTTCTCAGTCTGATGATATTGGTGATACTGTGAATTTTCAAGAGGAAAAACCAGTGGTCACTTTTGGTCCACATGTGGAGGAGGTAGATCCTTCTATTCCCCCATTTTATATATCACTGCTTCTTCATGATTTTATTCTTCATAATTGTATGTTGGACTCTGGTGCTTCACATAATATCATGCCATTATCTGTAATGAAAGAATTGAATTTAAAAATTATTAAGCCCTATAGAGACCTATATTCATTTGATTCAAAAAGGGTGAAGTTTGTTGGGCTTATCAAATACATGGTGGTATCCCTAGCCCAAAGTCCATCCAAAAGTATCATGATGGATGTAGTGGTTGCAGATATTCCGGCTAGATTTGGTATGCTTTTGTCTAGATCTTGGGGAGCGAAGCTTGGAGGTGTTTTAAAACTGGACTTCACATATGATATTATTCCTGTGTTCAATGGGGAAGAAAGAAGGTTATACCGATAAACAAGATTTGTTAAAACTACCAGAAAGAAAGATGCAGGAAATTCCCTTATCTATGGTCAAGAGAAGGAAGATATTTATTGTTTTATGCTGCATGAAGATGCAGAGTTTGTTGAAGAATCAGAGAAGTAGCTCTCTTCAATGATTGTGCATAATGAGCTGGGTTCAAACAAAATTTGGAAGTGTTATTTTGATGGTGCCTATTCAAAAAATGGCACAGGAGCTAGATTTTTACTGATATCTCCAGAAGGTAATATTTTTCCTCTTTCTTTTAAGCTTGAATTTGAATCAACAAATAATTTATCTGAGTATGAGGCATTAATTTTGAGTCTTCAAACTGCTAAACAAATGGGAATATAGTGTATTTCCATTTTTGGTGATTCTGAGTTGATTATAAGACATATTAAAAATATTTATCAAACCAAACATCCAAGTTCGAGATCATATAGGAATGAAGTATGGGACTTGATTGAGAATTATTTTGAAGCTTTGAATCTTAAATTCATTCCAAGAGAAGAAAATAGAATGGAAGATTCACTGGCAATTGCGGCTAGTACTTTCAAGCCACCAAAAAATGCGAAACTGAGGTATGAGATTGAGTTGAGGCATAAACCCTCCATTCCTGAGAATGTTAAGCATTGGAATTTTTTTGAAGATGATGAGAAGATAAATCATTTCCTGACAATGATTGAAAATTTTGAAGATAGTGAAATAGATCAAGAAAGTGAACAGACTGATCAGAATGAAGACTTGAAAAATATTAAGCAATCAATAGGTGATCATAAAATAATCCAGTTTAAAGATAATATATTGCCCTGAGGATTAGTTCCTCTTGAAATATTGTTTGATTCAAATGATGTAGCACTGGATCAAAAGAAGGTACCTCAAGAGGGTGAGATGGAAGATTGTAATCTGGGAACTCAACAGGAGCCCAAGGTTGTCATGTTATTCAGGGGTGTCCCTAAGAATTATAAAGAAAGGTACATTGATCTTTTCAAAAAATATATGGATGTATTTGCATGGTCCTATGAGGATTTGAAAACATATGATCTAGATATTATTTAGCATAAGATACCATTGAAGGATGGGGTCAAGCCTCATAGATAGAAACTTAGGCATATTATTCCATTGCTCCTTGCTCCAATTGAAAAGGAAGTGAATAAATTGTTGCAGACAAAAATTACAGTCCCACTCAGATATTCAGACTCGGTTTCTAACTTGGTTCCTGTGAGGAAAAAGAATGGAGAGATAAGGCTATGTGTTGACTTTAGGAATTTAAACAGGGCATCACTTAAAGACAATTATCTTTTGCCTAAGATAGATTATGTGTTACATAAAGTGATAGGAGCATATATATTTTCTATGGTTGATGGTTTCTCCAAGTACAATCAGGTAGCGATTGAAAAATAAGTTCAGAAGAAAACAGCATTTACCACACCATGGGGAACATTCATGTATGCAAGAATGCCATTTGGCTTAATGAACGCAGGTGCCACTTTTCAAAGGGAAATGGACATAGCATTTGTGGGTGATAAGTTTGTAGTTATATATTTGGATGATGGGACCATTTTTTCAGGTTCAGATGATGAACACTTGGAGCATTTGCAGAAGACTTTCTTGAAATGCAGAAAGTTTGGGTTGTCATTGAATCCCAAAAAATCCTTATTTGCCTTGGAGGAAGGAAAATTTTTAGGACATATAGTTTCAAATAAGGGAGTGAAAATTGATCCAGCAAGAGTTGAAGCTATCTAGACAATTCCCTTGCGTAGGAGTAAAAAATATATTCAGAGGTTTCTAGGAAAAATAAATTTCTTGAGAAGATTTGTCCCAACTTATGCTGAAATTGTCAGAAACATAACAGATATGCTAACGAAGAATGCAGAAGTAAAGTGGGGCAAGGATGCTAGAAAATTCTTTGATAGAATTAAAGAATCCCTTCAGGAAGCTCCTATTCTGATCAGTCCAGATTATCAAAAATATTTTCAAATATTTTCATTTGCACCACTTACTACTATTACTGTTGTGCTGTTGCAGAAGAATGAAGAGGGCAAAGAACAACCTGTGGCATTTTTCAGTAAAGTTCTCAGGGATGCTGAACTTAAATATAAAATTTTGGAAAAACAGGTGTATGCTTTAGTTAAAGCATTAAATCATTCAGGACTTATGTGTTGTAGTCTCAGATAGTTTCTTATGTGCCTAACTTTGTTGTGAAAGATGTGTTGATTCAAAGTGATGTGGAATGTAAAAGAGGAAAATGGATAGCTAAAATCCAAGAATATGACTTAGATATCAAACCTACCAAATTGGTCAAAGGTCAAGGTTTAGCAAAACTGTTGACGGGAGTCAAATTTTCAAGCTTTGGGAATTAATTTGCTGGCACCTTTATATGAAGCTATTAATGAAATCAGTCAAAGAAGTACAAAGATAGCAATTAAATACAAGTTCATGTACTCTTTTTGGTATAAGGTTATTGTTCATTACTTATGTTTTTTCTCTAGTCCAACCTCGTTTAACAGAACAAAATACAAATCTCTTAAGCTCAAATCTCGGCCATATGTCATAATTGATGCTAAGTTATATTGGAAGGATCCTGCTAGCATATTATTGTTGTGTTTGACAGAAGGTGAATAAATGGAAGTTATAAAAGAGTATCATGAAAATATATGTGGAGGCCATTATAGTTGGAAGGTTACTGCTCATAAAATCCTCAAATCAGGTTTTTACTGGCCTTCCTTGTTTGTTGATGTATACAACCTGGTTAGAAGCTTCCAGAAATGTCAATTATTTGCAGAAAAGAAAAGGTGAGCTCCTCTACCTCTTCTCCCAGTGTTTTTTGAAGAACCCTTTAGGCAATGGGGTTTATATTTATTGGGGAAATTAATCCACCATCAAGTGGGCAGTTCAAATGGATTCTGACTGCCACTGACTATTTCACAAAGTGGGTGGAGGAAATACCTACCTGAAAGGCAAATGACCAGGTAGTAATGAAGTTTCTGGAAGAAAACATCTTCAGCAGGCTTGGGTGTCCAATCAAAATTGTAACTGACAATGCCCAGGTATTCAATTCAGCTATATTCATTAATTTTTTTCAAAAATATAATGTCATTCTATCTCATTCTATAGCATATCATCCTCAAGGGAATAGACTAGCTGAATCTTCCAATAAGACATTGGTCAAGATTTTGAAGAAGACAATTAATGAAAATCAGAAAAACTGGGATTCAAAATTGACATTTTCTCTTTGGGCAGTAATAATGACTACTAGAAGATCTATAGGTAAGTCTCCTTATGAAATGGTTTATGGTACTCAAGCTTTATTTCCTACTCAGTTGGTTAGACCAATGATTTCTTTTCTTCAAGAAGCACAAGAAGAACCTAATGCGTTGGTGACAAGGCTAAACAAGGTTATAGAATCAAGTGAGAGCAGGACAAAATTCAGGGAAAACTTGATCACTTAACAAGAAAAGATGAAGTCCATTTCTGATAGAAAAGCAAAAGATATTCTTTTTCAAACTGGAGATTTGGTATTAAGATGGGATACCAGAAGAGAAGAAAAGGGAAAGCATGGTAAGTTTTATCCACTCTGGTATGGCCTATACAAGATTGTTAAGGTTAAATCAAATAACACATTCATGCTGGAGAATCTTGATGGTGAAATAGTATAGCTATCTGCGAATGGGCAGTATCTAAAACATTATTTCCAGCATTGAGATTTTATGGTCTATCATTGTATATATTCGGTTTTCTCATTGTTCATATTTCATCAAGTAGCATTTGACTCCATGATCGAAGTTAAGGCACTAATCTTCAGTTCTTAGTGTTTCGTGGCAAAAAACACTATCCCCAGGTGGAGCCAGATGTTGTGGCTCATTTGCAATATCCTTTATTTTAATTTTTCAAAATACAAAAAAAATGGAAAAATATAAAAAATGTATGTTAAAGTACAAGTTTCTCATACTTTAACTCAAAGATGTAATGTTGTGTATAAATTTAAAGTTCAATACTTTAAGAGATTCATGAAGATGGGTCCCAACATTCAGTTAATGACCGAGCTAGTATGTGAGCGGGATCCGAAGATTTGTTTGTCAGGAGATAAAAGTGGCAACCCGTGGGCACATTCGATGCACGGGTTAATGGAGAGGGTGCCTCCGCAGTTGACCCCATTGACTGAGGAGCCAATCAAGATCTACAGTTAGGATTAACTGCGGGGGCATGACCCTGATGAGCGCTCTGTACCTTTGAGGCCTCCCGCAGTGACGTAAGTTGCTGATTGGCGATAGCTGTCAGCCACGTCATGGTATCGTTTAATGGAATTTTGGCGCGTCAACTCAGCATTTAATTCATAAACCCTACGCCACCTATTTAAAATTAGTTCCTCTTTTCGCAAGGCTATTGTTGTTTCTCTGTTCTTGTCAATTTGATTGCACCTGTGTCTTTCATTATTTTCTGCCACCTTGTCATTGTTCGCCACCCTAAGCAGAATTATGGCTAAGCGCTCATCTCTTTATAGCTCGTCCAGCCATATTCCTCTCATGGACACTAAGAGGGATATCTGAGACACTGTGTGATCTTTAGAACACCTTCAATTCTATCAACAAGTCTTTATGAATAACAAAGCATGTCTAATTTTCTCTGTCATGGCCAAAACAGAACGCACCTTTTTCTTCAATTTGTGCACTGGCTAGTGTCTGTTATGTACCCTCGAAAATTCTTTGTAATGAATTGTCTAGGAGAGAACCTCTTACAAGTCTCAGCCATGTTAATTCATCAAGCCCTGTGTTACCCAGAGTCAGAGTCTTATGTTCAATTCACTGACAAGTCATTGATAGCACATTATGATTGTCTTGCAGGTCAAAAATTCAATCAGTTTGTATTTTTCCTGAAGCCAAATACGAAGCGGTTTGTTCCTGACAGCAAAGAATTATCCATGGAAGTTTTCGACGCAGAAGTTCAGCCGGTGCTAAGGTGTATTTCAAATATATTTGGAAAAGAAGATGATAGCATAATTGATAAATCAGTTCTGGGACTGTTTGCATTGATGATGAAGCTAGGAGTAGTGTTGGATATTCCTTCATATTGGCAAGAAGTTGTCAATACTCAACTCATGATTTTATCACTCACTGGGTCATTCAGGTTCCCTTCTCTTATCATTTACCTCTTTTTATATCAAAATGTGGAATAATTCTTGCATTTGGGGTTAAATATTATGGATGCAAATAAAAAGAGGCAATCAGTAGTGTTTTAGACTGATGTAGTAAGAGAGGAACAAAATGAAGAGGGTCTGTTTGATTTTTCAAATCATTTCATGTTTACTGCATATAATATTTTGAATGGGGTTTCTCCCCCATGTTTCCTGCCAAAGGCTCAAGAGTTTCTACGGTTGGGAAAAAATTGTAAATTTAGATATTGGTATGTTTATGAAGACTACTCATAGATTAGACTTTATGGGCTAGGGTAGAACCATATAGGCTTCTTATATTTGTGCCTATGAGATTAGTTTCTTTAGAGTTCATTAGGCAGAGTTTGAATGTTGACCAAATACATTTTGTACCTATGAAAAAGGGGCATATGTGCAACCTACATATGTTTGTGGGTTTGTTTATAGTCATCATGAGACAAGAAATTGATGAAGTTAATATGATGTTAGATGGAATGCACTTACTGTTAGGAGATAAGTGGGCTTATGACCCCCATAAAGTGATTTCAAATAGGAGAATTGAAAATGGTTACTCAGCATTTGTTCACGAAAGCAGACCTGACATAGAGAAGCTAGAAAATAAGGGTTTTGCAGGTTCGGTTGGCTCTAATATATAGACTCCTATCATATCTGATAAATCAAGCAAGAGAAATAAAGAAGAAATTGTAGATTCTGAAGATGAGGAGAAGAGAGCTGAAAAAGAGGACAAAATTCAATGAAGACTTAACAGGTGCTCAACCTGGTTTTTCACTTCAACTAGGAGATGAGAAAAATGTCCCAGCCTCACCAAGAAGACATGGAGATTCTCAATAACAAGTAACTTTGATTAAACAAGTAATTGCTTATATTTCTGAAAGAAATCAAAGGATGGAGGCTAGCATGGAGGCACAGGCTGAGTATCAAATAACTCCAGAGCAAACAATATTGTTGACTGCCATGGATCTTGAAAAAGATTAGTTTAAGATTTCTCTTTCTCACCTATCTAATATGACTATAGGGTCATCAAATAATTTCACTACTGTAAATTTAACTGTTGATGTAAGAAAGATTATTTTTCTTGATAAAGTAAATTTACATATGTAAACAGGTCAACTGATAATAAATGATTTGACCAAAACTAATGCAATGGCTCTTAAGGCTGAAAACGTGCTAGGAAAGGTGATCAAGCAACTGAAATTAGTGAAAGCCAACTCCAGGGATTTAAGAACACAAAATGAAGAACTCAAGAAAATAATTGTAAAGATTGGAGTAGATCCAAATGACAATTATTTTGTGCAGAAGTTGCTACAAAGTGAAAAATCATAAATTTATGTGTTGAGGAAAAAGTTGAAGTTACCTACAGGATAACATTCTATGGAAGCAGAGGTGGCAGAAGTGGAAAGTGAGAAAGAGAGCCTTCTTCAGCAGCTCTTGCAGAAAGAAGAAGAAATTACTAAGTTGAAGGAAACTGTGTTGTCATTAGAGAATCAGATTGATTCTCATTCCTGCACTATTATTTCGCCATCTGGAAATGATGTTCCAGCAACACATATATCTCAATTGAACATTGAACTGAAGATGGCAAAGAAAGATCTCAAAGGGGCACAAAATGATCTGGAGAAGATAACAAAAATAATGCAAGCCAAAGATGGGGAGATTAATAAATACAGAATATATTTCCAAACAGTTGATGTTGAGATTAAGAGTCTAAAGGAGAAATTGAAGGGAAATATATCTCTGATACAGGTTAAGGACGTCATCTGGAATTAAATCAGTGAAGAAATGAAAGCATCTTGGGGATCTCTGACTATTGTATTAGAATAAAAAATCATTATCGGGGATTTTGAGGAGCAGGTTATGGCAGACAAGCAGAGACTACTAACACATCTATTTGGGAAAATAAATTTATTGATTTCATTGATTCAAAGACTAATCAAGAGTTATAGGGAAATGAGATTAAAGATAGGATTCTATATGCTGCAGATATTAAAAAATTGATTGTTAAAAATGATTGCAAGAGGATCAGTGAGAAGAATTTGACATAGATTAAGGAAGCAGTAAACAAGTTTGACAATCTGTATGAAAAAAGAGCCAGGGCAGGATTTCCATCATGCTGGGGCCTTGGAGGTAGTCTTTTATCATGGGATTCTTATGAACCACTACTGATATTAGCAAAAATCAAGGTGGATAACACTCATGAGAAGACTCGGATTTTGAAAGGAGCAACACATTGGCGAGGAATTTTGAGGTCTAAAATGGGCCTCCTAAGAAAAATGTAAAACCAAAATAAAATTTATGAGAACCAATAGGATTCAAGATGATGATGTCAACCATGGGGGATGATTCACCATTTTTTAAGTAAAAGGGTAAAAAGATTAAAAAATAATAAAATAATAAAGCTACTTTTTCAACTCGTATTTTAAACTTATCTCCCAAATTTTTTACTCAAATTTCGAGCAGGAGTACTTGTTAGATTAAAAATTTAATTGCTTATCCAAGGAGTACCCATGTTGCGTACTTTCGATGGACCCTGCTACACGAAAAATGAGAAATACATGAAAAAACGTGATTGCAATCACATTTTTCATGTATTTCTCGTTTTTCGTGTAGCAGAGTCCATAAGAAGTATGCAATATGGGTACTCATTCGATGGAAAATAAAATTTTGCATCCAACGAGTATTACTGCTCGAAATTTGAGTAAAAAATTAAGGAGATAAGTTCAAAATACGAGTTGAAAATGTAGTTTTATCTTTTTTTCCCTCTAAAATTTGATGATTTCATCAAATATTATTTTATTATTTTCACTAGTATTTTATAATTTCCTTAGCAGGCCCATTTTAGACCTCAAAATTCCCCTAATGAGTTATTAACTTTATTCAAAGGCATTTTCAGCTATTATGGTTAGTGAAGACCTTATTTACAGAGAGACCAACATTCAATAGGATCACTACCTTTAGGTTGGAGTACCACATGCTAATTAAATCATCTCAGACAAACATTGAAGTGTGGAAGAAATGCAGAGCTTGGATGATTGTTCTACCAAATGATCCCTCAACTTCAAAGAAAGACAAGTTAGAAAATCAGGAGAACACAGCAGCAGCGGGACCAATTCATATTTAGAAAATAGATTAGGATTTAAGTTTTATTTCATCTCTGTTAAAAGAGTATAATTGTAATAAGACATTTCTATTATATGCAATAGGTAGTTTAAGAAGTTTCAAGAAGTTTGAGCATTTAGGAGTAGTTTCAGCAGTTACAAACTGCTTTACATTGTATTTAAAGAGAAAGAGAATAAAGGAAAGGGTTCTGAGTTTTGGACCTTTGGACCATTGCAAATTTTCTACTCAATTTTCTGATGATTAATGAATGAAGATCAATATTCTTGCATCTGTTGTTATTGATATGTTTCCCAGTTTCCATTCTGTATTTTCTTTCTATGAATAAAATGAAGTAATGAAGCTGCAGGTCTCTTTTTACATATGTGAATAAGAGTTAAATATCCTTAATGGACACTCCTTCATTTTAACTATTCAACTTTCATAAAATTCTTCTGAAGTTTAAAGTGATAGATTATGTTTATCAGCATATCAGTTTGGGCTTCCTTCTTTCAAATTCTTCTTATCACTCCAATTAATATTAGCAGATAATGGGATTGTGAAGCATTTGTTGCATCAGATTATTGAGGGTTTTATAATAAATTTCAGAAGGTGATTAAGCAAAG
Organism: Pinus albicaulis; assembly: GCA_034641835.2. Classification (NCBI taxonomy): domain Eukaryota; kingdom Viridiplantae; phylum Streptophyta; class Pinopsida; order Pinales; family Pinaceae; genus Pinus; species Pinus albicaulis. The sequence continues at coordinate 188,940,452 of CM076583.1, read as the reverse complement.
ACCATTCGATATAATATTTTTGTGACATATATATATATATATATATATATATATATTGAGCATTGATTCCATATCAGCCAAGGTATTGTTTATTAATATACAACACATGCAATGAGATTAAAATAAAGCTCTAACTATGAAGCCAATGCTTCACCCGCTGCAACTACAAGCTCCTTGCTTGCCTTCTTCTGTGGACAATTCGAAGCATAGTGCCTATTAGTGTAAATTCTTAACGCAAGTGTACAAAAAGATCTCACTTTAGTTTTGTGTGACAAACATCCCTAACAACAAATATGGTTGCTTAACTTCCTTAGATCCGCAATAGATAGTCGAAACAAATGCAGCAAAACTCATATCTATATAGTAAAAGCAGTTAAAGAGTAAAAAGAAATAAGAGTTGCTCCAAATATCCAATGGACAAGACAGGATATATAAATAATTTTATATTTATTAACACCTAGGAAGGGAAAAAAAAATTATGTTACCAGCCCCCCTCAATGGGATGGGTTCTTGGTTGTCCTCAATGCTTCAGATCCAGAATTTTCTCTCTCTCAATGGTGTGAAAAACCCAAAATGTGTTGAACTCTATGGGAGCTCAAGAAGCAAGAAAATAGTAGCAACAATGAGAATGATCAAAGCGCGACAATGAAAGTGATCAAAGTGAATAAAGAATGGAAAAACCTCATATTTATAACAAAATATTGATTTATTCTCGATAATGGCCAATAATAAAATATTATTAACCAAGATCTAGATCTAACTGCTTGGAATATTTTATTATATTTTGTTAGATGGAAAAGGAATTTAAATCGGTTAAATACATTTATTTAGAAATAATAAACAAATGATGATTTATTTATCATTTCAATAATGGGGTTAAGGAATAATTAATAAATAATGATTTGTTTAATTATTTGTAGGTGATTTAGTCAAATTTAACAAGGAATAATAACTAAATAATTTAATTAATTATTCCTAGAGAAAAATAAGATAAATAATGTTTTATCTAATTATTTCTCATAATTAGGTTAAATATGATGAGGAATATTATTTAAACAGCGGTTTAATTAATTATTCCTAGAGGAAAATCAAATAAATAAGAATTTATTTAATTATTCCTCATGGGGTTTCCTGTTTGAACCATAAATAACTTAATAAAACATGGTTTATTAAATTATTTCTTATAGTGAAAGAAATTTTACTATGGTAAAATTTGTCTTACATGGTGTACTTCGATCCATCTAATTGTAAATGGTTAGATGACCAAAAATTGGTGTAACAATGCCCATGCTTGTGAAAGTGAAAGCATCTGATCTTGGACAAGTTTCTCTTGCCCTCTTCGCCTTGGGATTTCTTTCCCTTGGATTTCTTTCCTTTTCCGACCAATGCACAATCTTCTTCTTTGTTGGTGTTGGAGGTCCTGTCTTTGGTGCTCCACCTTATCCCTTCTATTACCAAGTCGGACTACAAATGCTCCAAGTCTGGTAACTTCTCCCTCCAATTCACAGAGTCTTGGTAGCTATGCTAGCTCTTGGGAAGGCATAGAAGTGTCAGGCTCACCAAGTCATCATCAGCTACAGTAATCCCAACACTTCCAATCTCATCTCGACATTGAGTGAACTTTGCCAAGTATGTTGGTACCGTCTCGCCCTCCTCCTTCTTGATATTTCTTAGCTTATCCTTCAACGCCAACTTCCTTTGGTTGTTGTTATTCTAAAATAGATCTGTCAAGACCTTCCACATAGCATATGTAGTCACCTTCCCATGGAGACTTGAGACAATATGATCTCAAACTCCCTCCAACAATATCCTTCTCGCTTTACTGCCTTCTTCTGCCATGCATCAAGAAGTTGGGCATATGCTGCTACGGGCTTAGGAATGTCACTATCTATGAATTCCTTCAACTCGTTGTCCTCCAACACTGCCTCTATCTTTTCCTTCCATGCAATATAATTTTAATTTCTCTCGAGTGCATATTCGAGTCTCAAGCCATTGAAAGACATCTTGATCTGTTGTTGGACCTTGAAGAATAAATCTACAAATTTGAAATTACTCAAGGCAAACTCAATTTCTTCTCCACTATTGTGATTCCTGACGATCTGATACCATGTAGAAAATCTCTAACACAACTATGATACCATGTAGAAATTATATAGAAACTCTATACCAATGGATTCAATCTAATCATGTAATGTACTAAAATAAGATACTGAATCCTTATACTATATTTGCGGAATATAAAACATGGTCGCTCAATCACATGCAAGTAAGAAAAAGGAATTATTAGTCACACAACACAAGATGTATTTATGGAAATCACATGCTCAAAACCCCTCTATCATATTTTATACATAGTCAAATAATCATGAAACAATACAATGCTTTCTCACACCGAGAAAATCTTGCACTCTACCGATCGTCTCACCCTGATCCTGCTCAAAACTGACTAGCAATTCTCAAGAAAAATTGACCAACACTTAGCCAATTCTCAACCCCTTCTTAGCCAATCCTTGCTCATGCAATCCCTAGGCAATGATTCCCTATTAAATAGGATAATAAACCTTCCTTGACTATGCAATCCCTATGGATCCTTCCTCTGACTTTATATTTGCTCCCGGGAAATTCGCTAATAATACAACTGATAGTTAACTTCCCTTTAACCTCTTTCACAACTAGGTGTCATCAAAATTGACATGCATGCATATATTAATAGTGAATCATCAGTTATCGGATAGAACACTACTTGTGAATTAAATCTAATTTAATTAACTTGACCTATCACTAGCTCATCACTCAGTTAGAACTAGTTAAACTGACTTTAACTCAATTAATTTGAGTTAACTGATTACACTCACACAACACTAGTGCATTAACTACAACTAGACCCTTAAAATAATAGATTCACTCTACATGCCTCACCTTTAACCCTCAACTCAAAATTATTGAGCTAACTAATTTTATCTCACTTAGTTAACTGATACAAGGTGTTATGAGATGAAATTACAATTTACATTCAATTTAATTAAGGGATAATTAAATCAAAAGCCTCGCATGGTAGCCATTTCTGGGTGCCATTTTCTGGATTTTGTTTCTGGATGCCAGTTTCACTGTTTCTTGTTGCAAATTTCAACACTCCATAATGTGCAAAACACACAAAAGGTATGCATTGCAGCTTTACATTTAGAACAAAATACATTTGTATGGTATCGATGGCTTTGATTTCATAAAAAAAAATTGTCACTTGGTCAATTTTTACAGAGAAAATGATATCACATTATGAAAATACAACGAGAAATGCCTTCTTTAGCCAATTTATAAATCTCAAACAAAAGGTTTTAATGGTGGATCACATTGAGGACTTCCACAAATTGAATATAAGGGTATCTGATATTCCATAGGAACACAGGATTGATGTCTTCATAGGGAATTTAAAGGATAACATACAACATGAGGTTCGCCTTTGGGAACCTGATTCATGAGAGAAGGAATTTAGGTTGGAAAGAAAAATTGAATGCAAAATTATGGCGATAAGGAAGCCTACCACTCACATCTATGGTCTTTGCAAGGTGTTGCAAAATATTGGTACTATGGCATACAAATTGTAGATTCCTACTTCTTCTTGAGTGCACCCAGTTTTCCATGTTTCATGCTTAAATAAGGTTATAGGTGAAAAACTTCCAATTCAAACAATATTTTCAGAACTTGATGAGGAAGGAAAAATCATATTGGAACCTGAAGTCGTCACGGAAACAAGAACTCGACAGTTACGAAATATATCAATTTCAGAGTATCTCATCAAGTGGAAGAACTTACCCACTAAAGATTCCACATGGGAGGATGAGAATTTTATACAAAATCATCCAGATCTACTCAAGCATTGAGGACAACACTTTTTTGAAGGAGAGGGAAATTTTAGGTCCCTATATTACTAGTGTAGTCCCTTATTGTTGTTAGTGTAGCCCCCTTATTGTTATTGTTGTACCCCTGTAGTCCCCATATTGTTATTATTATGCCCCATAAAACCCCACTATTGTTATTGTTGTGCCCTTACATTATCATTTTTAGGTCGACTAGGATTATATTGTGAACCCATGGACTCTTATATATAGAAACGAGGTTTTTTCATTTGAATCATCCAAGAATTGTTCATTTATGTAATTTAAATGAGGTTTCCCCCTCAAAGTGGTTGATTTCTAAGGCATTGATCTCTCTTTTCTTCTATTTTTGGAGCTGGTTTCATAATAGATTATTCATAGTAATGCCTCAATTTCCTAATGACTTCCTCAAGTGACTGAGGCTCATCATACTCAATTCGATCTCTAAATTTTAATGGAAAACCATTGACAAATCGTTGAACTTTATCCTTCTAATATTTAAGATATGGTACATATCTCAATAGCTCCAAGAACTAAGTCGTGTACTCTTAATATGCCATTGACCCCATATTTAACTCATAAAATTCTTTGGCATTACTATCACAGTACATTTTTTCGAATTAATTCTTCCTCAAAATCCTCTTGAACTCGTGCCAAATCAAGTCCTTTGTCCTGATGTCTCTGACCCACTTCACATCTTCCTACCAAATGTCTACTTTATCTTTTAGATTGAAGATAGTAATTATGGCCTTCATATTATATTTTTACTCATGCAACTCGAATATTTGTTCATCCCAAGTATCCAAGCCTTTGTGTATTTTGGTTTCTTCAAGTCTCCATCAAAATTAGGTGTCTTTTCTTTCTTAAATTCATCTCGCAAGTATCCCTCATCACTTATCCTATAAGGATGATAATGATGGTGATCATAATGCATATCCGAACTAGAACTAGAATAGTACCTGTATCCATCACCCCTCCCATCCGGAGTATCCAATAGCCTGTCATCTCTCACTGTGTCAGCTCTATCCAACCTGTGTCTACCAAGAGACCTACTGTGATATGCCCCATTAGTTTTGTCCTCTTTCCCATGGCTGATATGAAGTGGCCCTTGTCGTTGCAATTATGACAAGCTCTAAAGAATTATTGCATTAACCTATGTTTGTTTTTATTGTGCATGTATGATCATGTCATTGTCTACCTTACAACTCCTTATTTCTTCCTTAAAGTTTCTCAATGTGTCTACCAAATCAGAAGAGTTCTTGCCACGTTGTTCATCTAATTCATAGGGAAATTATTTGTAGTCTACCATCTTTCTATTCATTTTGATCTCTTTCCTGCAAGGCATAATATTTCAACTAAACCAAACCATAATAAACCAACGTACCTTAGTATAATTCTAGGAGGATACCTCATCTGCAATATCATCCAAATTAGTGTAATACATGTACAAACATAATCATAATAGCATATAGACATATAATAACTAAGTGCACCAACACATAACATCATTCTAGATAGAGTCTTTTCATCACTGCATGACCATACCACTACACATACTATGACCTCATGCATGACAACATCAACCATATCATTGTACGTGGACAATACACAAGCATAAACATGGACAATACACAAGCATAAATATGGATAATACATAAGCATAAACATGGACAATACACACGCATAAACACATGTAACCAAGATTAAACGGATAATACCTATAACAACATGTAACCAAGCATACAAGGACGATACATGTAGAAACATATAACAATATATAACCAAACATACACTCATGACAGCACACTTCCCAATAGAGACATCCTCTTCCACATGGTGACATCACTACAACCATGACCGACACCATGCATATGAAACCAAAATATGGACCACAAGGATGGTTAACACACATGCAATTGACATGAATGCATGAACAACACACACCGCCCATCCAGTCCAAGGGGTGAACCATGCTCTGATACCACTCTGTAACACCCTCATCCCACATCTACCTAAGTAACCGACCAAACAGGGTAAACATGTGACGAAGAGTTACTATGATCATATTCAACCCCCTAGGTGACCTTAAGGAAGTGGAATCGACGTAAACACATCACACATACCTTCCACATCAGCAACAAGACTCCCAGAAGCCAATCAAATCGCTCAGGCATCCAGACCCTAGGTCCCACTAAGGTTTTAGGCCTTCAAACCCCAATACTCTCCCACATTATATGAATGGGTGAGTCCGGGAGGCTCTAGACACTCCCACAGCATATGCAAGCATGCGTCCAAGGACTATTTCTCGCAGACCTATGCCAGCGTCCCCGGGATTTGAGCCACTTTTTCAGTCCCAAATCCCAGGTCACTACCAAGAATTCATTAACAATCTCAAACATGAAATATAACAACGAAACAATGGTGCAAAATCAAACACTCGACTAAGGACTTAACTGGACCCCTACTAGCCATGACAACCATTTCGTCAAACATGTTGCAAATATTTAATTTACGGGTTTAAATAACATATCTTAACATAGGGGTCTCATACTTACCTGAGAATTTCTAAGAAGCATTTTTCCCTTACATCATTAGCTACAGTATCATCTATTAGGTCATAGATACATTGTTTATTCATTTACAAATAAAAACATGAGGGGATCCATACATCATCACTGTTAGAATACATGATTATAGCTAGCATAATAATAACAGAAAAATTAGGGATACATTAGCCATAAGATCCACATATAAACTAGTACATTTACACATCAAATTCCAAGGAAATGAACTTCTCATTAATGAATGTAACAACGAACCAGGGATGGGACTGCCACATTCCACCTGGTCACAGATTGGTTGAGCCAAATCTCTCTTCAGCCAATCACCCCATGCCATATTCCAAGCATGAAGTTGGGACTCATAACCAACCAAAAGAACTAAACAAGAATGGATTCTACCGAAGTTCTCCACCTTCACCAATAGGAATTTTACTGCTTCTTAGTCTCTCAGGATTTACCGTAATCCACAGTCTAATCCAGCGATCACTTGGCCCTACACCGAGACGCACTCTCCAGTGTTTACTGTACAACCCATCCCGGGACTACTAGGCCCAATGGATAGAAATCCAACTCTTGGATTACCATATATACCGAAATTCATTGGAAATGATTCCTAGGCCCACCAAGGTACACAATCTTGGATTTACCGCAACCCATAGTCTGATTCAGGGGTCACTAGGCTAGTGGCTTTACCGTAATCCATAGTTTGGTTTTGGGATCACTAGGCCATGTGTTTTTCCTTTCATATATCCACCTCACTCAAATCTGAATTTAGACAGCACTCTAGCTTAACCAAAGCATGAAAACTTATTGGAATCTAGATTAGGGGCAAAAAATTTCTCAAATATGAAAGTGCTCAAAATTGCACCAAACCAGAATGACAGCGACCAGCCCATCGCCAGGAATCCAACGCAACTCCTTTTGTCGAAAACAAAGTTCGGATGAAGAAGTTATAGTCTGTTGATCGACGTTCAGAACAGGGAAATTAAAAAAAAAAAATTGCAGAACAGGTGCAGGCTGATGACATGGCAGCCCAGTCAGCATGCAGAGAATCTTCTTCAGTTTTTGCCCAATGGGACTATGACAAGTGTCATAATTGGATTCGTCAGTTTGGTTTGTGAAGGTGGAATTTTCCCAATGTCCTCCAAGGTTGAATGTGGGTTCATGATGAATTTTTGTGTTAAAATTATTTTATTGCTATTAAAGTTGGATTAACATATATATATATATATATATATAATTCCAAACTTTATTAATATAATTCCACATTTATTTAACCCATAGTCCGAGGCATTAAACCATATTCAAAGTCCGCATATTTTTTTATATACCAAAGTCGATGCAAAGGTTGGTTATTATTTGGTGCATGTTCCAACTAAGTCCAAGGTTTCGGTGGTGTATATATATATATAGATATATATATATATATATATATATATATATATATATATATATGGGTAGTATTAAACATAATCCTAATTCTAAATCAAATACATTTACAAAGGTTTCGAGCGTATTTAAATGGGCGTGTTTATGTGGTATTGCAAAACGTGTATCGAGGGGCGAGATCAGGGCTCGACCCCATGACCTACCCCACTCCACTCTCGACCTTACCAAGAGGCCATGCCTATGATCCTTGAAAATCATTACCGCCCACATGTATTTTAAGGTTAAGCAGATGATTGATGGCGGAACGAAGGGGGCCAGCCCTGAAGGCCAGCCCTCCTCCCAATGAAATCGTGCCATATGACCAAGAATTAGTGCTCAACTAAAATGTGCTTAGTACACAATTAAACTAAGTTCATCCTTAATTAAAATTAGTTAACAGTTGGAAGAAATTTTTGCAATACCTCCAAATTCGGCGCCAACTCCAGAATTGTCGAAGCTAACTGGACTTCTCTAGATTTAGAGGCAGAATCTAGGGGAAAATTAAATGAGGTATATCTTGATCAATTTTCGACCAATTTTTGCTCAAGAAGAGTCATTCCTAACAGATTGGCATGCTCTAAATTTTGAAACAGCTTTCAGAGGCAGATGAGTAATTCTACAGAGGTTTTTGTCACCTTGAAGAATTTTGAAGCCTAGGGCCACCAGGAAAGAAGATTGTGCCTAGATCAGTTGAAGGCCAAATGGAGTGAATAAATAGTCATTTTTAGATGTATTTGATTCTCTGAACATAGTGGCACAGTTTGCAGAGGTATTGGAGCACTTCTGAAGGTGATTTTTTCACTTTAAAGATTAAACAAGCTCATGGCCACTAGGATGGGAGGTCAAGCCTAGATCAGCTGTGAACCAAATTCAAAGATTGAATAGTCAATTTTGGGGTTTTTGGGTGTTCTGAAGCTAATGGAACAAAATAAAAATCCATTGCAACACTACAGGTGTATGTAATCAAGCATTTGACTCTTAATCCCAAGAGGGCCTAGCTAGTTGAAGCAGGTCCATGGAGATGTAGCCCAGGAGGGGTGAACTCCATTATCATCCATTGTGTTATGTGATTGTTGTGAGTTATTTTTCTACATTTCATTTGTTGTATATGAGTTTTCAAAATTTAATTAACTCATAATTTGATCATCAAAGACACATAAAATTTGACACATAAAACCCTTCACAAGTGGTTAACTTGAGACGATCTTAATCACACATTTTTAATATTGATGAGGGAGCTAACATAGCAATAACTAGTTTGTCCATATTCATATCAAGTTGGTATCAGAGCAAAATTTTAGCTCATTTTAGCCAAGGTTAGCTAGAATAATTAGCTATTGGTTTTGAAATTGTGCAAGGAGAATTTAACTGTGTTCAATTTTATGTGTGAAGGAGAATATCAAGATTGAGAACTGAATTCTCAAATCACAGCAAAGAATATTTGTATGTATTGCAGGTGTGATGGAAGCTTCATTAAGCATTGTTTCTAGTCAATATTCGTTAGAAAAACTCTTTGATAAAGAGATGTTGCAAAAGCTCTACATCATGATTGATATGGTGCAAGAGAATTATGAAGATAAGAGCATTATAATTCAAGATCAGTTGATTGCCATGAAGGAGGAGAAGCAAAAGCTTCTTGAAAAGATGAATGAGATGGAAACTCAGCTCCATATTGCAAATGAGAACTTAGCAAGGATGCATGAGATGGAGACTCAACTCCATGATGCGATGGAAGCCTTATCCAAGCATGTTATTGAAAAAGAGGTATGAATTCAAGTTTTTCTTCAATATCCTCTCAAAATGAATGTGTAGGTGTTTTTGAAAGACACGCTAAAGGAATAGAGTCCAAATTATTGATGAAGATGGACTATGAAGAAAAAGATTGGGAAAACATGCACAAGGCATAGTTGAGCCAATTGTTGTTGAGGAAAGACCTAAGTATTTGGATCTTGGTTATGGAAAATATGATGGAGAAAGCTCTAAAGCCAAGGAAGCACATGAAGGTGTTCCAAGGACATTCATTTCATGTTCATTACCTCAAGCTTGTGAAGATTGTGTTCATGAGTAATGCAAAAGTTTTACACCCACTTTTCAAGAATGTACTCATAAGCATGCAGCTAATGAGAATGGTGATTTGGGTGAAAATATTATCGTTTAATTCTGTTGTAGTACTTGCCCAACTATTTAATTTGTCAATCCGAGGTTCGTAGGCTTATGAGACACATGCACTATATATGCAGGACTGAAGTGGAACTATTTTAATCTAAATTACTGAAATCAAATTAATCTAGAAAGGCATTGAAACACTAACTAGGAAAGCAGGAAATTGCATAAAGGAAAAGCAATACAACATGTGAAGAATTGAATGACAAACAACATATGTGAGCTCACAACAATAAATCTATCTCCAATTATATTACAAAAATCAAATTACAAATCATAACAAAGAATATGAATCAAAGCTAAGAATTCTCTTCTCCTAATTACAAAACTATTTCTCCATTATTAAAACTCTATCTCTCCATTATTATTCTAAATGAAGAGAGAGCACTCTCTTATATACATGAGGAAGATAATCATCTCATAATTACATATCCAATATTCTCTCAAGCACTCTCAACTAATTTCCCATTATTACAAGATATTATCCCTTTGAATCCTCCACACATCTCTCACATATCTTGGATAAGATATGCCAACCAAATCCTCCATGATCTTATCCTTAGGAATAGGCTTGAATAATTATCTCCTTAATATGGTGGAGGAGATATTTGAGACGTATCTTGGAATTAATCCTTCACATATTTCCTACACATTACAAAGCTCACATTTTCTTGAGATATATATATAAAAATATGTATATTTTCTAATATTTAATCATAAATTCACTTATAATACAAAAATGAATAAAATGGAAAATAAGAAGGTGAAACCCAAATGTATTTATGAAAATGATATGATAAAATGTTAATGGGATGATGAAATGTAAGGAATAGTGAAGGAAAAGGTGGATAAAAATATGACATTTTTGAGTCCCAACATCCTCCCCAATTGAACTTGTTGCATGTCTTCATGCAACCATGCATGGGTCTCTTTAAGAACATTTGGCATCTTGAACTTTGGCTTTACATGATGATGTCTTTTAATAATGAATGTTTCTAGGATATGTGAAAGACATGAGTAACAACTTACATTTTCTTATGGTTGGTTCTTGTGTGACAACCATGAATACAAAGAATGTTGGTTCTTGTGTTAACAACATTCATTTCATTTTTTGTTCTCTTTTCTTATGGTTGGTTCTCATGAATACAAAGAATGTTGGTTCTTGTGTTAACAACATTCATTTATTTTTCTATTCTCTTGCTACAATAATAATGTAAAAACTTACTGGAAATCATAATTGTGCATAAGAAAGCCCTTTTGTAATATTAATGAAGCATGCCAATATGTATTTTAATGCGTATGAAGCAAAGTGCAACAAAGTATCATTGGAAAATAAATGTTGGTGAATGGTAAATGAGAAAAAAAATGGAGTGATAGTGGTGAAGAAATGGAATCATGGTAGTGAATATGTAGCGAATATAGTTCCCCCCCCAACTGAATTGGTTGCAACTTGACATGGCTCATGAAAGGAAATATAGCATGGTGAGGGAATTTTCCAAAATATTCAAGTTAGCATATAAGGAATTGCATGATTAAAGATTAGGAAACAACATACCTCTACTTACCCAAGAATGATGAACTATGCAATAGGAATGTAGCTGCTGCTGCTGCTGGATCAGGAAAATGTGACTGATGTTGTTGTAACTGGATCCTGGGAAATGAAGGAATCTGAACTGCTGATGCTGAATCATGGAAAAGATAAAGGCTGAAAGTGGAACTGTGGTACTGTCGTCGATCAGAATTCATGCTGCGGTAACTGCTGAGGGAGTCGTGAAAAAGTGTATAGTCTTCGTCTGCTACAAAACTGATGGTACAAGTCTAATCATGCGAAAGAATGTGTTGATGTCGAGCATGAAAAGAGATCATTGGATTACCGGCCATTGATGCATGTCGTTAACCAATGCGAGGCAAACTCACCATTGATGTCAATGAGTGCCAAGGTACCCGAGTACATCTTGCGAAATGCGAATAAAGGGGTTGACGTCGAGCCATTTGCAAGATCTGACGATCAAGGGACATTGATGTATTCCCATGATTGTCAGCGAGAGAACTTTCCATTGAGGCATGCAAGTCTCAAGGTACCCAAAAGGAACTCTAGTCTATTTCCCAGATAAGGTGCTGAGGTCGATGGGGCAAGACTTGTTGAAAGGTGGGCCTTAAGGAATCCCACATCAGTCAACGCGAGTTTTTACAAAGAGATTTGGTAGGACTATAAATGGAAAGAACTCACGGGCAAGCAGTGTGGATCAACATGGCTAGGAAAACAAGGCAATGTAATCATGGAAAGGGAATGAGTTTTATTCAGAAGGCAAACTAGAAGGCAAAAATAAACTGAAAAGGATAAAGGAATGTATGCGATTCAGAAAAATAGGCGTGCATGAAGTCGTGAAAGATAAGGAAATGGAAGATGGGCTGCAACATAGGAATGATTTAGGCGCTTGGAAGGAAAAATTTGAGTAATCATGTCATGATGCAAAAGGGTTTTTGTGTAATGGTAAATGTCACGACATGATGCATGTGATCTCTAGAGATCTCGCCTTCATGATTGTCTTCAATACCTGCATAAAAATTTCCGCCTTTGTGTGCCATCTTCGTCGATCATTCCTGTATGAAGTCGACTCAAAAACAAATTAGCTCATTTTCAAGAATTTATAAAATGTCCATTTTTTTAATTATTTTTCGAAGTTACTCTAATTGTGGATGAAAAAGGTGTCGCATCGTAATGTTGAGCTTTCTGCATAAACTTCTTGTTGACCTACACATAACACCAATCTTATTTCACTTGTTAGTATATGCATCCTAACTTTTGCCCATAAATTCACTGTAAAATAAATGATAAAATCCAACATACTTTTATTTCCCCCCAACTAGAGATATTGCATGTCCCCATGCAATGTATTCATTGATTGTGTAGTATTTTTTCAAAATGTTTTTATTGGTTTGTAGTAAAAGTGATTTAAAACATTTGAAAAGGTTTTGTATTTGTTAGGGAACGAGTAGTTGGTTTTTATGAATTTTTATGTAAATGAATGAGGGCAAAATTTTTATTTTATTTTATTTTTATTTTATATTTTTTTTATTTTTTATTTTTTATTTTAACAAAATTAAAATTAAAATTTTATTTTATCATTTTTGGTGTTGAATTAAACAAGATTTTTTTTTTTTTTTTCAATAACAAAAAAAAAAAAAAAAAAGCTTTTAATTTATTATTTATGTCAATTTTATTTTTTATTTTTTTGATACAAAACTGGAATGACTGTAGTTTTCATTGTTCCCATTTTAAAAGTCATTGAACAGCAATACTGCACAGAAAGCATTAAAATTTTCGAAGCATTAATCAATAAATGCAAAGAACAACATGCTTTACTAACCCAGAGTTCATAAGCCTGCTTTCAATAAAGACCTCTAGGACATTCACTTTGCACTTCAATCAAGTTTAAAGAAAGCACTTAGTCATTGACTTCGAAGAAATTCCAACTTAGGGCTAAAGTTCCATCACTGATATATAGTTTTTAAAGTTAACCCATTGCATATTTCTGAGTCCAACTCCGTGCAGTGGACTCATATTTTCCCCTATCAGTCTTGTACATATGAGAAATCTCTGGCACAAGAGGATCATCTGGGTTTGGATCCGTCAACAAAGAGCAAATTGAAAGCAACACCTTGGAGATTGTCAAAGCAGGACTTCACTGTTCCTTCAAGATGTCAAGGCAGATGCTTCCATTGTTATTTATATTTGGGTGGAAAAATTTAGTCCTAAATGCAACCTTCGGGGGCTTGAATGGATAATCAGGAGGAAAGTGAATAGTCACAAGAAATACACCCCCTGCATAGGGGCTGTCAGAAGGTCCCATGATATTTGCCTGCCAATGAAACATATCATCTGCTACTGGACCTGCACTGCATGAAGTAGGAGGATCCTTCTGGAGATCCTTCAACTTCTTGAGGATCCGCTTGGACGCCATTCCGCCAACAATAAAACGAAGACGCGGTTAACAGAGATCCTCAGGCGAACAGAACGAAGAAGCAAATCAAGCCCCTGCCTTCCTTTCTTACACGCAGTAGACCAGAAAACACACTTATTTCTCGATTCTTCTTTAGTTTTTAATAAATTTTCACCACACAACTTCCAGGTTCTATAATAAGTTTATAAGCATGGTCCTGGTGCTTTCCTATCCTTCTTGTGTCAACGTGACCTCCCTCCCGACAAAAATGGCCATACGCTACTCTTTTCTGGAAGCTCTTATTGCTTTCCAATGGCACATGAAACCTGCACAAGGTAGCGGCGTGCTAGCCCAGCAGCAACAACACTCTTGCCAATGTGTAGGGACCACTATGATCCACCTTTCCACTTTCACCATCGTCCTAGTCATTTACCTCAGATGTGGACTTGTCTGACTGTAAGATCTCAAATATCAAGGGCCGAATTTTCGTTAGTTAGTGAAAAAATCCAAATCGAATTTGATGGTTGAACGTGTCATCTAGTCATCTACCACCATAAATTCAGAACCATATGGGCGTAGATCCTGCTTCCAATTCGAGGCAATGGAATCAAATCCTTGCATGGAGGGATATCTGGAATAACTGCCTCCTCCAAATGTGATGACAAGCAAATAAGAAAAACCTGATTTCCGCCCTCTTCTGGTCCAGGCCGTTTTCTTTCTAGCCAGTGAAATCAGAATTTATTATGGTGGAGATCCATATTACGTCCACCCCAGTAAATGCTATGCTTTGGGCAAATCAAAATCCGATATCCAATTCAAAATCTTCGCCTAACAAGTTGAATTTCTCTAACCACTACACCAAATGCAACGGATTGTGGATTAGATCCGATATCTTCGCACCAGAAATCCATAGATTCTGAAATTTCAGTCATAGCAAGCAATAAATTAATAACCTACTGCCATTGGATCAACGAAATTTCTACAACGTTTTAGATATCTAAGCACTCAAACAAAGGCTGAGATGGCTTGATAGAAGTTGAATTGGAATTTTCAAAGGAACCCTTGGGAATTCGATTTTCACTGGAGAGCGATGTAAAAGAAGAGCATGTATTGCCCGCTACTACAATTTGTGCCATGGCTTGTTTCTCTCATAAAAACCAGTGTAACAGAAATGCCAAAGATGTTTGAAGTGGTATGAATCCAAAATTGAACAATGTGGCAGGAGTCCAAAATTGTTTTTGTTTATTTCTAAAAATGTTGATATGGCGTTTAAATTTTTTTTTTTTTTTTTTTTGATTTGATTTATGTTTTTGTTTTGTTTTTAATGTATTAAAAATTTTATTGTTTTGTTTTATTGTTATTTTTTTTTTTAAATTTATTTATTTATTTATTTTTTTAAATGATTTCCTTTTGTTTTATTATGAGAGTTGTGTTTTTATTTATTTTTTAATCAATTAAAAACTAAAATTTAGAAAGAAACTAAACTTTCTCTAAGCTTAATTTTTTTTAGCAAATGGACACAATGATTTGCATATTGAAAGATGTTTTTGATCAAGCATATTGCAAAACATGAATTTATTTATTCCTGAAATTAGTCTAAATCATTCCTATTTTCTGATCCTCGCGATCGCACTAAGCGCGGAGGAGAGCATACTTATTCTAGGTAAAAGAAAAACTGAAAATGAAAGCAAAAACTAAAAATGAAAGCCTACCTACTCTATACTAATTAAAAAAAAATTAGTTACGTGTAATTAAACTTCCAATGAAGCCATTCACGTAGCAGTAACAACAATATATCCAGTAGCAATTTTTTAAATGATGGATGAAAATATTCGACAGTGAATGAGTCTAGTTGTTGTAACTGCAAATCAACTAAAAAATAAAAAGATGAATCTAATCTAGTACTTACCTGGAACCATTGTTCGATAAAGCTTTGATAGGCACAGTTTCTCTCACTCAGATCATATTGTAACTCCTCTTCTTCTTCGATCTGTTGTTCTTCTTCCTCGATCTCCTGTTCGAATGATTGTTCACCATCAGATATGCAGGATTCTTCAAATGTTGAATCTTCGTTTATTTCTTGGGGAGTAGTTGAACTTTCAATTCTTGTCAAGATCTCCTTTTCTAGGGAAGAGGAGATTCCAACTTCTGTAAAGATCTGAGTGAGTAGTTCCAAGCTGACACTCATTATAAAACCATGTTGAAAAAGATATTCTTACATACTAAAAATAGAGTGCTAATAATTGTCTGAGCTTTTAATCCTTTTACAAGGTTTTAGTTCACAAAAACTCTTCCAAATCAGCACACTAAAAATTGAAAAAAAACAAAGACCACAGAAATAATCTTGAATTCAATACTCAATTAAACCCTCTTACAAGGACTGCTCATTAATTTAGTAATTGAATTCTTCAATTACAACCATGAACCATGAATTCATCAAACACTCTTCACAGTTGCGAAAATCAAACACACTTGTAGAAATTGAAATTCACACTTGCATAAATGTAAACACACCCTACATGCCCTGATCCATAAGAGGTCGAGCCCGTTACGGTATCTCGAATGCGATGCGTAGGCTATTCCCCACGTCTTACCGCCTTAACACCTCGGAGTTAGGAACATGTCTAAACACACTTGCATGAAAAATCAAACTAAACTTCAATCCATCGTGCCTCCCCGGCAACGGCGCCAAAATGTTTGGGTGAAAATATTATCGTTTAATTCTGTTGTAGTACTTGCCCAACTATTTAATTTGTCAATCCGAGGTTCGTAGGCTTACGAGGCACATGCACTATATATGCAGGACTGAAGTGGAACTAATTTAATCTAAATTACTGGAATCAAATTACTCTAGGAAGGCATTGAAACGCTAACTAGGAAAGCAGGAAATTGCATAAAGGAAAAGCAATACAACATGTGAAGAATTGAATGACAAACAACATATGTGAGCTCACAACAATAAAGCTATTTCAAATTATATTACAAGAATCAAATTACAATTCATGAAAGCATAACAATAAAAGAATATGAATTCAAAACTAAGAATCCCCTTCTCCTAATTACAAAACTATTTCTCCATTATTATCAAAATGAAGAGAGAGCACTCTCTTATATACATGAGGAAGATAACCATCTCATAATTACATATCCAATATTCTCTCAAGTACTCTCAACTACTTTCCCATTATTACAAAATATGATCCCTTTGAATCCTCCACACATCTCTCACATATCTTGGATAAGATATGCCAACCAAATCCTCCATGATCTTCTCCTTAGGAATAGGCTTGAATAATTATCTCCTTAATATGGTGGAGGAGATATTTGAGATGTATCTTGGAATTAATCCTTCACATATTTCCTACACATTACAAATCTCACATATTCTTGAGATATATATATATAAATATGTATATTTTCTAATATTTAATCATAAATTCACTTATAATACAAAAATGAATAAAATGGAAAATAAGAAGGTGAAACCCAAATGTATTTATGAAAATGATATGATAAAAGGTTAATGAAATGATGAAATGTAAGGAATAGTGAAGGAAAAGGTGGATAAAAATATGGCATTTCTGAGTCCCAACAAATGGCGAACAAAGAGGATGTTGAAAGCTCTAAATTTTTTGTCTACCATTGTTGGTATTCGAAGAGAGTGACTACCTCGATCAAATTCACCTCCTCGAAGACAAAGGTGAATGTTCAAGATATAAATTTACTTTTAATCAAGTTTCTTTTGATTATGAAAAACATGGAAAATTCTCGCATAAGATTTGGCGAAATTTTGCATGTTCCTTTTGTGGTTTGGATAACCATAATCAAAATGTTGGAAGAAGATAACCATGCACATGAAACTTTCAAAGCAAAAGAAGCAGTAAGCCAAAGGTCCATTGGATAATGGAAACCATGTTGAAAAGAAGATGCAATTGTTTTGCACTCATTGCCATAAGCAAGGTTATATTGTAGACAAGTGTTGGACTTTGTATCCAACAATTCATCCACGACATTTGAAGAAAGTGCAGAAAGAGAATAAAAAGAATGGAAAAGAAGATTCCATAATTGATGTGGATCAAGATGAATCACATGATGATGATGTGCATCTGAAAGAAGCGTCATTGAAATGGTTTGATAAGAAATGGTTAGATTTCTTATCCAATTAAGGCTCTTCATGTCTTTTGATGTTGATGCGTTTATTTGCCAATGGAATGCATGTTTCATGTTTACGCCAAGAAGGTATTTGAAAGTGGAGTATGTTGACTCACTTTATTGCAACAAATTTTTTTCATTTCAGCTTTAAGTACATGTACATATGAATGGAGTTCTTATACTTATGATTGTACTTGTGAGAGAGTTGAAGAATTGTATACATGCATGAGAGTTTGTGTGTATGAACAGTGAAATTTCGATGGTTTCATTATGTTTTAACATACATGAGTAATTGACTTGTGTTGGTCGATTTCTTTGTTTAACATGTATGTTTTCAACTTGAGAATTTTGATCATTTGCACATGCATAAGTGTCGAATTGTGTTGATCGATTGTGTGTTACATGCATGTCATATCAACTTGGAAGAGTTGATTTTGTCTCCAAAGATGAAAAGGATATGTTGACGAAGTGTTTCATGAAATGGAAAATTCATTTTGTTTTGGGAAAAGAATCTTCAAATTATTACACATGCTTATGCTTGACTTGAGAGTCAGTCATTTGAATAGGCATGTTTTGTCAAATTGTGTTTGGTCATTGAATTTTGACACCAAGATGTAAGAGTACATGGCGATATTCACATCATGTGAAATTTGTTGCTTTGAAGGAGCAAGAGGATATGTCGTCAAGTTATGTTCTTGCATGATGTGTTTTTCAGATACAAACAACAACCATCAATCTGAATATGTTGTGTTTGTGACAAGATGTCAAAAAAAATTTACAGCCATTGTAAACCATTTTATGTGTTGACGCCAATAAGAGAAGGAGATGGCGAATGCATTCTTCCAGATGTGGAATTTGGAACCATGGAGGTAAAATAATGGTAATTTATTTTCTTATTATTACTGATGTTGAAACTCATTGTTGTAGTTCACTGAGATGGGATTAATTTGGAAAAAGTGGTTTCCACGAAGAAGCTTGCATCAAATGCATGTTTGTGCAATGGAGGAACATGATTCTCAGTGGGAAGGCAATCACTTAGTTTTCCAAGCACCGAGGAATCGATTTGGTACAGCAAAGTGTTATATCAGTCAGCAAGCAGCCAACAAAGTATTGAATTAGGTCAACAGCAAAAGGAGAACAGTGGTTGAATATCTAAGCCATTTGCAAGGAAAGGCATGTCAGTGAACCCAAGTGGTTGTCATAGAAATTTTTCCAAGTAGAATCAAGATTATAGAACTTGGTAAATAGAAGTGTATTCATCTCTCATGAGATAACCAGCTTTTGTGGGTCCAAAAGCATGTCAGTGGGAATGAGTGATCGGAATCTGGAATAGGTGCAAAAATTTGTTCAAAAATGAAAGTGCTCAGAATTGCACCAAACTAGAATGACAGCGACTGGCCCATTCTCCAGGAATCGAATACAACTCGTTTCATCGAAAATCGAGTTCGGATGATCATCGTTCAGAACAAGAAATTTTTTAAAAAGAAATTGCAAAACATGTACAAGTTGATGACATGGAAGTCCAGTCAACATGCAAGGAATCTTCTTTAATTTTTTTCCCAATAGGACTGTGACAAGTATCACAATTGGATTTTCTAGGTTGGTTTGTGAAGGTGAAATTTTCCCAATGTCCTCCAAGGTTGAATGTGGGTTCATGATGAATTTTGGTGAGTTCGAATTATTTTTTTATTATTAAAGTTGGATTAACATATATATATATATATATATTTCTTTATAATATATTATATTGTTTAATTATATATATATTCATTTTTAATTCCAAAATTTATTAATATAATTCCACATTTATTTAACCCATAGTCTAAGGCATTAAACCATATCCAAAGTCTGCATATTTTTTTATATGCCAAAGTCGGTGCAAAGGTTGGTTATTATTTTGTGCATATTCCAACTAAGTCCAAGGTTTCGGTGACGTATATATATGGGTAGTATTAAACATAATCCAAAGTCTGAATCAAATACGTTACAAAGGTTTCAGGCGTATTTAAATGGGCGCATTTATGTGGTATTGAAAAATGTGTATCAACAGGTGAGGTCAGGGCTCGACCCCATGACCTCCCCCTGCTCCACTCTCGTGCCTTACCAATAGGCCATGCCTATGATCCTTGAAAAGCATTGTGGCCCACAGGTATTTGAAGGTTAATCATATGACCGATGGTGGAACGGAGGGGGCCAGCCCTCCTCCCAATGAAACCGCGCCATATGCCCAAGACTTAGCGCTCAAATAAAATGCTCTTAGTATGCAATTAAACTCAACTTATCCTTAATTAATCTCAGTTAACAGTTGGTGGAAATTTTGGCAATACCTCCAAATCCGGCGCCACCTCTAGAATTTTCGAAGCTAATTGGACTTCTCTAGATTTAGAGGCATAATCTAGGAAAAAATTAAATGAGGTCTATCTTCATCAATTTTCGACCAATTTTTGCTCAGGAAGAGTCATTCCTAGAAGATTGGCATGCTCTGAATTTTGGATCAACTTGCAGAGGCAGAGGAGAAATCCTACAGAGGTTTTTGTCACCTTGAAGAATTTTGAAGGCTAGGGCCACTAGGAAGGAAGGTCATGCCTAGATCAGCTGAAGGCCAAATGGAGTGAATGAATAGTCATTTTTAGATGTATTTGATGCTTTGAACATAGTGGTATGGTTTTCAAAGGCGTTGAATCACTTTTGAAGGTGTTTTTGTCACTTTGGAGATTAAACAAGCCCATGGCCACCAAGATGGAAGGTCAAGCCTAGATCAGTTGTGAACCAAATTCAAAGATTGAATAGTCATTTGGGGTTTTTGGGTTAATCTGAAGCCAATGGAACGAGGCTAAAAATCCATTGGAACACTACGAGTGTATGTAATCATACATTTGACTCTTATCCACAAGAGTGCCTAGCTAGTTGAAGCGGTCCATTTGACTCATCCATTCTATGGAGATGTAGCCCAGGAGGGGTGAACTCCATAATCATCCATTGTGTTATGTGATTGATGTGAGTTATTTTTCTGCATTTCATTTGTTGTATATAAGTTTTTAAAAGTTAATTAACTCATAATTTGATCATCAAATACACACAAAATTTTACACGTAAACCCTTTCGCAAGTGGTTAACTTGAGATGATTAATCACGCATTTTTAATACTGATGAGGGAGCTAGCATAGAAATAACTAGTTTTCCCATATTCAGATCAAGAACTCATCACATCAAGGCTATTCATAAATGGCAAGGTTAGGCTAAAAACATTGTTACACCTGGGAAAACCCATGCCATCAGGGAAAATTTTAAGAACCCCCCTAAATTTATATATATAATAAATGGGCGAATCCCCATGATAGATAGGAAAAATGGAAGGCGATTTTATTAATAATATAATATGTATATATAATTTTTTGGCAAATCTCTCACGAGATTATATTATCTTGTAAAATCATGGCGAATCACCAATACAAATGGTGAATCACCAATACAAAATGGTGAATCATTGTCTAGTGGAGTTCGGGGTGTTGGTTCCAATGAAGATATGGTAGTTGAACCAGGAGTAGAAGGAAGAGAACCACCGAGACCAAGCATGGCACATGGTGACTCGTGAGAGAAGTAGTTCTCGTGCAGTTTGGAAAACGCGTTCTTCTAGTTCTACCAAGCGTAGTGTTGTTGCTCATGCTACTATTAGCACTGATATTGAGTTTGGAGAGAAGTTTCAACAAATTGGGATCTTTGCAGATCATTTTGTTTCAACAATCCTTGAACACAAGGGCCCATGCCTCTGCCGATTTCTTCAATGAGCAGAACAAGTCGAACAAAAATTAAAACGCCAATAACTAATGAACATAGCCAATACTACAATCCCAACACACCTCCAAACCGACAGTTGTTTCTCACTGTCTGCTATGCACATCCAAACCAACTCAGCTCATGGCGGAATTTACAAATACCTGCAAATTCCATACATGGCACCGAAGTGGAAAGGGAGTCTAATTTTGATTGTTGTAAAGGATGGTATAAATATAAACATAAAACAGTGTCAAAGCACCAGCCATTGTCATGCATTGTTGCTTGAGTCATTGTCATGTAGTATTGCTTGAGGCAATATGCCTAACAAGAAATGAAATGATTTTCCAATTTAGGTAAGTGATAAATTTAGATTTACGTACGAAAGAATCTAGTAACCCAAAAAAAAAAAATACTTACCCTAATTTCATCCACCAATATAGAATTTTTTATAATTCTATAACCATTTCTTTTTCATGCCATATTATTCTTCACTAATGATTGCCATTACAATTTTCATAGCTCTCACTACTTTTAAGATCCTAGCTTGAGATGGATAAAAAAATGGTAAAATATTATTCACTGATGAATTGTTATTATAATGGATCTTTGTTACTATTTTTATAGTCATTCATAAATACATGTTTGTAATCCATGTATAAACCTCTCACTGGTAATCAAATCCTAGCATGAGATGGATTTCTCTTTCATTGTTCTTTATTTTACCGTTCTTTCTTTTAAGAAGACTTAACAGAACTTAGCTTAAGATGGATTTATCTAGTTTCTTTAAACGTTCTCTCTTAAGAGAATCACATTCAAATTTATTTGCATTCTTCTCTCAGTGCAACCAAATAAAATATTTCAACAAGCACTAGACAAAAAATGAAATCGGTAAACCAGTCAATTGCTTGAGAGCTAAAATGCCATTCCAAAAGGGAAAATACATCTTCATTTCACAGGAAATTAAGTCCTGCACATATCTGGTCAGACTAAGTCACATACAGAAAAAGAGACCTTCAATCCATTGTAATTCATGGTCTGCAGATGTGCAAAAAGACAGAATTTGTTACTTGTTTTGTCGTGGCGTGAGATTTGCAGGATAAAGAATTCCCTTCTTGTGGTCTTTGTTGAAGTGGGCACATAGCATCAATTCTGTTATGATGTTAACAACCGTAGAGTAGTGCCAAAAAAACTCAGCGGTTACCATGAATTCTTACAGTAATGTCACTGTATAGAAATTTGTAGTATATCTGTTTTTCATGCCATATAAGCAGCGCTAAGGCGACCTTACAAGTGGCAAAGAGGGATACATGAATCTGAACATTGAGTATATCAAAGACTAGGTACATGAACTTGCAGAACGACCTCCCCTGGTCTGCCGCGTGTTATAAGAATTGAAACTTTGACACTTGTGAACAACAATGTGAAAATTTACATCAGAAATTACTCCACAGTCATTGCATAAGATCAAAACCTACTCAAAAGACCAATGAGAAAGTGGTCAGATATTCTTTCACGCTACTAATGGGCTCTAAAATATGCCTCCAAACCATACCACATGAACATCAGACATCTTACCATTTTTTTCTGATAAGCTTCAGGCATTGGAGTCAAAGAAACTTACATGATAAAAGAAAGTTGTCAGAATCCACTCAAGGAACATAAAAATGCAATTGCTATTTGACGAAAGCAAGTTTCAAATATGAGAAATCAAAATTAGCAAAAATACATATAATAAGCCACTCTTTATAGAACCCATTACAAGGTGATTTCAAGATGTTCATCTTGTCATATATCGTAATGATATAACAACAAAATAGCTACCTATTGGTCAATTTTCTCCCATACTTCAGACATATCACAGACAGATTTGGAGCACACTGGACAAGCAAATCTGCAAAAGACAAACACACATTTAGAATGGCAAGACGCTTAAAATAAAATTAAAGTTGTGCCAAGCTGTGACCACAAATGGCTAGAGAAGGTACCGTCAATGGGTATATCAATGCAAGTATATCTAGAGTTCTGTGATACTATAGATAGATAGACTAGAAACAAGTATAATCTAAAATTCTAGACAAATGGAAAATCTCAAGAGGTTGTGAGCCAGAGCACAAAAAAGGCCACATATGAAACTTACTGAAGATTCTCATGCATCTCTTTTAAGCAATGCATGTGAATAGTATGACCACAAGGAAATACGCTGATAACCTTTATAGAGTCGAATAAATATTGCAGAGGAGTCAACAAACGAGGGTTCATATATCCAAATAACTTCAGTCTAAAATTTAGATTATGCTTTAAAAAGAAAACTACAATTACTACACTATGCAGATAAGTGTGACCTACCTCAAAACACAGGGCAGTTGTGGACCGTGGTGCATTGATTTTTCCACACAAGGGTGGCAATCCTTCAAGAGGATAGAGTAGAAACATCCTAGAAAAAGGTACATGAGCAAATAAATCATTCTCGCACTACAATGAAACAAGGGAAGAAGCGGTGATAATTTGAGAAGAAGCAGTGGTAATTTGAGAAGTCATAAAGAACATACCACATTTATAACAGTGGAAGAAATTATCCTTGCCACCAGTTCTGAAAACCAGCACAACTATCTAAAGTCAACTGCAAGAAATACATCTAAATACATTTCACAATAGCATGAAAGATTACTTTACTATAGAGAAAGAGACATCAGATGCATAAAGAGAAAAGCATACCTGCAAATACCACATTTATAATAGTGGAAGAAATTATCCTTGCCACCAGTTCTGAAAACCAGCATAACTAGCTAAATTCAACTGCAAGAAATACATCTAAATACATTTCACAATAGCATGAAAGATTACTTTCCTATAGAGAAAGAGACATCAAATGAATAAAGATAAAAGCATACCTGCAAATTCCACATCTGTCACAGTGGTATTGCTGTTTTGAGTCCTGGAAAACCAAAGTGGCAAAGCACAATTAGAACCAAAAGCGTATACATCCAAACCATATTTTTATAATTTTATGAGAGTAAAGCTCTTTGTTTTTTTGAACCAGAGCTATTAAACCTGAAAATCCATTAAGAACGTACCTCGTCATCAAAGAAATTGCATTTTTCACAAAATTACTTTCCCATACAAACACCCCAAGTAACGCAGGTTTGCTGAACCTGCAAAATGGCAGTGCATAATCTTTTTAAAATAACTCAAGAAACATTATAGTGTTTAACTCTAAATTTTATGCACTTAACCAAAATAAAAAAGGCTCAGCTCTTACATCTTGTTCAGTTCTACAAAGTGAACAGATAACCTGCAAACATACAAGAATATAAACAAAAGAAATATACTAATTCAGTAAGTTAGATAAGATTTGCTAGATAATTGTTCATTTATCTTTTGAAAAGAATAAAAATCAAACCTTTACATCTTTCAAATGTACCTTCAGAAAATATTATGATGTTACACCCTAAAAAACCTTCGCTACTTACAAGGAATACATATGCATGCATGTGCATGTTTGAAAGTGCGTACATCTTATCCATCCTCAGGTGACATGTCTGAGATTTACATGATCTCAATGTGACATCATTAACTATTCTACACTTAAAAAATAATACAGATGAGTATGAGTCAATTGGTGGCCATGTCCTAGTCTGAAATTGAAATTGGTTACTTATAACTGTTTTCCCAACAATCATTTTCATTCCATAAACCTTTTCCCTAGTAATTTAGTATTCAAGTTTATCATGGTTTTGTATGGTAGTTTTACTTTCATTTCATCACTGGTTTTATATTGTTTTTCAACTTATTTAGTGTTTAGTTTATTCAATTTTTCTCTTTAATTTGTATAATGGAAAATGACACTACTAATATCATGTGAACTTTTTTATTTTACAATTTTTTTTTGGAGAATGAGACTATTAATACCTGGTCAGCCTTACACTATTATCCAGAAACAAAATCTAACTGGCATATGCATACCCTAATGTCCCTCCTCTTCAAAATTGAGGATATAACCTTGAAAAAAAACACAGATTATTTACCATTGAACCCATTCATATTGTACTATGTAATGACCTATTCAAACATAACAATGATAACGACCATTGTCTCTTTCTCTGTCATGGAGTATCAATTGACTATGCCATTAAATCCTAATTACAGGATTTCAAACCTTGAAAGCACATTTCTGGATGTAACACAATGATAAGAAATCTATTTACAACATTCAAATGGTATAACAAATTATATGAAAGATCTTATAATCAAATGCAATAAACATTGAACAGGTCAAGTAGCCAAATTTGAGGCCTTCATTGCAGAAAATACAACAATGACAAAATCAAAGATAATCAGAGTTGCATATACCTTCTGGGGAATCATTTTCCTGTTTCTTGATGTGGGATGCAAATGCATGGGTTGTACCAAGTTGCCAGCCTATTCAATGCCAAACTATATCAACCAAAGAAAAATCAAAGTACTTGTGCACCATCCATGACCAAGTGCCTAAATTTGAAAATTTATATTACATTCCATCAAGCTGCCAGTCTATTCAATGCAAAACTATATCAGCCAAAGAAAAATCTAAGTACTTGTGCACCATCCATGACCAAGTGCCTAAATTTGGAAATTTATGTTACATTCTACCTAGCTGCCAGTCTATTCAATGCCAAACTATATCAACCAAAGAAAAATCCAAGTACTTGTGGACCATCCATGACTCAGTGCCTAAATTTGAAAATTGATATTACATTTTCCAATGCTAATATATTTATAGTTCTTGTAAGATAAATGCTTCACACATAAAGATCTCCCAACCAAAGGGCATGCATACAATAGAGACATAGAAACATACCATATTTTGAGGTGTTAATCTATGGAAACATCCATGGAAAACTCTGAAGAGATACCATAGTCAATTGAAAAAGAAAACGCCATACATACCAAGCCCTTCTTTACAGCATATGAAAACTCTGCTGTATAAAAGAAAATCCAAATTCCATGGACAAAGAAACTAGACAGCTTAATGGCATCTAACAATTTTTAGTCAATGACTGATCCCTAACATCCACACTAGTAGTGCAAGCTAACAGACGGTGGAAGATGGCAACCATGGCAGCATAATAACTGTCCAAAATTTTTTCTCTGAACTTTATTATAACTGAAGCATTTTTCTTAGTCTTAATCTTCTTCTTTGGGACAACCATGCCGGACATTTTCTCCTTAACTTTACCAAAACACTTCTTGGTTTTCTGAGGCACAGTTTCTTTTCTGGAGAAGGTGTAACTTCTGAGAAACATCTGTTTGCTGGTATAACCATAGAATTCCTTGTGTTCCCGTGGGCCCTCATTCTCTTTGAAGCTCATAATCCTCACAAAATTTGAGCATTAAGACAAACATTATAATGAATAACATCCAACTGGAAAACAAGATAGAACCTTACCTTTCGAAATTCATGGCGAGGTACATCATGTCTGTCAAGTGGATCGACATCCATTGAATTATGTTTAGATATGAGTTCATTCCATACTATACCCTCACAAATGAAATTGGAAGAGACACAATTTTCTAGTTCTATTTTGACAAGGATATAAACCAAAGGCAACCGTTGAACTTGAAATAGCTACGAATGTAGTAAAGAAAAAGAATCATACTTTGGCCTCATTATGACAATGCCTATAGTCAAAGACTTCATTACAACACGTAGCCCTTATTTTGCATCTCCGATAGTAGTGTGAACATCTGCCATCAATTATCAGTATCAAGAAAACACACATCAGTAAAATCATCCCTGTATGGCACATTTTTCACCATTTTGTAAGATGCATGGAGATACCAATAAGAATATATCAAAATTATATATAATTAAATAAAAGGTATAAATGCTGCATGCATTAAAGAACAATGTATTGAATATCTCCATTCCATTTCAAGGAAGAAATACCAAATACAGTATGGGTATGCATGTCAAACAATGTAGGCACTCACTGCCTTAAATAAGTCATTGTTTATAGAAATGGTTTTTTTTAGATTGCAAACTTAAGAATGTTTCTTCTAGAGCTTATATTTCTATAGGAATATGTTCTATAGGAATAGTTGCAAACTTAATAATGTTTCTTGAGTTTTTTCCTTTTGGAAATCAACCAAAAGCCAATATAAAAAAAAATCAACCTAATTTTTCAATTGCCACTCACAATGATAATTCCATCCCAAAAATATGTCATGTAGAATGTATTTATTGGTTGTTTTTAGTGTTGATTACTATTTGAATAACATTCTACATTTCCTTGATGACAATATTGAAATGGAAAATCATTTCTTTGCATTGCATTCCAACATGATTGGATTACATTCCATCATGATGGGATTGCATTCCAAGAGCACATTTCATCCAATGACATGTCTGGGATCGCATTTCAACTTTACATGTCATCACTGTAAAGGCATATTCCTATTATGATGTAACTACATTCTAGAAGTGCATTCACCAATGAAATTTCCAAGTAGACATATCCTAAGACTGGATGACTGCAATAACATATCCCTGCGATGGCAATCTATTGCAACAATAGAATATACCAAGGGGGTTGGAATAGCAACTCACAATCTATTGGAACAATAGATTCTACCAAGAGGGTTGGAACAAAAACTCACAAAGGGGCCCATCGATATCCAACAACTGACATCAAACAACAACATTTACATTTTTAAACACTTTCCAATTGTCCATTAAACAATTTTCCCATAATATTAAATAATTGTCAAACACAAGTTGCCAATCTTGTCCACCAGCCACAATATTATACAATTATAAAAAACAACCACAATCATTCATCAAATAATATCTTCTTGACTAACAAGTCAGGATAACAGAAGTTGCCAATCATCGGTCAACATGACAACATGCTATATAGCCACCATCAATCATCAGATATATTCTTGACCTAACAGTTTAAATATCTTTCCTTCGTGTTAAATTATTCAAGGAAATACAGCCCGAGCACCCTCTAACCCGAGGAATTGCATATGATTCTTTTACAAGATTTCCTCGACATTTTCCAGATGTATTGGCAATATGAATAGTATGATTTCCATAAAAAATTGTAGAACTAGCACCTAGCACAATTCGATTGCACCAAATGCAAAGAATCTTAGGCTTGAAAATGGCATGAATTGAAATTATTGACCAGTTATCCCAGTCACTTCCTTGTACTGCTTCTGTACCACCTTTTTAAATTCTACACATTGTTATATGCAGTTATCAGAGCATTATACTTAAAACTTCTAAATGGCATGTCAAAATCCAGAACAAATTAATTCACAATCATTAATTAACACTACCTTCTTGATTGTTCCATATTGCTGCCGCATGGCTATTAAGAGGAGATTCGTTATTTGGTTCTACACAAAAAAATTGGATTAGTTTGACAATCATAACAGGGGCATCAAAAAATTACGAGTTTGATCAAGCTAAATTATCTATTTACCTCCCAAAAGACTCTGAATAGATAGCAGAACAGTTCGAACCTCATATGCAGATGACCATTTATCCTGCAAGCAATTTTACAAAAGGTAACATCATATCACCAAGGATAAGATTTCTAACAAGTACAGGTGTCAAAACTCAAAACTAGTCACCAAGACAAGAGACCTACCTGAAGAATGTCTAAGCAGATGTTTCCATACTGGTCAAGATTAGGATGGAAGCAAGCTGTCTCAAATTTCACTTGAGGAGGCTTGAAAGGATAATCCACTGGAAAACACAAAGAAATCTTATATGATATACCCTCATAAACAGTATCTTTTCCACCATTTATCGTGCCAACCCAAGAGAACATGTTATCTAACTCTGGGAAAGCTGAAATTCCAGGATCACCACTCATTTGATGATTGAACAAGGATTAGACAAAAAATTTCTTCTGGGCAATAAAATAATAGCATCAAAACATAGCAGGGTAACATGGCAATTAAAATGCATGCTTAATTTATATTAAAATTATAAGACAACGTTAAACAGGGTACTAGTGGTTCATATTTTCATTGATGAATGTATTCAGGACTATCCAGGACAAAGGAGCTAAGTATGATCATGATTGATTATGATCATCCTAGATTGATTATGCTCCAAAAGTTGCATTGAGGCTCCAAATTTTGCTTACCTCTTTCTAAAAAGGCACTAGCCTCTATTAAAGCCTAAGAGCGGGCAGGAAAAGATGTGTTGCACAATAAGAATGAACTCTACACCAAATTTTGCTTGGCAACCGTATCTGAAAGGGAGCTGATCTCTGCTACCAGAAGCCCAGGGGCAGCAACAGTGTCACACTGTTTCCCCTTCACCGTATCTGAAAGGGAGTTGATCTCTACTACCAGAAGCCCAGGGGCAGCAGTAGTGTCACATTGTTTCCCCTTCTATTTCTATTTCCAGTTCACATTCTATTTTAGCAGACAGTCATCAAAAAAGAGGGAACATACTCCATGGGGCTTTCCTTTGATGTCTGCTCAACTAGGACTCTACTTCTCAATAAAAGTGACTTGGGGGGCCACCACCTGTTTTAGAATTGAAAACTGTTCCCATTTTATTCCCGCAACACAGAAATTTAAGGAACCCACATGCGCTACACTTTTTACAAATCATAAACCCTTGAAAGAGGGTAATTAAACCATAGGAACAGAAGTGGAACCACAACACTTGCTCCAACCAAACGACTTCCATTTTATTTCACCATGCAGGAATAAGAAAAGGAAGCCCCTGTCATCAAGCCTACAATCAACTAAGAATGTAATAATGAGTTGCATCTAAACTAAGTGCCAAGACTCTCTTGGCATGCTAACATAGCAAAAATACAACCATCCATCCAGACCGATGTAACCCAAAGACAGAGAGATCATCAAATGAAAAATCCAAGAATACGAGTCCCCACATTTGCTCAGAGTGCAGCAATTACTTGAAGTCTCAGACTCTGATGTTTAGTACTCCATAGGGAAACTAGAACCCTGTTATAGATATTGCTACAAACAGGGATAGTGACCAAATAGCAGCACTTCTTGAGAGTGGGCATCCTGTATAAACTGTATATTCTTCACTAGGGAGGATCATGCTGAGCACCAAGACAAAGATGAGGCTATAGCTAAAGCAGCAAAAAAATGAATTCCAGTCCATGGTGAAGAGGACTTGACACAGAAGAGCTTTACAGTGTTCATTGTAAAGGATCTCTTCATGAAATAAAATCTTTTGAGCAAAAATGCTTTACTTCAAGACATGTTTGGCAAGGTTAAGGCAACAGTTATTTTTGCTGTTAAAAGGCAGAAAAAGAAATGAATTTAGGGCCACGGTGAATAGGACTCAACACAGACAACTTTCCGGTGTTCTTTGTAAAAGGTCTCTTGATGTAAAATAACACCTTTTGAGAAAAAATGCTTCACCTCAAGACATGTTTGACAATGGATTTTAAAAGCTGTGGAGATAGGAATTGGTTGGTAGATTTTGCTGCCACTTGGGAGTTTACATAGTTCTAGATTAGCATGTTCAGAATTTGGTGGTGGTATTTTGCCCACAACTTATTCAAGAAAGATGTAATGCCATTTACAAGTCCGGTACATAGAATTAAAAAGTGTCTAAAAGCTGCTTCTTTTTTCACATGGGACCCAGCTCTTTCAGAACCTAGTATATTAAAATCAGGTCTTCCCTGTACTCTATTCAAATTTTAGAGGTGGGTTTATTTTGCCCATAACTGATTCAAAACAGAGACAGTTAAGTCAATGCAAAGGTGTCTATAAAGTTTAAACCGGTTTAGAAAATCATGCCCATTATCAGATAGATCCAATAACTTGGAGTCTTGTAGAAAGTTTGGTATCTATTTTTAGCAAAGTAGAAAGCTCAATAAGAGAGGTCGAGGCTATTGTTGTTGTTAAAAGCAGAAAAAAAACGAATTTATGGCCATGGTGAAGAGGGCTCAACATAGACAGCTGCCCGGTGTTTTTCGTAAAAGATCTCTTGATGTATAATAACACCTTCTGAGAAAAAATGCTTTACCTCAAGACATGTTTAGCAATAGATTCTAAAAGCCGTGGAGATAGGAACTGGTTGTTATATTTTGCTGCTACTTATGAGTTTACATAGTTCTAGATTAACACGTTCAAAATTTGGTGGTGGGATTATTTTTCCCACAACTTATTCAAACAAGACTTGGAATAGTAATGCCATTACAAATCCGGTACATAGAATTAAAAAGTGTCTAGACTCTACTCCTTTTTTCACTTGGGGACCCAACTCTTTCAGAACCCAGTATATTAAAATCAGGCCTTCCCTATACTCTGTTCAGATTTTAGAAGTGGGTTTAGTTTGCCCATCACCGATTCAAAACAGAGACAGTTAAGTCAATGCAATGGTGCCTATAAACCCGTTTAGAAAATAATTCCCATTATTAGGTAGTTACAATGACTTGGTGTCTTTTCATCAGATAGCTGCTGCTTCTTAGAATCAAATCAAATCCCTAAAATCCGATTTTAATAAACATGTTAAATCTGATTATATCCACACACAAAAGCAATTGCAAATATCATTTGCTAAAGCAGAGACCGATACCCTCTCTATGATTATCCACCATTTCAAACAAACTGGGAATGAATGGATTTAATAGATGATATCAGAATACAGAATGGGAAATAATCACAAAAAAAAAGAAGCATGATAAGAGTTGGAAAAGTACCATCAATGTCATCAGCTCGGACTGCAACTTGTACAAGTACAAAACATGAGAGACATTAAAATCCCTACAACGCCATTATTTTCGGCAATCCAAGCTTCAGAGTAGAAATCTTAAAATAAATATTCCTATAATATATTGACCCAATGCATGAAAAAACGTTGTCCCCCTAAAACTAACTACCGTGCATCCTCTGATAAGAAGAAAAACCCTATCCTCCGTTATGAAAATTCGTTTTACTTACCACTGGCTATCATTTATGACCTTTCACCAAAAACCAAATCACACCGCAACAAACGAGACTAAGCCTATAGACTCCCACTGAAACAAAACCCACAGACTCTAAATAATAAAGAGTACCTTGCAGTCCCTTACGATGCTACCTGTTATGACCAATCCCATAAAAACCCTATCTAACATTTTCTGAAACCTATGCTACCATTTTGCGTGTAGCTTCAATGCGTCCAGATCTTGTAAGCTTCCACCTCCATTGATCTCCACCTTCTTCAATCTGGTAGGTTGCACATCCAACATTCAACTTCCACGCCCCAACCACCTCTCCGACCTAGTGAATTTCGGAGAACCAGTGAAAAAATGGGGCGAATCACTTCAACCCCTCTCTCTGACCCTGTAAATCCAGGCGAATGCCACTGAAATTTGATGCAAGAAAAAAAAATCGAGAGCGAATACCATTTTTTCAGTTTTATCGGCATTTATTTTGGTGGGCTAATATTTAATTATTAATTATTTTTAAAATAATTATTGGGCTAACTTTATAAAACTATATAAAATAGGTTTTATATAAAACATTCGCCTTATTAAAATTTTAAATCCCTTAAAATTCGCCTTTGGGCTAAAATTCGCCCCTAAAATTTTCCCTGGTATTTTCTAGAGCTGACCGGGGAATCATTTGAAAATCACTCACAATGACCCTTGTAAAGCCAGATTTTCTAAATTTAATTGGATTGGCCATCCAGAGGTCATAGCAAAAATATCTTTCCACTGTTTACCCAGGACACCGTCCAGATTCTGGAGCTAGGGGGCAAGTGGAGGACATAATAGCCTCACTTGAATGATTGGGAGGACCACAGCTTGAATCTACATATTCCAGATAAGTATTACTGTGAAAATTTAGTTAATTTAATGCTGAGATGAATGGTTGTCCATAGTATTGTATTCATGTGGAATATTGTTTTAATTAAAATAAACACATCTGTTGTATATGCTAGAAGCAAGAAAGTGAACTCTGTATATATATACAAGAAGTAGACAAATGGTAATTTGTGTTTGGTATTTCTTTATCCTATGTTGATATAAAGATTGAACAATCTAATAAATAGATTTCTATCTTTCCCCTATTGTTATATCATGAAAGTAATCACAGGGAAAAAAAACTGAGAGTGAGTAGCAGAAGGGATTAACAGAAATGTAGAGTAAAAAGACGAAAGTTTAAGTACAGTATTAAATGCGTTAAACTGTAATGTTCGCACCACAATTTTATTTATATATCTTAACAGAAAATGAAGTATCATTTAGGGCGGAATGCCATAGAATATCTCTGCAAATAAAGTCCCGAGGAAGTCAATAACTTGCTTATCGAACTGATGATTCCAGTTCTAGGTAGGAACCCAAACCGAAACACGTCGTTTATAGCTGTTACACCAGACTATACACGGACGATATCATGTGGTGGTATAGTCACCTGGGATTGAAATCAAGCTAACTATTGCAGAGGAGAAAGCTATAAACAAACTTCCGTTAATATATGTTTGCAAAGAGCGAGGGTTTGGAAGAATTATAAACCTTAAGACATCCTATAATTTGCAACATCATAATGGAAATTTACAGGAAATCGAAAGTAAAGACTAACTGTATATTTCTTATATGTGTAACATATACAACGGTGTTATATCTAAACAATTCAGTTTTACTGATATTAGCGCAAAGATAAAAACGACATGCAAAAAGGAGGTATGCTGAGAATCTAAACCCATAAAAATAATATCTAAGATTAATAACAACTCTAGAAGAAAAATTCATAGTTCGATTTCAGAACGAAATGGTATTCATAAGAGAACAATCATGCAATGAGGGTTTTAAAATCAAAACAATAAGGAAAATAGGAACTGTTACAGTGAGCTCTATAGAGCTTAAATAAGTCAAGAACTTCCTCACATTTAACTTGGGCGAAAACCCCAGTCCTCTGTTCTAAAAATTCATAAATTTTAATTACAACTTTGAAATCCTTGACTCGGTATAAAACCCTCCCCCGTGTAAATCTCATCAAATACATCTAGTAAGCTTAAAATTTACAATAAGCTAGAGTTTGAGTAGAGGCTTGAGAACCGATGATACAGTCTCCATCAGAAACATTAAGTACCTGTGTAGCCACAATTTTTTTTTATGGTTAGCCGAGAGTGAGAAGGTGGACACAGCTATTCCACGAGAATAATTCTTGAGAGGGTTTCGCAAAGTTAAGACTAACCTACAAAAAAAAAACCACTTGGTGAGAAGATATAATTACAAACAAAATAATGAAACCCTCATTAACATGATAAATTCAGGACTAGCTCTGAATAATGGGAAATTTACTTGTGAAAGGGAGGATTACGCCCATTTTCCTTGCACAACATAGAATCTGGATATTAATCAAGGGAAAGAACTTTTAAAAAACAATGGAGCAAGCTGACTAAAACTCTACAGAAGTCTTGAAGTCCGAGAAGAATACGATACCAATATTGCGTTGGATGAAGCCCTCTTTTCCTAGCAACATTCGTCGGCTCATTGGTGGAGAAATCCCATGCATTCTGCCAGATTTCATATCAAAACAAGACCTAGATTTCAGTGGTGAAGTGGATGAAGTATCTCA
Organism: Pinus albicaulis; assembly: GCA_034641835.2. Taxonomy (NCBI): domain Eukaryota; kingdom Viridiplantae; phylum Streptophyta; class Pinopsida; order Pinales; family Pinaceae; genus Pinus; species Pinus albicaulis. The sequence goes on along the minus strand of CM076583.1, from coordinate 188,904,995 downwards.
AATATCCGGTGGACAGAAAAACGATGTTTAAAGAGCAGCACGACGAAGAAGCATAGTGTGGAAGGGGAAAACCTAAAAGGGGTCAATGGCGGAGAGCCCAAAGGAGGAGCTGAGTGTCGAGTCCCCACCAAAATCATTAAGCCTGTGCATAGCCTACTGTGTTATAGCAGTAACCTCTGGAGTGAAACTCGAGATTAACTGGGAACCCGAGGGGCAAAATCTACAGCTGTGATTTATGCATTAAACTCCAAATACTATACCATATCAGATGGGTTGAAAAATCTCCACAGAGGGTTAACAATTATGCCAAGTGGAGATGTGTTATGGATACCATATAAATTCTATAAATACTATATAAGTAAAGATATGCATGAGAGCATGCGATGCGTTAATCTCCATGTGAATCATATAAGTTGTATTAAATCTCATAACCCTGTTTTAATTTCCCAATGTCCACAGATATGTATTAGAGCATGGAGTTCAATAAAACATAGTTCCATTATATGCTTAATATGCAACCAAAGTTAAATCAACCTTTTATATATCTATTTGTAATATTTTTGATAAAAATATTTACATTGTGCTATGATTGGAGTATAGGTAAAAAAAAATTTATGACTGTAATTTTTTAAGGATGAAAGTGACAATGACTATCAATCAACAATGAAATGAATTCTTGTTGATGAATTCCCAAATATTATAAAACTATGTGTCACCATACAATCTCACATGCTCCTTCTCATACTGAAATATGTTTTTCCTCCACTCAAGAATTTACCACTATTGTTTGCTTCTTACAACTACAAGAAATTGTTATTAATTACATGATCATCAAATATCCCGATGTTGATGTCTTATCATCAACATTTTAAATAAATATTGCATCTACATATCCAACAAGTACAAAATTATTATTCTTATTATATACTAGGCAGTAATATTTCGTACCATTTTCATACATCTAAGAAACCTTTTTGTTACATTCCAGTGGCTTTCGCTCAGATGTTACATTAAACTTGAGAGAATACTAACTATATATGATAAATAAAGACAAATGGTTGTCAAATAAATCAAGCTACCAATCAAATACCTAAAACAAGTGTTGTTTACCAATTCCCCCCTTCAAATTTTGAAAGCTATAAATTTTTCTCTGCTAAGGTGAGAACATAATTGTAGCATGTCATGCGAAATATTTTAAATAATGTATATTTTAATTTACTAATGAAAACATTATTTGAATGTTGGAATACTTTAACTACAAGATAGTAATGAAATAACCCTAGATTTTTCATCTTGAATCCATTGTGGAATTTTTGCTTTACGTGGAAAATATGATCATCACTATTCCTGGTAATGGTCAACTGATCCACTTACATTACCAATATCTCCATATTTTCACCTTGTTGATGCACATACAAAGCATCATATGATTCACATCGTTGAAAACCCACTTTGCGAATGCAATCATCCATTTTAGCATACCAAACTCTAGTAGCTTGTTTCAATCCATACAAAGCCTTGATTAATTTAGAAACTTTATGTTCTCATCCTTTAGGCTCAAAGCTAGGGGGTTTTAAGTCATATAGAATTCTTCCTCCAAATATTAATTGACGAAGACACTTTTAGCACCCATCAAATGTAATTTCTATCCTCTTTGAGTTGTAAAATCAATCACCATTGAGATTGTGTTCCATTTTGTTGTAGGTGCAAATGTTTCTTTGTAGTCAATCCATTCTTGTTGTACACAACCCTTGGCCACAAGTGTTTGTTTATATTTTTCAATCGTTCCATATGGTGTATACTTGATTTCCTAAACCCATTTTCATCGAATGGGTTTTACATTTGTATTAAAATCAACAAGTTTTACAAGTACCATTTTTAACCACTGAATTATATTCATCAATAATCAATTTTTTTAATTCTCCATATTTTACTGCCTCTTTAAAAGTTGAGGGCTTAGTAAAATAATGTGTTCTTGATTGATAGAGGAAGGTCCACAAATTTCGATATTGTAGTCAATGTGGAAAAGGAGTGGAACCATAATCATAGTCATCTATTAAAATGATAAACGAATAGAAGTTACAACCAAGTTCTGACGTCGCAGCTTCCTTCGAACGGGTCTCCGGTCGTCCACGTCTCGCAAAGCTCGCCAAGGAAAGGGAAACCTCTCCAGAGTCTCGTAAAAATGGTCTCCTCTCTTGAATGGGCCTTAAGGGAAAGAAGGGATTCTTTACAGCACAAAGGCGCTTGGGAATAGGGAGATGCAAAGCTTCAGCACTTCAAGACTAGCTTGCCATGGATCTGAGCAAGCTTTTATAGATGGGGAAGGAGGGAGTTGGGATCCCTATTATTATGGGATGGGCCCTATCAACAAGGAAGGTCCCATAGAAGGTGGCAAAACTACTTCCCTTCCATAGAACTCCCGTAGCCAAACCTCCCAACTCAAGATAGGCAGTGGTTGTGAGTTTGTTTGAACTCAACTTCCGCCATCCATATATAAAAAACAGTCCCTAAAATGGGTGGCGCGATTGCTGCTCTATGACGGAGCGCCAAGTGGCGCGACCTCTTTACAGGATTTCCCTGAGTGGCGCGAGTACTGAACTGTCTACCCGCGCCAATGCAAAAAGAGCTGTTTTTCATGGATTTTGCAAGGAGATGTCTCAAGGGGAAATGAAGCTCATACTCGGAGGGATGCAATGATGATGTTTTCAGTGCATGACAGTGTTCACAGGTCACATTATGGGTCCTCCATTGTGCGGGACGGGGAATGGTAGGGACGGTGAAAAATTGCTGTGTAACAGATGCCCCCTAAAGCATGAGGCCCGAGAGAGAGAGGGGTGAAATGCTTTACGAGAACATGTCCAACTGAAGGCCCGCCGTCGGAAAACCTGCCCAGAAAGATACAACTGATATCTCAAGTACATGATGTATATATATGGTATGGACGCAGCCATCCGAACAGAGTATGCTATAATCCGGATCTAGGGTATGGGCGCAGCCATCCAACTAAGATCAAACAAATAGACTCGGGTATGGTCACAGCCATCCAATCATCGAGTCATGTACATAATGACAATAATCCACAATCGCAGCCTGGATTACAACAGACACAATCCAGGGTCTTGAGCTCCATCTCGACCCAAACAAGTACAAGTTCTAGCATGCGAATGTGTGAGCTGATGTCGAACATGCAAGAACATCGTCTGATTACCAGCCAATGATGAAAGCCGTTAACAGACGCGAGAGAAACCACCAATAATGACGATGGTTCTCAAGGTACTACGGGTACAATCTACGGCGTGTGAATAAATGAGCTGACGTCGAACACCCGCAGAATCATCCGATCGGAGGCCAATAATGAAAACCTCTCGTCGAATGCGACGAACCTGCCATTAAGGCATGCAGGCTCCAAGGTACCATCGGGAGTCTCTAGACCAACTTCCTGGATAATGAGTTGAAGTCGACAGGAAGTGACCTTGATCGAAGGTGGGCCATAATGATTCCCACATCATCGACACGAGACAGAGGAACATAATGTTTTGTTGTGAATCGGGGCCATATGAGAAACAGAGGAAGGTTGATATTCGCAGAGGCCAACTTCTCTTGAACATATAAACGGCACGACAATGGACTTGGCAGTATTTGACATCAACAGATCAAAGGTCATGGTGACGAGGCAGTGAACAGATGAGAGGTCAAAAGAGATTACCCAAACCCATGGAAGCAAAGTGAAACAACGAGATGAGATGTCCCCAACCCGACACGAATGCAGACAAGTGCCATGTTCAAGAGCGACATACTGCCGACGACAACGATGATGGTTCCATTTTTCCCCCACCATTTCTGGCAAGTACCCCAATTATTTTTGATAACAAGCTTGAAGGGGATAGCATATGCTTGTGATATAAGTCCACCCTTCGAGCGAATCCATCCTAGTGCATTTAACGAGTCCTAGGAAGGAGAAACTCGGAGAACGTCATTTCGACGAAATCCAATGTCATCAGGGTTTAACGAGTCTGACAAAGGAAGAACTCGGCGTCTTTTCATGTTTAGAGAGTTTGAAAAGACAGCGGAAAAGAAAACTCCACGGGTCCCTTTTCGTAAATAGTTCCCCAGATCCGAAAAGGTAGAAAACAATATCCGGGAAAACCTCCTAGTCGCGATAGGCTAGGGTATTCCTTTTTCGTAATCAATCCATCCCGGCCCGAAAAAGGGTTAAACTTATACCAGGTGAATGTCGATTCGTGTCCATTTTAACGAGATCGAAACGACAAGGGCCTCGGCGATCTTTTCATATTTAGAGAGTCAGAAAAGAGCTGAAAGATGACTCCAGAGTGACTTTTTCGTGTATTTACCGAGTCCGAAAAAGTATAAAATACAACTCGTTTCCACCTTTTAAGTCGCAAAAGCCTGTCACTGCACATACCCAACAAGCGTAAAATCCATTTCCGACATAATACATGCAAATATTTGACAAGAAATAACTTTTAAAACTCATTTTAACGTCGAAAAGTTATAAATATGTCCAATGGTAAAAATGAAATTACTTTTTACTATTTACCTCGTGGAGAGCAACAGTGGTCCATTTGGAGCAGAATCTTCTGACAACGATTGCGACCAATCCAGGCAACCATTCAGCGTCTCGTCTGTGACAGGTAAGAGGCGTTCCTTTTCTCTTTCTTTCCATGCATTTTTTAATGAATTTCCCTTAAAAATCAGCTCTGTAAGGGCACCTTTGAAATTTTAGGGCCGGGCTAAGTGGCGCGGGTATCGGGCACGGACCCGCGCCACTGAGCTCTTTTTACCAAAGGGCTCGCGCCACATGGCGCGACTGTCAGAAAAACAGTCGCGCCAGCGGCGGAACCCAAATTTCCGCCTAAAATCCCAGCACTTATGCCAAACTTCTTGAATTTTGAGGCTCACAGAAGATCTAATTAAAGGCTTTGAACCATGTGAATGCAGATAAACAGTCAGAATGGCAATTGAATGGAAGGAACGGGAACACGGAGATGAGGACGAAGAGGCCATGCAAAGCCAAGCATGTATGAATGCTCTGAGAGACTGTGGCTTAAAAAAGTTCTTCCTCACGCCATGCTTACGAGCTCAGCTTGAGCTCCTCCAATATCTGATCAACCTCTGGGATGAAAATGACCAAGTATTCAAAATACGAGACCAGGTGTTGGAATTGGAGGTCGCTGACATTTATTTCGTTACTGGATTATCCCGCAGGGGTCCAATCCCTGTACTGACTGGGAGCAGACCATCAAGGGAGAAGATGGAAGAAGTAATGGCGCGGGTGTGCCGTGGGGCACAAACAGGAACAGGGAGTAAGAAGGTATACATCTCAACCATCCCTGACCTAGCACTGAGAGTTGTACTCTACACCATTACGCGGGCTGCTGGATCGTAGGCACCGCACGAGGCTACAAAGACTCAACTCTTACTGGCCTTAGAGTGCATGGGTCCCCGACTGTATGATTGGGCAACAGCTGTCACGATCAACATGAAAAGGCAGCTTACAAAGTGCAAACAGAACAAACTGAAGCAGTTTGGGTATGGTTCCATCTTGGTATCGTTCATTCTGGAACGCATACCAACCTTCGAGGGCCAAGAGGCCCATGTGGCGAGTCCGGTACCACGAGAGCCGAGAATGGCTCGCTGGGCAGCACTGATGCCCAGATCTGGAGGCGGGCAACAGATGTCCTGGAAGCCCGAGTTCTTCAGATGGATACGGCGCCAACTAATCGTTGTGGAAGATTGGCCCTATGCGGGAACTGACTTTACAGGGGACCCGGATCTCCCGCTACCAGAAGGAGACCACTGGGATGAAGAGCTGGGTAAGACCTCATATTTTGATTTTATGTTTATATGTTTTTTTATTAATACACACTTGTCTTAACACAATTATATATGCATGCAGATGTAGGACCTGAGAGACCAGCCGGGATGTCTCCTATCTTCCGGAGGACACAACTCGCCCCTGAGATCCAAGGGGAAGGTACCGGAGGAGAGGCACTGGTTCAGAACCTCGAGGGGATCGTCCATGGGATCCCAGACTATGCCCAACTGTCAGATGTACCGATGGAGTACCAGCGCCATACGGTGGGAGTCCCAAACCGGCTCCACCGAATCCTGAGGCGGCTAGTGCGTGCAGTAACGTGCTATCATGAGCACCATGTTGATTAGTCTCTAGGATTTAGCCACACCATTTTTTTGAGAGACACAGTGTCTCCGGATGTATTAAGACACTTATGTATATTTTTTGAGTTTTATGTGACACACTTCTATGTAAACATTTCGATATCTATATATATGCATATCTATTTCTGGATGAGTCTTCTTTACATGTGATGATGATTTATAAATTGCGCAAATGTCTATCTAACACCAAATTTGCTACTGTATCTGCTAATGCATTCAAATGTCTGGGTATATGATGATATGTAATATATTCAAAATTCCTTTCCAGTAATCGAATACGTAAATACAATCGTAAAATGGACGGGTTTCTTACCGAATAGTGCCCGTTCAGCTGCAACACTACAAGCTGTGAATCTAGGTACACGAGCAATTCACGGATACCAAGGTTTACTGCCTCGGTTAATAATTCCAACATGGCGCTATATTCCGCGATATTGTTCGTGGTACGTCCTAAACACACACCTTGCAGGTCGATCAACTCACCAGCAGGATCGTAGATTACCCAGGCTGCAGAAGACAGATTCCTGGTACTGCGGGAGGCACCGTCCGTGAAACCAACAAATGGATGAATAGACATCTGCACAACCAGGAAGACCCGATCAGCAGAAAGATGTTTACAAAGCACACCACACCATGCACACAAATGACAATCACACACCTATGTACACACACCACACCAAGAAATCATTTCAGGCGTAGTACTTCTTAAGGTAAAACCCATTTCTGGGCTGCGCCAATGGAACTCCTTCGTAGTCTATAAGTTCGTAGGCCCCATTTTTCAAAACACGTTTTACTATATAGGGACCGTGCCACATGGGCTGGAGTTTACCGGCACCAAGCTTGTCATGTGCCTGATCGTACAAGAGGACTAGGTCTCCTTCAATGAAAGAACGGGGAGAAACAGATTGATCAAAATGAGATTTGACCCTCTTCTTTTGTGCTTCGATGATCAAAGCAGCTAGACGACGGGTTTCATCCAACCGGTCGAGATACAGAAGACGCTCTTCCTCAGGAGAAGTATCCGGTAAGAGCTCCACAGCTAACTTAAGCGAAGGAATTTCGCATTCAACCGGCAAAGTAGCTTTCAGACCGTACACCAGTTGGAATGGTGTGAATCCGGTTGCACTTTTAGCAGATGTTCGGTACGCCCAGAGAGCTGAGAACAGTTGGAGATGCCAACTGGATTTATGAATCCCAACTATTCGTTGAAGCATAGTGACCAAAACCTTGTTCACCGCTTCAACCTGACCGTTTGCTTGAGGGTAGTATGGCGTTGAGCTGTCGTGACGCAAACCCAACGCAGCTGTCAGCTCCGCCATCATGTAATCACGGAAATGAGTACCGTGATCAGTGACGATAGCTTGAGGGACCCCGAATCATGCAATAACATGGTTGAATAAAAATGAAGTAGCCGTTCTTCCGTCAGCAGCTAGTGTAGGCATCGCCTCGGCCCACTTAGTGAAGTAGTCGACGGCGACAATGATATACGCATGCCCCCCGGCCGAGTGAGGGTTACACGTCATAAAATCTACGCCCCATTTCGCGAAAGGGCCGACGGTAATAACGGGATGCAAAGGCAACGGCGGCGCGCACATCTTGCACTGAAAAATCTGGCACGGATGGCATTTTCGGACTGCAGTGATGCAATCCTTGAATATAGACGGCCAGAAGTAACCTGCCCTCAGAATCTTTTGGGCAGTGGCATGTCCGGACATGTGTCCACCACAGGCGCCACTGTGGCAGTCATTCAAGACTTTCTCAGCCTCGTCCAAGGTAAGGCATCGTCGGAGCACCGAATCTACTCCGATACGATATAGGGTATCTCCTACTATGCGGTAGGGTTGGGACTGGTGCCGAATCCGACGGCGTGCAGCTTTATCCAACTCAGACCGGAATGTCGCGGTCTGAAGATACACTATGATGTCACCGTACCAAGGATCACGAGTATCAATAAGAAACAGCGTTTCGTCCGGTATATGATCTTCAGCGTGTTCAGGAAGAGAGTCTGTAGGGAGAGAACATATCAAATCCGCGAAGACCAGTGATTTAGTTGACTTGGCAGTGGTGAACTCCAAATCAAACTCCTGCAAGATGACGATCCATTTGGAGTACTTGCCCCCCAGCAATTGTCTAGAAAGAATATATGTCATGGGGTTGCAGTCTGAAACCACTGTTATCGTGCGCAAAAGGATGTAATGGCGAAAGCGCTGTACAGCGTGTACGGCTGCTAAGGCCAACTTCTCAACATGTGCGTAACGCGTTTCCGGGTCGAGAAGGTTCCGAGAGAGGTAATAAACAACATGTTCATCACCGTTCTCGTCATCCTGCACCAAGACCATGGCGATGGTGCTTAATGCGGCGGCTAGATACAAAGTAAAGTCGCGGTGGTAGTCGGGAGGACGAAGCAACGGAGCATTGACTAGCAATGTCTTCAGCTTCTCAAAGGATTCTTGAGCGATTTCGTCCCAATGAAAGGGAACATTCTGCGTTAACAAACGAGTGAATCCTTTGGCCACCTCGGCGTAATTCGGGATGAAGCGCCTAAGAAAATTCGCTTTCCCTTGCAGACTCTGCAACTGATAAAGGGAGGAGGGTGACGGGAGATTTATAATGGCCTCAACCTTCAGAGGGTCGAGGCGAATTTCGTCTTTCGAGACTATAAAGCCCAAAAGACGGCCAGAGTCGACGCAGAAGACGCACTTATGAGGATTCAGCCTAATATTGTAGCGTCTGCAACGAAGAAATATCTGGCGAAGATGTTCCGGATGATCCTCTCGCTTACCCGAATGGGCGGGCAAGTCGTCCAGATAAGGCTGGACAATATGGCGAATATCATGAAAAGCATATGACATGGCACGTTGAAACGTGGCGCCAGCGTTCTTTAAGCCGAACGGGAGTTTTTTATATGCAAAAGTGCCCCACGGACAGATGAATGTGGTCTTATGCTGATCCTCAGGTGCAATGTTAATCTGGTTGTAACCTGAGAAACCGTCCATTAAGGAGTAGATCTCACTCCCGGCGCAATCGTCGATAATCTGATCGATAAACGGAGTGGGATAATTGTCCTTCGGACAGGCGCGATTGATATCGCGATAATCTACACAGACTCGAATGGTACCCTGCTTTTTATCGACGGGGACGATATTGGACACCCATTCTGTAAGGGGGATAGGATAAATAAACCCCGCGTTCAGAAGTTTTTCAACCTCTGCCTTGATAGCGGCGGCTTTCCGAGGATGCATGGGACGCAAGCGTTGGCGCACGGGTTTCGCACCCGGGTAGGTTGGAATCTCGTGCACGACAATACTAGGATCAATTCCCGGCATTTCCTCGTAGGACCATGCAAAAACATCTCTGAACTCTTTGAAAAGTTCCGTATAGACCTGGATCTCTTCGGGAGAATAGGTCACACCCACATGAATGTTCTCAACAATCCCTGGTTTAACAGAGATGTTGATAGGAACCGTTTGAGTAATGTTACTCAGATTGCCTTCCGAAAAGACCTCATGCGTCAAGATCGGTGTTTGAAGAGGAGGGGAAGGAACCTGAGTAGCATAGCGCTCTAGATAGTCAGTCATTGCCCCCAGGCTAGGCATAAACGAGGAACAATGATGCCCATCGCCCCAGGGTAGCTCCTCCAGAGACATAGTTTCAATGATAGCCTCATCTGAGGGAAAAATCTCTCTAAGAGGATCAGGCGAATCAGCCTGACCAAGCCAGGGGGATTGTGAGTAGATGTCAAGAGCCATGCTCATCGGAGCATGCTGAGGAGGTGGAGGGTCCGATGCAGCAACAATCTCACAGTAGCTGATCTCTACTGGCGTTAAAGGCATGGACTCTCCAAACCCATATACCTGCTCAGGTGTAGGAATCAGCCAAGGGTCATCAGTCCTGGACAACATGTTGACTTGAGCGGTATTCGGTGGCGGCGCAGGGAAAATACCCATGAGGACTGGGTCTTTGAAAAGACCAGGTCCTATGCTGTCTGGAGGATTCGGGATTTGATCCACATACGGCACGTTGTTCTCAGAGCTAGAGGAAAAAAATGACAACTGATCTACCGTGACAATCTTGCCCTCGTGAGGGAACTTGATAAATCGAAAGACGGTAGACGGCACGCAGAGCATGGCATGGGTCCAGCTGCGGCCAAGAAGTATATTGTAGTTGAGTTTAGCGTCAACCACTTCTACTTCCACGTTGACAATTTTTCCCTGTAATGTAATCGCCAGACTCTCGAGAACTCCCAGGGGTTTAGATTCCCGGCCATCAAATGCCTCAAGGGCATTGGGAGATGACGATAAGGTTGGAGAGCCGATGGCTTTCCAACAAGCGGAGGACATAACACAAGTAGATGCACCCTCATCTACGACGGCTCTGTGAACGTTCAGACCGTGAAGGACGGGGACATCTTCTTCTTCAGATCTAGCGTTGGAATCCAGGTAGGCTCTTATCCCAAGTCTTTCATTTCGTAACAAGGAGCTTGCGTCATAGCATTGTTTGTTTGTTTTCTGGGCCTATACCCCTATTGGGCTAGTAGGGATACTTCTCTGCTCACGAGAGGATTTACCTCCTCAACAAATTGGCGACTCTGTGGGGATAGGCCTTAAGGGAAAGAAGGGATTCTTTACAGCACAAAGGCGCTTGGGAATAGAGAGATGCAAAGCTTCAGCACTTCAAGACTAGCTTGCCATGGATCTGAGCAGGCTTTTATAGATGGGGAAGGAGGGAGTTGGGATCCCTATTATTATGGGATTGGCCCTATCAACAAGGAAGGTTCCATGGGAGGTGGCAAAACCAATTTCCTTCCATAGAACTCCCGCAGCCAAACCTCCCAACTCAAGATAGGCAGTGGTTTGTGAGTTTGTTTGAACTCAACTTCTGCCATCCATATTTAAAAAACAGTCCCTAAAATGGGTGGCGCGATTGCTGCTCTATGACAGAGCGCCAAGTGGCGCGACCTCTTTACAGGATTTCCCTGATTGGCGCGAGCGCTGAATTGTCTACCCGCGCCAATGCAAAAAGAGCTGTTTTTCATGGATTTTGCAAGGAGATATCTCAAGGGGAAATGGAAGCTCATACTCGAGGGATGCATCGATGATGTTTTCAAGGCAGCCGTTGTTCATAAAGTCACATAATGGGTCCTCCATTGTGCGGGATGGGGAATGGTAGGGACGGTGACAAATTACTGTGTAATGTTTCAGAACCACATGTCGGGTCCATCTTTAAGACTGAAGGAAATGTGAAGAACATGAAGGGAAATAAATATTAAAGAGAATTAAGATTCATTCAACCAAAATGTATCGATAGGGACAAAAAATGTTACTAAGGAAAAAAATTATTTTGCCCTGGATCCACTTTGTGTCATTTTTTGTTAATTTCATCTAGATGATCATATTTCAGAGGTTGTTGCGCCTTATTTGGAAATAAAAGTTGAATATATTGTGCATTTGAATTATTACCATTATTTTTTAAAAAATGATTGACATGAATAAAAACTTTGCTTTCGTCTGGAGCATCAAATTGTTACCATTATAATTTTATGAAATTTCATTACTAAAAGAATAAAAAGAAATTTTTTATGAATAGTTTGAGAAAATTTTTGATGAGGAATTTATGGATTTGTGTATCTTTGGAGGTACTCCCACACCCTAGGGTACTCAGTTTTGGATAAGTTTGAGGCACATTGGCTTTGTCGAAAATTTACCCAAGATGTGGGTTTTCCACCTAAAGTTGTAGCCATGAAATGAAGAGGAGATTTAGTTTTGTGGTTTGATCATTGAGGGTATGCAGGGAATCCTTGAAGGGCTATGAAAAACCTACGACATTAATGATGTTTCATTGGTTGAATAAAATTAATTTTTGTCTTACGTTTTATTACTGTTTAAGCATATTTCTTAGATTAGATTGTTATCATGTGATGACACTATTGGCTAAGGGAAACCCACCAAGAACACTATAAAAAGAGGACAAGGATTAGTTGATTATCATCTATCCAAGTGCATTTCATCAAAGAGAAAGACAATATGGTCTGGCCACAAACCTAGACGAGCTAACCAGAGTTGGAGAAAAGGATGTATTTGCCTATTTTCTTGTATTTTGGTTTCGATGTGTTAAGTAGAATTATTCTGGAGCTATGAAGGAGAATTGTGGAAATACGTTGGTGTGAAACTCCATGTGATTGTAGCTGTAGGAGTAAAGTTTCATAGGAAAGGGAGGAGACCCCTCCACGAGGTGATTTAGATGGTCGTGAGGCCTATTTTAGAGGATGAAGAGGTCTAAGCGACACAGAGTGAGGCCACATGAATTAGAACTATCAAAGTAGGCATGAAAGTAGGTTTTCACATGTATGAAGGAGGTGCATTGGATGAGATAAGGTTAGGTATATGGGTGATACAAGAGCCCTAAAAGAGAGTCTCATAACTTAGGAATTGTTATCAGAACAATGTGCTTTCCAAGATGTATCAGACCTCGTGGAAGGGAAGTTGATTATGCTGTCTATGTTGATGAATGTTAGGGATACTATGTCTTTCCTAGTGGTTTTTTGGATATATATTTGAGAAGCCTATGTAAATATATCCTTGAGGAGTAAATGATTTTTAGTGGCTATGTATTTGTGCCCTAGTACAATGAGAAAGGGCAAGTTTTTTACTATTAAGAGGGCAGTTTGTTTTGGCCCTATTTCATAGTCGTCAAGGTTGGAGAATGCATGATAAGAGGGTTTGATGTGTGTGACCTAGATAAGTGATTTACAATGGGTGAAATGAATGATAAGGGAGCATCGTTGAAGCCTTAAGTATGATCATATTTTGAGAAATAGAGATGGAAGAAGAGGGGTGTTTGGAATATCGTAACAGTTGGCACTCTTGGTGGAGTAGGAGAGCAACTAGAGGGAAAAATTGTATCGACCTAAGTCGAGTCACTCTAGGAGTGATAGAAGGGTTGATAGTGGAGGTTTGAGTAGTTAGAGATGCAATATTTCTGAAGTGGAAAAAATTTTAGTGATCAGTAGAAGGAGAGGCAAAGTACCTGCCATAAGTGTTCAAGGTACGAGGACTGAAAGGACTATAGAGTGTTACATCAACTAGTAAGTCAAGTGTAATTTTTTCACGTAAATATTGGGTGTCATAGTTGTTGATTCCAAGATCTAGATCATTCCCATGTCAAGGATGATTGTAAGGGCCATTATCCCTGGTATGGGAGCCCTAAAATTTTTGTATTAAAGTTCATAGTCTAACAAGTTTTGGGTTAACATTTGTCTTATGCACTAGTTGATTCTATACTATAAGTGATTCTACTATGCAAAAAAATTTTGTTGTGGCATTTGAGTGTGTTTGTGATCGTAATATTAGACTCAATATCGATTCTTGAGTTCCATGAAAAAATCAACATGGTATTAGTTCTACTTTGAAGGGCCAATGAATTAGAGTGTGTACAATGTACAACTCAAGGGGGAGGTTGTTTGATTTTTGTTGGAGCACTAATAAAAATGGAAATTTTTTCAGTTGGTATATGATATGAGGATAGGAATCTCCAATTGTAATCCTTGGAAGGAAAGGATGAAGTTGTTCATGATGGTGAACAAGATCTATGTTTTTTCCCAAATTGAGATCAATAAATCAACTTACCTTAAGGAGTTGGAAGTGTATCAGCAATTGGATACAAGGGATAAGTTGATCATCCTTGACGGTGTCAAATATCACTTGATACCTCATCTGTCCAGGAAGAACATTGCCCATGAGATATTGAAAATGGTCAAGACACAGGAGAGCTCTGAATGAGGAACATTTGTTGGTATTGAAGGATAGGTTGAAGAGCACCAAGATGTTGGATGGTGAAGGAGTGTTCCCGTATATGACAAGACTTTATCATGTTTGAGATGAAATTTCCGCCATTAGTGAAACTATTTCAGATTTTGTGTTGGTGAGGACTGGTTTGAAAAGGTTTATTAAGGAATGGAAGTCATTCATAAAAGGTATTGTTCCTCAACTAAAGCTTCCATTTTGGAACAAGTTGTGGACAACTCCATCTAAGAGGAATTATGAGATGAGGACTTTCACAAGAAGAAGAATTATGTTGAAGAAAAAACGAATCTTGCAGGGAGGATGAGCATAAAGGAAAATAAGGACTTTAGTAAATTGAATAAATATGGAAAGATAATACTAGCATATAAAATGAGAATAATACAAGAGAAATTCCTCCTTCTCATCATGAATCAATAGAAATGTCCCTCAATTATGTTTTTCATAAATGCAAGGTTCACACTTTGAATTTTCCTTTTTTGAAATTAAGTAATCCTTTTAATTACAAAGATTTTTAGTTTATGAATGAAAGAAGTTTAAATCTTCATTTTCATATGTCAGCATCTAATGGGTAAGATATTTTAACTTATTACTCCTACAAAATATTACTCCCTAGGAATGAATTTTCCTTTCAACTTTAGAAGCCTACCATCTTGATAACCTTTCATTTTGTTTTGAATTTTTTTTAGGTGTAGTTTATTTTCACTAATCCATATTCCATGATAATTTGATGTCATGCTTGGTGAATCAATACTAAGGACAAAAAATTATCTTTGAATGTTGGTACACACCAAATATTTGAACCATCCTCTTTGATGCGATGGTGAATTTTGTTTGCAATAACTTTTCCATGAGGTGTATGCATTCTATAATTAGCCAATAATATTGAGTTGAGTCTACATTCTTGAAATGTATGAAACAATTATTTTCTAAAATCCATGCATTGAGTGGCCTTTGTATTGACTATCCATGCATCTTCATACTCACTCATGGAAGATAAATTGGAGAGAAATAAAACATTTACTTATATGTTTTGAAGAGTAGTGAATACATATTCAAAATTATCATCCTCTTGATCATTTTCATAACTTTCTAACGTTTGTTGTTTCTTGAAATTTAGGAGCTTATAATTTGGAGTTACATAATTTTCAACAGAATGACCAATCTTGTTGCACTTTATACATATAAATTGACTTAACTCTCATCCTCTTCCATATTGTTGATTATGATTAGGTGGTATCTCTGATTGAATTTTCTGAAACTATTTGACCCCTACTAAAAATTACTTCTTCCTCTTCCTTGTTTACTTCCTCTTTCTTGATTGTTTCCTCTTCCTGGACTGCTTTCTCTTCTATAATTAATTTCTCTTCCTTGAATGCACCATAAACCTTGCCCTCTATAAGACCATATGTTTTGATATCCTCACCCTATGTTATTCACTTGAGTTCTTATTACTCTAAAACCTGTAGTTGGTGAAGTTGATGAATTACTTGAGCTTGTACCTATAAGGAATAAATATTCACCCAATTGTTTCTTCTTTCAAGTTTTTTTGTCACACCAAGATAATATATCACTTAATTGATCCAATGTTGTCTTCTTAAACTTTCTTTTCAATTGTAAAGTCTCAAAGAAGTATTTATAAGAGGATGGAAATATTGCAATTAAGATTGTTTCCACCAAGTTTTCTTTTATAGGAGTAAATCTTGTCATAGTGATTTCATGTCTTATGTTTTCAAGTCTAGAAATATATTCAATTAGATCTCCCTCTTCATATAATTTATATTGAAGCTAATTTAATTGAAGATACACCCATATTATTTCAAGTTATGTAGCAGAGAGATTTTTAAAAGGGTGATAACATGGAGTTTTTTTACATTTTTTTGGAAAGAGAGGGTGCATTTAGGTGGAAAAAAAATGGATCAATCAAGAAATTTAATCGCTTAAACAAGTCTTTTTCGAGTACTCAATCGAGGTCATAAAGCACTAAAAAAATAGCTCAATCTAGGGATTGTTTTAAACCTCGATAGAAATTTAAGGTTCAATTGAGCCATTTTCTCTATTAAATATCTTGTCTGTGGTCTACGTGCACCATTTGCACAAATCACGTGGAATTTTAGAGCTCAACCAAGAGCGCTTAGGTAGGTAGACCAAGAGTATTGAAGCTCGATCGAACAATTGAAGCATGGAGCATTCAAACCAATCTCATGAATGACCCTTCCAATGTCCCAGACGCTCAAATGAACGCATGCATTCTATCTTTTCTATCTTTTTTTTTTGAAAAATTAAACAATTTAATTTGAAAAAAGAAAAACTTACCATACAAAAGCCACAAAAAACCACAGAAAACCTTCGAAACAACTTGGAAAACCACAAAAAACCCTAGAAAACCACAAAATAACCTAGAAACCCAGAAAAAACCATAAAAAAACCCTTCAAAGAAACTTAGAAAACCACTAAAAGCAACGTATAAAATGCTTCAAAACCCCCCAAAAAACTACAATTTAGGTTTTAATTTTTTTTCTTATTTGCAATGTTTTGTTTATTAAATGCATATTTTCTGATTTTTAATGGAAAAAAAAATATTTTCTAATTATTTTAGGTTTTATTTTTTTTCTTCAGGAATTTAACTGCTCTATCAAGGGTTAAAAGCTAGCCCATATATATATATATATATATATATATATATATATATATATATATATCTCTCGCTCTGCTTGCTCTACATGCACCATTTGCATAGATTGCGGATAAACTAGGAGCTTGATTGTGGGTATTGTTGGGTATGTGTTATATTATTTCCACAAATTGTTGCACATGTAGGCATGGGGGCGGGTAGGCCCCTGCGCGGGGTCTGGGCCAGTGCCTCGAGAACAAAAAATGGACCCTATTTTATGGGGGGCGAACCCACCTATGGTTTTGTGCATGGGTTTGCACATGGTTTTGGGGCATGATGGTTTTCGACCCCTGTTATTTTGAAGATCCAGTTAAGGGAACTACAGCTATGTTCTTATCTAGGGATAATGGATTGGGGTTTATGAATGCTTCAACATGTATATATATGTGTTGTAACACTAAAAGGAATATAATTAAAAATCAAGCTGGTAGCCCCTATTTGGGATCCGGGGGAAAAATATCTGTGTATATCTGTTTTATGTTTTATGCTCTCGATATTGTTTATTTTCTATTTTTAAGAATTATTTTGCAGATAATTTCTGTACAGGGCTAAAACGTACATTTGGTATCAAATTTGTTTCGGCTTCAAGGGGATGCCTTTGCTGCTGACGGGTTTTTTGCTTAGGCCTATGGTAGACCCTGTTCAGTGGGAGATCTGTGAGATCGATTCTTGCGGTGAAAGAAGATGGCGAGCAGTGGAAAGATAAATATCAAGAAATTTAATGGCTAGAGTTTTGAGTTGTGGAAGCTCAAGATAGAGGATCTGTTGGTGGATAAAGATGAGTGGATCCTGGTAGATCCAGGTACTATACCAACGACAATGTTAGAAGAAGACTGGGCGAAGTTGGATAGGAAGGCAAAGAGCGCAACATAGTTGTGTATCTCAGATTCGCTATTGTTAAATATATTTGGGGAAGCTACAACAAATAATTTGTGGGTTAATTTAGGGAATTTGTACCAATCTAGGTCTCTGGTGAATAAATTGTTCCTACCGAAAAAGCTATATAACCTGAGGATGAAGGATGGAGACTTGGCGACAGAGCATCGAATGCCTTCAATACTTTGGTAAGTCATTTGTCATCTGTTGACATTAAAATATCAGACGAATATAAGTTCATCAATTTGTTTTGTTCTCTACCAGATTTGTGGGACAGTCTCGTTATTGCAATAGGTAGAAATACAACTACCTTGAATTTTGATGAAATTGTCTTAGCCATGCTGTCGGAGGAAATGACATGGAGAATTATGGAGGGCCAAAATGGATATGCCTCATCTGTACGAGGAAATTCCTAGACTAGAAACAAAATAATTTTTCAAGTGGGATATCTAAATCTCTAGGAAACCATGTAAAGGTGTGCTAGAAATGCGGAAAGGAGGGGCACTTCAAAAAGGACTATAGATCTAAAGCTCCTGAGAAAGGAAAGGGATTTGATGATGCTCCTTCTATAGAGGAAAAAACCTCCTCAGATGAATGTGGGGATGTGTATTTGGTGCTTCTTCAAATACACATGTAGATCATGAGGCATGGTGTATTGATTCAAGTGCACCCTTTCACTTAACTCCCCATAGGGAGGGGTTTTGCGAGTATGAGAAGTATGATGGTGGTGATGTCTTCTTAGGGGATGATAGGAAGGTTAGAATCATGGGACATGTAAAATTCAAGCTAAAGCTGCAAGCTGGAAGGACTATAACACTTACTAGTGTTTTGCATATCCCTACATTGGCCAGAAATCTGATTTCTGTAAGCAAGATGTATGATGTAGGTGTAAAAATAGTTTTTGAGAAAGATACCTGCAATATGGTTCAGAGAGAACTGGTATTAATGCGGGGATTTGGATTAGAACTCTGTAAAAGCTTCAGGGTACCACTGTTATTAATGGGTTCCATAGTTCTCTGGTTCCTAGAAATGGAGTGGAAAGCCTAGAGGTCTTTGGAGAAAATGCGATGCTATGGCATCAAAAGCTTATAATAATTGGAGAGAAGGGCCTTCATATACTGCATGGTAATGGTATGGCAGAAGTTATGCCTAATTTCTCTATGGATTTTGATTTATGTGAACATTGTGTATATGGGAAGCAGAATTGGGTGAGTTTTCCTTTTGGTGCTAAGAGGGAGAACAAGATATTAGAGCTTGTGCACAGTGATGTGTTTGGAGCTGTGTTAGTTCCATCATTGGGAAATTATGTGTACTATGTTCCATTCATAGATGAATTCTCAACGAATACATGGATATATATCTTGATGAAGAAATCTGAAGTCTTTGAAAAGTTTAAAGAATTGAAGGCTCTGGTAGAAAACCAGATAGAGAAGAAGATAAAGGTGTTGAGGAAATATAATGGTGTAGATTTCTGCATGAAGGAATTTGAATATTTCTATAAGAGGTGTGGTATAGCACAATAGAATACTACTCAATACACACCTCAAAAAAATGGAGTTACAGAAAGAATGAAGAGAATGTTGATGGAAGAAGGAAATAATCAAGCTCAACGGTACCAGGTTAAGACCAGAATTCTAGGTAGAGGCAATGGAGACGGCATGTTACCTAGTAAACATAACACCTTCATTTGCGTTGGAGGATAAGACTTCATATGAGGTATGGACTAGTAAGAAACCCTCTCTTTCACATTTGAGGGTATTTGGATGTGATGCATATGTACAGGTTTCAAAGGAGAAAAGGACCAAGTTGGATAATAAATTTGGAAGGTGCACCTTTATTGGGTATAAGGATGGTTAAAAGGTTACAAACTTTGGAACCCAGAAGCAAGGAAGGTTGTGCACAGTCGAGATGTTTTGTTTAGAGAGGTGAAAGATGTTGTTAAACATGATTTCCTATCAAAGGAATCTGAGAAGATAGAGTTTGAGATAAAGGAGGATGAATCAAACTCTACAACAGAACAATATTCAGACGAGGAAGAGCCACAAACTCCAGATATGAGAAGAATAGTTCGGGAAAGAAGGTAGCCAGAAAGGTATAGTCCATCTTCTTTCTGTTCAAAATTTTCTTTGACTATCACTCATGATGATCCAAGAACTGTTAGGGAGGCAACGGATTTAGAAATTATATTTTGATGGGTAAAAGTCTAAAGAAGGTTCAACTGTAGGTTTTCTTCTCTTAGATCCTAGAGGAAATACAATATGTGTTGCTTGTAGGATTGAGTTTGAGTGTACTAGTAACATTGCAGAGTATGAGGCACTTCAACAAGGACCCAAGAAGTATTTATATCTTGGAATATTTTGTCTCAAAGTGTATGGTGATTCTAAAATAATCATCAAACATGTAAAAAATTCCATTCAATTCCTTTTAGCTCATCCGAAAAATTATCAAGCAGAGGTATGGCACTTGATTATAAAATTTTGTGTATTTAATATTGTTTATATACCTAGGAATTTAAATCGGGAAGTTGATATGCTAGCAAACATGGCATATAGATTGATTTTAGCATAATGTTTCGAGCCTCTTTTTTTTCTATTGAATTTATGTTTATGCCATGTATACCTTATAATGTGACTAATTGGAAGGTCTTTGATCATGATCAACCGATGCTTGAGTACCTCCATACGAAATATAGTTTTTGAGATACCATGATTGAGGAGATGACTCGTGAGGATAAACTATGTGACTTTTCACAAATTCCAATTCAACATTAATGGAAGAATCAATTAATTTGGTAAATTATATCCCATGATTTTTTATTATTCTTGAAAGGTTTTATGATTTGTAGGATAGATTTGAGAAAATTGTAAATTGTAAAACTAACATTTCTACCATGCAATATGAAATAATTAATTTTGGAACCAAGGATAAAACTGAAAACATAAACATGGGTGTTAATTGTACTCCATTAGGGGAATTTCCAGGTCTAAAATGGGCCTCCTAAGGAAATCATACGATAATAGTGGAAATAATAAAATAAGGTTTAATTACATCATCAAATTTTAGAGGGAAAAAAGAAAAAACTACCATTTCAAGTTGTATTTTCAACTTATATCCCAATTTGTTTACTCAAATTTCGAGAGGGAGTACTAGTTGTATACAAAATTTAATTACTAGTCCAATGATTACCCATGTTGCATACATTTAATGGACCCTACTACACTAAAAATTAGAAATACATGAAAAACGTGATTGCAATTAGGTTTTTTCATTTATTTCTCATTTTTCGTGTAGCGGGTTCCATTGAAAATATATAACATGGGTACTTCTTGGATGAGAAATTAATTTTTTCATCCAACGAGTACTCTCACTTGAAATTTGAGTAAAAAAATTGGGAGATAATTTGAAAATACGAGTTGAAAAAGTAGTTTTATTATTTTATTATTTTTTAATATTTTTACCCTTTTACTTAAAAAAAGGTTAATCATCCCCCATGGTTGACATCATAATCTTCAATCCTATTGGTTCTTATAAATTTTATTTTGGTTGTACACTTTTCCTAGGAGGCCCATTTTAGACCTCAAAATTCCCCTAATGCCTTAGGAAAGCGAATAGTTTATTCCCTTTTTAAAATAATTTAAAGACATTTTTGCTTTGGATTACGAGGACCTTAATACCTCTGATGCCAATAAAATATAACACATAATTCCCATTAAGCCTCATACTAATCAGTTTCAACATAAACTTAGAAAAATCCATCCCTGCTTGGAACTAGTTCTCAAGAGCGAGTTGAACAAGCTATTAGTATCTAAGATCATCTTCCATGTCTCGCATACCTAGTGGGTTGCAAACTTAGTCCTAGTCATAAATAAGAATGGAGACATTCATCTCTATGTTGACTTCAAAACCTGAATAAGGCCTTTGATAAAGACAACTATCTAGTGCCTCCCATGGAGAAGATTGTTAGGCCCCTATAATACTAGTGTATGCCCCTTATTTTTATTGTAGTGTAGCCCCCTATTGTTATTTTTGTACCCATGTATCCCAGATATTGTTATTTTTTTCCCCATAGAAGCCCTCTATTTTTATTGTTGTTCCCTTACATTATTATTTTTATGTAATTTTTGATTATATTGTGACCCCTTAGAATCCCATATATACCAAGGAGGTCTTATAATTTGTATCATTTAGGAATTTTTCATTTATGGGATGTAAATGAGGTTTCCCCCTAAAAGAGGGTAATTTTGAAGTCTTTGGCTTCTATTTTTTGATATGTTTGCATAACATTTGGTACGAGAGCTTTCCATTGTAGGGTTTCACTGCTTAAAACGGGTCGTCTTAGAATTTTCACTATAACATTTTTTAAACGAAGGATTAAAAGCTCAAATTTTGACCACGTGGAGAGGAAATCATGTTTAACTTCTTGTAAAACTTTCATATGTTGGTTAACTATATTTTTTGAGATATGGTCTGAACAACTTAGGGTTTTTACATGCTCCATAATTCAGTCTCAAGCATGTGACCTTGGAAAAATCGTTATAATTTTCTCTACGTGAATCCGATTTAAATTTCGTAAAACATTACTAAAAGTGCACAGATGGTATGATCTCTTATATCATTTTTATTCCCAAGGGTCGAAACAATGATATGTGGAATTCCTTACAAGTTCATTATGTTGAGCGAGTCTATAATCTGACCATCGTGGGAGATTGGGCATAAATTTAACTTGAAAAATCTAATTTTGTTCAGATTTGTGGATTCATAAAGATGACTCAGAGGGATACCAAAGGACAAAATTTTAGATCTTGGAGAGCTGAAATTACATAGAAACAATAGTTTCAATATCTAGCTACAAAAAGCAAGCAAAAAGGTGTGTATATATTTTTTAATTTTCATAACTTTTGTTTGAAAAATTAGTTTGAAGTGATTGAAAAGGCATATAGAAGCATATATATCATTATTAAATTCTAATATTCCTTGAAAAAAATAAAATTCACATACCCATTACACAATAAAAATTCTCTAATATGGCGCATGAAGAAGAGAAATAAATGGAACATGATATATAAAATTTACAAGAACAAGTGCAACAAATTTCGCTATCACAAAGAGAAACCAAAAACTATTAGGTCCCTATATTACTAGTATAGTCCCTTATTATTGTTATTGTAACCCCCTTATTGTTATTATTGTACCCTTGTAACCCCCATATTTTTATTATTGTGCCCTTAAATTATTATTGTTAGGTCGGCTAAGATTACATTGTGGCCCCACTAGGATTACATTATGGCCCCATGGACTCCTATATAAAGAAAGGAGGTTTTGTAATTTGTATCATCCAAGAAATGTTCATTTATGTAATGTATTGGAGGTTTCCACCTCGAAGTGGCTTATTTATAAGGCGTTTATATCTCTTTTCTTCTATTTTTGGAGCTGGTTACACAACATTTGGTATCAGAGGTTTGGATTCTAGGGTTTCACTGCTCTAAATAGGTCATCACAGAATTTTTGCTATAAATTTTATTCTACAAAGGTTCAGAATCTGAAAATTTTAGGGTGCCAAGCTGAAATCCTGAGGAAACTCGTCAAAACATTTCAGAGCTTGGTTCGCAATATTTTCAGAGATATGATCTGTGGAATGTAGTGCTTTTTCAAGCTCCTGAATTTCATCTCAAATAGGTGATCGTGGGAAACGTTTCATAACTCTCTCTCTGAGCATTGGATTGGAGTGTTGTAAACATTTGTCACAAGTAAATGGACTTTAGTTTCTTGGCTATCAATTTCAAAGCCAAAGGACGAAATAGTGGCATGTGGCAAGCC
Organism: Pinus albicaulis; assembly: GCA_034641835.2. NCBI lineage: Eukaryota > Viridiplantae > Streptophyta > Pinopsida > Pinales > Pinaceae > Pinus > Pinus albicaulis. The sequence continues at coordinate 188,881,628 of CM076583.1, read as the reverse complement.
GTACAAGTTTTCTCTACTGAACCAGTCCATAATTAGGTCATTGTGGGAGATTGGACATAACTTTGTCTATGAGAATCCAAATTAGGTAAGACCTGTGGCATTCAAAAGAGAATTCATAGGGCTACTTTAGTGCTGAATTTCAGATATTTAAGAGCCACAATCACAGAGATATTCCAATTTCAATATCAAGCTCGTCAAAAGAAAAAAAAAGGTGTGTATTTTTTTTCTTTTCTGAATTGCATAATTCTTGTTTGAAGAATCAATTTGAATTGATTCCAAGGGAATATTGTAGAATATATATCAGTATTGGGTTCTAAAAAATGCCCCGTAAAAATAATTCAACACCCATTAAGCCTTCAAAAGGCTCAACTATGACTCATGAAGATGAAGAATTGCAACATGATCTATCAAAATTACAAGAGCAAGTGCACCAAATTTCGCTCTCGCAAAGAGCAGCAAAAATTGAAATGGAAGTTTTGAAGAAAGGCATGGAAGCAAAGATGGATGGTGTGAAGAATAAAATGGATGGTTTGAAGAATAATATGGATGGTTTGAAGAAATGCATGGAATCTAAGATAGATGGCATGGAAGCTGGCATGGAATCTAAGATGGATGACATGGAAGCTAAAATGGAAAAAATGAAGAATGATCTAAAAGCAGACATGGAAGGTTTTACAAAGTTAATACAAGAAATGTTTCCTAATGGTAAAAATATAGCAGAGGAAACTCATGATGAGAACAAAACAAATGTTAATCGTGATTTCATAAACTCTAATGTTGGCGGGAAGAACCACCATATTCCAAAAATGGATATGAGGAAGTTTGATGGAAAGGATCCTGTAACATGGATACTAGAGATGGAGCAATATTTTTATCTTCATAATGTGCAAAACACACAAAAGGTACGCATTGCAACTTTTCATTTAGAACAAAATACATTTGTACGGTATCGATGGCTTTGCTCCTGTAAAAAAATTGTCACTTGGTCAATTTTTACGGAGGAAATGATAGCACATTATGAGGATACAAAGAGAAAAGCCTTCTTTAGACAATTGATAAATCTCAAACAAAAGGGTTTAGTGGGGGAGAACATTGAGGACTTCCAAAAATTGAATATAAGGGTAACTAATATTCTAGAGGAACAAAGGATTGATCTCTTCATAGGCACTTTAAAGGATAACATCCAAAATGAAGATCACGTTTTGGAACCTGATTCATTGGAGAAGGCATTCAGGTTGGCAAGAAAAATTGAATGTAAAATTATGGCGACAAGGAAGCCTACCGCTCACTTCTATAAAGAAGGAAGTGTTTCTACGCCTATATTTCCACAACCGACAAGGTTGACACCACAACAATTGGAAGAAAAAATAGCAAAAGGGCTTTGCTACAGTTGTCATGGAAAATACACTAAAGGTCATAGTGCTGAGAATAAATTATTTTACATAGATTGTGAAGAGGAAGAAGAAAATGAACAAGAAGAGAATATAAACCAGGAACTAGTCATAGAAGAGGAAGAAATGAGTCCGACCATATCATGTAATGCACTGGCAGGAATCACCACTCCTCAAACTCTCAATATAGAAGGACAAATCAAGAATAAAAAGGTAATAGTGTTGATTGATTCAGGTAGCACCCATAATTTTATTCATTGTAAGGTAGCCAAGGAATTAAATTGTTTCCTATACCAAGCACCAGAATGTCAAGTGATGGTTGCAAATGGAGGAACTATAAATTTCTCTAGAAAATGCCATAATGTCAAGCTAACCATGGGGGGATATGTATTGAATAGTCCAATGCTTTCCATTCCTATGGGAGGTGTTGATGTTGTACTAGGAGTACAATGGTTACAATCTTTGGGGACGGTAGCTTTTAATTTTCAAGAAATTTTCTTGAATTTTTTTTTAGATGGAAAGGAAGTCGAATTACGGGGTATTGCAAGGAAGTTGGGAAAGATAATAAGCTCTAATGTCATGACAAAGCTTCTAAAGAAAGAACAACGAGGCATAATTGCACAATTATGCTCACTAGAAGTTCCAACATAAAAATCATCTATTTCTGCAGATCTCCAAAAAGTCTTGGACAATCATTCCAAGGTTTTTGAAACTCCCAAAGGACTCCCACCTATTCGTGATCATGATCATGCTATTCGTTTGATTCCAGGAAGTGTTCCTCCAAACATCAGGCCTTATAGATATCCTTACTTCCAAAAGAGCGAAATTGAACGTATGATTACAGAAATGTTAGAGGCGGTATAATTCAACCTAGTCAAAGTTCTTTCTCTGCTCCTGTAGTATTGGTACACAAGAAGGATGGATCATGGCGAATGTGTCCGGATTATAGGGAGCTCAATAAGCTCACCATTAAAGATAAATTTCCCATTCCTGTGATTGATGAATTATTGGATGAATTACATGAGCAATTTATTTTACCAAGTTGGATCTTCATTCAGGATATCATCAAATTAGAATGAAGACTGAAGATATTCCAAAAACATCATTTCAAACTCATGAGGGTCATTATGAATTTTTGGTCATGCCTTTTGGCCTTACCAATCCACCTTCTACATTTCAAGGGTTGATGAATTCCATTTTCAAACCCTTCCTTAGAAAATTTGTGCTAGTATTTTTTGATGATATACTAATCTACAGCAGGTCTTGGAAAGATCATGTTGAACATGTTGACACGGTGCTCAAACTATTGCAGGAGAAACAATTATATGAAAAAACATCCAAAATGTTTCTTTGGAGTACAAGAGGTGGAATATCTGGGTCACATTGTATCTCATGAGGGTGTTAAGGTAGACCCTAACAAAATTAAAGCCATTAAGGAATGGAAAGTCCCCACAACCATAAAGCAGTTGCGAGGATTTCTCAGGTTAACAGGGTATTATCTCAAGTTTGTTAAGAACTATGGGAGAATAGCAGCACCTATAACAACATTATTGAAGAAAGAATCATTTTCATGGACTCCTGAAGCCACTAAGGCCTTTGAACATCTTAAAGAGGCAATGTGCCTAGCACCGGTCTTAGCTATGCCAGACTTCACAAAAACCTTTATTGTGGAATGTGATGCCTCGGGAAATGGAATTGGTGCTGTTTTAATGTAGGAAGGAAGACCCATTGCTTTTGAAAGTCATCCAATCAAAGGAAAGTATTTACAGAAACCTATTTATGAGAAGGAAATGTTAGCAATATTTCATGCACTAAAGAAATGGTGAACTTACCTAATGGGAAGACACTTCAAGGTAAAAACTGATCATGATAGTCTTAAACACTTTTTGGAACAAATACTATCTTTAGAAGAGCAACAAAAATGGGTCACAAAGATTTTGGGTTATGACTTTGAAATAATCTACAAAAAGGGAAAGCTTAATGTTGTTGCAGATGCACTCTCAAGAAAGAATGAAGAGGTGGAAGCATTTCTTTGTTCCATTTCTATTATCCAACCAGATTGGATAACCGAAGCAAGAGATGAATGGAAGAAGGACAAAGATGTATGGACACTCATTCAAAAGTTGCAGCAAGATCCTAGTACATCTGACACATTTAGTTGGAAAAATGATTCCTTATGGTACAAAGATCGCTTATATCTTTGTAAGAATTCCCAACTAAAACAAAAGATTCTTTTGGAATTGCATACTTCTCCTTTAGGAGGACACTCAAGATTTTTAAAAACTTACCACAGGGTGAAGAAAGATTTTTTTTGGGATGGCCTTAAATCTGATATTCAAAAGTTTGTGGCGGAATGTTTGGTTTTCCAGCAGAATAAAGTTGAGACAATTAAGACCCCTGGACTTCTACAACCTTTATCCATTCCAAGTCAACGTTGGGAGGAGATTTCAATGGATTTTATCACAGGTTTACCTAAGTCCGAAGGAAAGAATGTCATCATGGTGGTAGTTGATAGACTTACCAAGTATGCACACTTTTTGTGCATTATCTCATCCATTTAAAGCAAGTACAGTTGCTACTACATTTATGGATAGAATTCAAAAGCTACATGGAAGCCCAAGGGTTATTGTGAGCGACAGAGATCCCATTTTTACTGGAAATTTTTGGAGGGAGTTATTTTCTTGTTTGGGTACTCAATTAGCTCATAGCTCATCTTATCATCCTCAATCTGATGGTCAAACTGAGATAGTAAATAAATATTTGGAAGGATATCTTCGTTGTTTTGTATCTGATAAACAAACACAATGGGTCAAGTGGTTACCTCTCGCTGAATGGTGGTATAACACTTCCTTCCATACTGCAGCAAAAATGACCCCATTTATGGCACTTTATGGATATCATCCACCATCCATCACATCATCTTTAAGAGAAAATTTGAAGGTTCAAGCAGTGGAAGATCACATCGAGTATCAACAAGAAGTTCTCCAACTCTTAAAGGATAACCTGAATTTGGCACAAAATCAAATGAAACAACAGGCAGATCAACATCGCAGCGAGAGAAGTTTTGATGTAGGAGATTTGGTATTTTTACGGCTACAACCATATAAAAAAATGTCCCTCAAGCAAGCTAAGAAGGATAATAAATTATCGCCAAAGTACTATGGTCCTTACAAGGTGTTGCAAAAGATTGGTACTATGGCATACAAATTGGAGCTCCCTGCTTCTTCGCGAGTACATCCAGTTTTCCATGTTTCATGCTTAAAGAAGGTTATAGGTGAAAATCTTCCAGTTCAAACAATATTGCCAGAACTTGATGAGGAAGGAAAAATCATATTGGAACCCGAAGCGGTCATGGAAACAAGAACTTGACAGCTACGGAATCGATCAATTTCAGAGTATCTCATCAAGTGGAAGAACTTACCCACTGAAGATTCTACATGGGAGGATGAGAATTTTATACAGAAGCACCCAAAGCGACTCAAGCGTTGACAACAACACTTTTTTGAGGAGAGGGGCATGTTAGGTCCCTATATTACTAGTATAGTCCCTTATTGTTGTTAGTGTAACCCCCTTATTGTTATTATTGTACCCTTGTAACCCCCATTTTATTATTATTGTGCCCTTAAATTATTATTTTTAGGTTGGCTAGGATTACATTGTGGCCCACTAGGATTACATTATGGCCCCATGGACTCCTATATATAGAAAGGAGGTTTTGTGAATTGTATCATCCAAGAATTGTTCATTTATGTAATGTATTGGAGGTTGCCCCCTCGAAGTGGCTTATTTATAAGGCATTTATATCTATTTTCTTCTATTTTTGGAGCTAGTTACACAACAAAAACAAATTGGGAGCGATGAATTTTAAGATGGATGGTTTAGAGAAAAAAATAAAAGCTTACATGGATGCCTTAAAAGAAGACATGGAAGGTACACATTTCATCTTTATATTTATAACCCAATCAATTTGTATGGTATCAATGGCTTTGTTCTCATAAACCACTTGTAACTTGGTCAATTTTTATAGAGAAAATGATAGCACATTATGAAGATACAAAGACAAACACATTATTTAGTCAATTAATAAATCTCAAACAAAAGGGTTCAATGGTGGAGCACATTCAGGACTTCAAAAAGTTGAATATCAGGGTAAATGATATTCCAAAGGAGCATATGAGTGTTTTCTTCATAACAAATTTAAAGTATAACATCCAACATGAGGTTTACCTTTGGGAACCTGATTCATTGGAGAAGGAATTCAAGGTGGCAAGAAAATTTTATAGAGAAAATATGGAAACAGGGAATTCTACCACTAACAACTATAAATATGGAAGTGGTGTTGCTCCTAGCCTTCAACAACCTACAAGGTTGACATGAAAAAAAATTGAGAAAAAAAGAGAAAATGGGCTTGTTAGATTTGTGATAGAAAATACACTAAAGATCATAAGTATGCTGAGAAGAAATTATTTTCCATAGATTGTGAATAGGAGGAAGAAAAGGAACAAGAAACATCAAAAGAGGGGTATATACCCCAGGAACCAAACCCATAGAAGGAAGATATGAATCCGACCATATCTTGTAATGCATTGGTGGGAATTATCACTCCTCAAACACTCATGAAAGAAGGATATATCAAGAAGAAAAATGTAAAAGTGTTTATTGATTTCGGTAGTAGCCACAATTTTATTCATTGTAAGATAGCCAAGGAATTTAATTACTTCTTATATCCAGCACCAGAGCGTCACGTGATGGTTGCAAATGGAGGAACTATAAATTTTTCTGGAAAGTACCATAATATCAAGATAACGATGGGGGAATATATATTGAATATTCCAATGCTTTCCATTCCAATGGGTGGTGTTGATGTCGTACTACAAGTCTAATGGTTACAATCTTTGGGGACAATAACTTTTAATTTTCAAGATTTTTTCTTGAAAATTTTTTGGGAAGGAAAGGAAATTGAATTAAGGGGCATTACAAGGAAACGAGGAATATAATTAGCTCTAATGGCATGAAATTTTTTCTGAAGAAATAAAAATGAGGCATAATTTTACTATTATGCTCATTAGAGGTTGAAACATCGAAATTATCTATTTCTCCAAATATCAAAGAAGACTTGGAAAATCATTCCAAGGTATTTGAGACTCCCAAAGGCCTCCCACCTATTGGGTATCATGATCATGATATTCATTTTATAACATGAGGTTTTCCTCCAAACATCAAGCCTTACATATATCCCTATTCCTAAAAGAGTGAAATTGAACATATGGTTGCAAAAATGCTAGAGGCCAGTATAATTCAACCTAGTCAACGTTCTTTCTTTTCTCTACTTGTATTGGTGCATAAGAAGCATGGATCATGGCGTATTTGTCTAAATTGTAGGGAGCGAAAAAAACTCACTATTAAAGATAGGTTTCCCATTTATTTCATTGACGAATTGTTGGATGAATTACATGGATCAATTTACTTCACTAAGTTGGATCTTTGTTCAGGATATCATCCAATTAGAATGAATACTGAAGACATTCTGAAAACAATATTCAAAACCCATGGGGGTCATAATGATTTTTTGGTCATGATTTTTGGTCTTACTAATGCACCTTCTAGATTTCAAGGTTTGATGAGTTCCATTTTCAAAACATTCCTTAGAAAAAAAAATTTAGTATTTTTTGATGATATACTAATCTACAACAATTCATGGAAGGATCATGCTCAACATGTTGACAGGGTGCCTAAAGTAGTGGAGGATAAACGGTTATATGCAAAAACCTCCAAATGTTTCTTTGGAGTATATGATGTGGAATATTTGGTTCATATTTTAACTCATGAGGGTGTTAAGGTAGAACCTAACAAAATTAAATCCATTAATGAATGGAAAATCCCCACAACCATAAAGCAGATTTGAGGATTTGTTGGGTTGACAAGATATTATCTCAGGTTTGTTAATAATTATGGGACAATGTAAACACCTCTAACAACATTAGTGAAGAAAGATGCATTTTCTTGGACTCCACAAGAAACTAAGGCCTTTGACCATATTAAAGAGAAATTGTGTGAAGAAATGATATTATCTATGCCAGACTTCACAAAAACCTTTATTGGGGATTGTGATGCCTCAGGAAATGGAATTGGTGTTTTTTTAATGCAAGAAATAAGACCCATTTATTTTAAAATTTGTCCAATCAAAGGAAAGTATTTACACAAACCTATATATGAGAAGGAAATGCTAGAAATACTACATGCACTAAAGCAATGGAGACCTTACCTAATGGGAAGACACTTCAAGGTGAAAACAGATTGTGATAGTCTTAAATAGGTTTTGGAACAAAGATTATCTTCAGAAGAGAAGGAAAAATAGGTCACAAATATGTTGAGTTATGTCTTTAAAATAATCTACAAAAACGGGAATAAAAATGTTGTTGCATATGCACTCTCATGAAAGGATGACGATGTGGAAGAATTGATTTGTGTCATTTATATTATCCAAACTGATTGGATAACCAAAGCAAGGGATGAATGGAAGAATGACGAATAGGTGTGGACACTCATTAAAAATTTACAACAAGATCCTAGTAGATATGATACATTTTACTGGAAAAATGCTTCATTATGGTACAAATATTTCTTATATCTTTGTAAGAATTCTAAATTGAAACAAAATATTCTTTTGGAATTGCACACCTCCCCCTTAGGGGGGCACTCATAATTTTTAAAAATATACCGTAGGGTCAAGAAGGAAATTTTTTTTGGATTACCTTAAATATGGTATTATGATGTTTGTGGTAGAATTTTTTGTTTTCCAACAAAATAAAGTTTATATAATTAAGACCCTAATACTATTACAACCTTTAATGATTCCATGTCAACATTGGGAGGAGGTCTCAATGGATTTAATCACAGGTTTACCCGATTTTGAAGGAAAGAATGTAATCATGGTGGTAGTTGATAGACTTACCAAGTATGCACAATTTTGTGCATTATCTCATTCTTTTAAAGCTAGTACATTTTCTACTGCACTTATGGAAATAATTCAAAATCTACATGGAAACCAAAAGATTATTGTAAGTGACAGAGATCCCATTTTCACTGGAAATTTTGGAAAAAATTGTGTTCTCTTCTTGGTACTCAATTAGCTCATAGCTCATATTATCATCCTCAATCTGATGGGAAAACTGAGATAGTGAATTTTTTTTTGAAGGATAACTTTATTGCTTTCAATATAATAAATAAACACAATGGGTAAAGGGGTTACCTCTACCTGAATGGTGGAATAACACTTCCTTCCATACAGCAGAAAAAATGACCTCATTTATGGCACTTTATAGATATCATCCACCATCCATCACATCACATTCAAGAGAAAATTCTAAGGTTCAAGCAGTGGAAGAGCACACCGAGCATCAAAAACAGGTTCTCCAACTCGTAAAGGATAACCTCACTTTGGAATAGAATTGAATGAAACAACATGAATATCAACACAATAGTGAAATAGGCTTTGATGTAGGCAACTGGGTGTTTTTACAGCTACAACCATACAAACAAATTTCCCTCAAGCAAGATAATAAATATAATAAATTATCACCCAAGTATTATGGTCCTTACAAGGTGTTACAAAATATTGGTACACCAAGTTTTACATGTTTCATACTTAAATAAGGTTAGTAGTGAAAAGCTCCTAGTTCAAACAATATTTCCATAAATAGGCGAAGAAGGAAAAATAATATTTTAGCTTGAAGCAGTCATGGACACAAGAACCCGAAAACTATGAAATCGATAATTTTCATAATTATCTCATTAAGTGGAAGAATTTACGTGTTGAAGATTCCACATGGGAGGATGAGGATTTTATACAGAAGCATATGGAAACACTCAAGCATTGAGGACACCACTTTTTTGAAGGAGAGGGGCATGTTAGATCTGATATAATACTAGTGTCTCCCCCTAATTTTTATAGTAGTGTAACCCCCCATTATTAATGTTGTGCCCCGTAGAAGTCCACTATTATTATTATTATGCCCTCACATCATTATTGTTACATAGGATTTGATTATATTGTGACCCCTTAGACTCCTATATATACCAAGGAGGTCTTATCATTTGTATCATCCAAGAATTGATCATTTGTGTTATGTAAAGGAGGTTTCCCCCTCGAAGAGCCTAATTTTGATGTTGTTTATCTATCATTTCTTCTATTTTATGATTTGGTTTCATAACACAGATCCAACAACGAGTTTCAGGTTCTAAGACGTTATCTCTTTTCAGAAGTTTCTCATGAGATAACCAGATTATTGTAGCCCCCTTAGATTAGTGAAAAAAAAACCTTTAGAACTCCATGGGGAGCTTTTTCTTATAGAAAGTTTCCCTTTCACCTGATTAATGTAGGGGAAACATTCCAAAGAGATGGATATTTATTTTCATGGGCCAATCAATGAATCTATGGTCATTTACTTAGATGATTTTACTGTTTATTAAAAATAAATATTTTATCATCTTTCCCATCTTATAGTGGTGTTCAAACATTGTAGAAATTTTGGCAATTTTTTTAACCCTAAAAAGTCCATATTTACGATCACATAAGGAAAAATTCTAGGATGCATTGTATAAAAAGAATTAATTATGATTGATCTAGAAAGAAAAAAGGGTTATTAAAAACTTGTTACATCCTAACTCTAAAAAATAAATGTAATATTTTCTTGGGATGATAAATTTTGTACAACGATTTATCCTATGCTTTCCTAGACAATGAAACCACTTCAGGATATTGTAAAGAAAATCGCTATTTATAAATGGACTAAACCATAAAAAACAATTTTTGGTACCATAAAACAAGTCCTTTTTGAAACTCATGTCCCGATGAGCCTTGAATTTTCCAAGGATTTATATTGTACACTTTCACTTCTGATTCTACCTATGTTTTTGTTCGTACAAAGAAAACATAATATGATATTAAAATTCTCATTGCATATATGAGTTCTGCCTTCAAGGGAGTTGAATTAAAATACCCAGCAGTAGATAAACAAGAATTTTAAATCTTTAAGGCTGCAAACCATTTTAGATCCTTCCTACTTAAATCTAAAACAAATGTAATAGTTCTATATGTGGCAGTGCAGAAATAGTTGGTAGAGAAAAGATCCACATATGACATATCTCCAAAAATATGACTTGGAGATTAGGCTTGCACAAAGAGTGAAAGGCCAAGGTATCTACATTCTTGTTTTTGAATCTACAAACTATCCTAATCAATATAATTGTTCTAATGATGACATACCTTTGTTGAAAATAAATGTTCTTGTAGTTTTTATAACCCTAATTCTCAGTATACTGACATAATTTTTATTTGAAGAAAAGTACAATAATTTCAGATATTCCTCCTAAGAAGAAAAGAAAATTAAGTTTGAAATATTCCCCTTATCAATTGATTAATAATGTCATATTTTGAAAAAATTATGATGGTGTGTTACTTCATTGTCTAAAACAAGATGATGCCCCATATGTACTTCATGAACTCCATGAAGGGCTTGCTAGTGGTCATTTTGGCGGAGAAACCACCACTCACAAAGTACTAAGGGTTGGTTATTATTGGCCTACATTTTTGAAATATGTGCATGCCCTAGTATGAAAAATGTGAACCATTCCAACATATTTTTGGTGTAATGAACCTCCACCCCATATCTACCCACTTTCACTGACCTACTGAGGGTAAACATGAGATGAAGGGCCACTATGACAAGAATACACAACCTAGGTCACCTTAAGCAAATGGAGTTGAAAAAAAAACTTACTGACTTCTCTCTAGTGCCACAGGACCCTCGAGGAGTAACCCAACCCCTTCAGGTGTTCATCCCCTGAGCTAATATGTCTTTTACCTAATATTGAGCCCCAGATTCTCCCTTTTCAATCCCTCCATGTGACTAGAAAATCCTAGTTGCTCTCATAGGATTGAATCACTGCGATTGTTACCTTTTTTTCTTAGTGTTATGCTAACAACTATGAAATTTAAGGCTATTTTTCATGGTTGAGGTTGAGCCTCTACCTATAAATTCATATGACCTCCAGAAATCATGCAATACATGAAAAAAATGATTATAAACCAAAAACAGGAACTAGGAGTAGACTTCACCATCCCAAACTAGGACCGACGTTCTGTCAAACACTTGGAAACAATGTAACCTACAAGTCATGAATACAAGAATGAGTATAAGGGACTAGAAACTCATATGAGACTTAACAAGAAGGATCACCACCCTCTCCCATTAGCTATCTTAACATCAATTAGCTCTGGCATCCATTATTATTAGAGTTATAATTAAAAAAATGAAATGAACAATCACTAGAACCAGTCACATAACCATGCTTATAAGCAACATATAACCACATAAATACCTATAATATAAAAATGATTAAATCCACATAATAACAAGTAAAAAATCAATAGAATTTAGATTTCATTAAACATAGGCAAGATCCAACCAAGTTCGATACTTCCACTTACCACCAGACCATACACATGAATGAACCAAATATTTCTTTCAACCGGTCACCCCCATTCCATATTCCAAGAATGAATGTGGGATCTCGTGGATAAACCAATCCAAAAAAAACCAAGGGAATCTAGAGGTTAAACCAAATCCACCATCAGCATACCATGATCTCACCTGAATCGACACCAAGATCACTCAACTAAACCAACCTTGGGATGCCTTAAGATCTCATCACTATCCTTGAGGAATTTTCTATCTCCTTATCTCTAGGCTTTACCTCAATCCACACTAGATCATTAGGCCCTAACCGAGACACCACCCTTAGGCTTTATCATGTATCCCACCAAAATCAGTCAAGGGATTCCTAGGCCTCTGGGAATGTTCTTGAGACCACCTCTACCCCGTATTCTAAAACCATCTGAAAATTCCAAAATTTCAAAACCAAGAACAATCCCATCACACCATGACTATATAGAATAAGGCAAGGAAAATCTTAAAACCATTGTGAAAACCTAGAAAAACCATGACACCAACAAAAAAAAAAACAAAATACCAACATGCACATACCATGCACGTCAAAACCAACAAGGAAATAATACATTTAATCCGTTACCTGAAATTATTCTTGTTGAAGTTGCTTGATTGTACTCTTACTTGCTTAATATTTGATTTCCTTTCCTTTTCCTTCATTTTCTTGCTTGATCTCCTTTTCCTCTTGGTGCTCTTCTCCTCTTTGAGTGAAATTCTAAAAATGAATTGACAAAAGGCTACCAACTAATGCTCTAAGGTATTTTTATTGAGGAGGCCTCTAATTTATTAAATTTTCCATTATTTTCCTTCATTTTACTTCTCACATGCAACCTGTGACATTTCATCTTCCTTTTCTCCTAATTTCATTTTTTTCAAAGATAAATGTGCCAAAATACCTTTTTTCCTTTTCAAAGCCTTAGACATTACCTTTTCCAGTTTCCCCTTAACAATAAACACATCGAGTGATTCCCAATGGGATATCTTTTCCCAACATTCAACCTGGAATATGTGTCCCTTAACCGTGGTCTTATTTTTTCCCTTATTAACTTTTATTACATGAGCTTTTAGCTTGGGTTTTTTATAGAACCCACCCCCTTCGGGAACACCCTCATCAGTGTTAAACCACAACCATACCTCAGTAAAACCACCAAAAAGAAAACATACTTCCCATGGAGCTTTATAACTTAGCTTGATGTAGCATTAAAAATGAATAACCTTCTTAAAAGAAAAAACATCATGACAATGTAACAACCATATCGCTTATTCGAGCTTTATAACTTATCTCATGGCGATATTTATAATAGAAAACTACATAAATATGTACAAATACTAAAAATGCTTTGCCTAAATCGAAATAAAAATTAAGGATACATAGCCCACATTTTTTCCACCATCTCCCATGTAAATTATTTAGGCCCAAAGTGCTTCCACTACATTTTTACTTGTTTTATGGCTCTGTTCCTAAGCATAAGTTGTTTCCATTGCAATATGCACTGAGGTTCCAACTAGAATTATCCTTCTTGTTTCACCTACAATACAAACCAATAAATAACATGATCAACATCCTTTATAAACCTTTTAAGTAATGAAACATGAAACAAATCATGGACTTTCACTATTGCAGGGAGTGCAAGTCGATAAGCAACTGGTCCAATCCTCTCAAGGATCTCAAAAGGCCCATAATATTGTGATGCCAACTTTGCACATGATCCATTTCTCAAGGAGCTCTTCTTGGGCTTGATGCATAAATACACCTTCTCCCCAATCCGAAACTCCTTAAATTCCCTGTGTTCGTCTGCATAAATATTTATCCTGTGTTGCCTTTAAATTCTTCCTTAAAACTTTCATTTCATGTTCCATGCCTGCCAACATGTCCAGTCCAGTAAGTACCATGTTGAATCGATCACTCCGGCTGATGGGAGTATTACAACTCTGCCCATACAGTTCCTTGAAAGGACTCATCCTCATCGACTCCTGATAACCATTATTGTGTGCAAACTCAACCAATGGAAGGTACTCCTCCTGTTGGATTGAGGGGTCTTGACCTAGGTTCAGAGGTTAAGGTTTGCCAAAAAACCCCTATACTACTGGCCCTTTCAGTAATGACCTATTTGCGCAGGCCAAGATCTCACCCAAAGCAGTATGGGAGGCTGCTGGAACTAGGTTTTCACACCCTGAGAGAGAGTAGGTATTCTGAGGCAGATCTATATTACAACTTGCTAGTTTTACCTAGAATGAGTCTATTCACAACCTTTTAATAATATACTTATCATATAACCATAACATAGCTTTCAGATCTAATTAGTACATTTGCATCCATGTGCACATTACCAGATACCATCACAGAGCATTTATAATCGCAGCTAATAATAGATCACAGATATACTTATGAAAAAACACATATACATTCGTAACTAAATAATCATCACAAATATGCTTCAGCAATAAACATAACTGATCTAGATAGCACACATATACTTTAACAATACTTCACATTGATTAACATTTAGATCCACTTACAACCAAAACCAACCTGCGCACACATCCAGGCGAGGTCCGCACACAGCAACACTAAGGATCTCCGTGCACACATCCATCAGGAGTCCTTACCCTAAACAACGTAAAAAAATATCTAACAGTTCGCACGTAGCATCAGTCTTAATTCATGCCTACCTCTAGAATCAAACTATTCATCTACTTATATCAATATAGCCTATGCTATCCTGTGGTCTACAAACCATGGTTTACGGACTCTATGTCTACCCTTTGACCCATTACAATGCGTCCGGGACTTTGAAATACCCCAAAACCCATGCGTTAGACTAGTTAATAGAAAAAATATACAAAATTCGCCAAAAATATACAAAATTCGCAGCTTAGGTAGCCCCGTTCCAATAGGCTCCTAACACAATCTTGTGACTCATCCCGAGTCACTCTGGCTATGGGTTTTGCATCTTCACCTGAAGCTACTTGATCACATCAACCAGCGGGGGCAGCACTACTTCACTTTGCGCAGCAACGTTATGGGTTATCGTCACCAACTTCTGCGAAGTTGGGCCTTATGTAGCAGTAGTGACGCTATCCAAAGTTTGGTTCAGTTGCTTAAAAGCGATTTCGATATCCTGAGACAGCTTGAGGTCCTCATCTACCCATGGCTTGAGGTGATCACTCAAACTCTTCTTTCGCTACTGAAGAGCTTCCATTTCGTCTCTGAGCACATGGCTGGTGCTTGGTCAGACCAAGCGCTGAGTGGGGACCATAGTGGTCAGTGTAGCCTCCATTTGTTCAAACTATTCTTCCTTCTGACATAGCGCTTGGCTGATTTAATGCAGGAGAGGGTCACGCTGCACCTTGGTCCACAACTGCATAACTGTTTCCAATAGTTCGTCCCCCTAAGAAATTTGACCTGTAATGACATTGGTGGCCTCTGTAACCAGCACAGTCACTGGGCCCATACCTCAGATGGCGTTTCTAGCTGTAACTTGGCCTGCAAGTCCAAAAAATGTTGTTCCATATCTGTCTTGACCACCTGGATCTCGGTCCTTAAGGCCTTTAGCATTGCAACCAACCCCTCAATCTTGGTCTAGGGGATGGCAGAAGCTGGGATATCTTTGGTGATGTCTATGCATAACCTAATAATTAGGTGTTCCAACTCTGTCTGTTGCGCAGCAGCGAGGGTACATGTCGTCTATGCCTGAGATACTTCAGTAGTTTTTTCTTCAATTGTCTACTCAGTTGTACTGAGCTGCTCGTGCACTTGATGGTCTATATGTTGAATCTCTTCAAACATGGATGCGTAAAGGATTTGCAATGGTTCATGCAGCAGGTGGGTTAGATCCAACTGTACCTCTGCATAGGCCTGGACTTTCACTCCTAAGTTGGGTGGACTCAGCATGAGGGTTGCGCCTGGTAGAGGGAAGAGGCGGCTTTCCAGCATACTTATTACTGCACTGCTTGTTGCTGGTGTCGACCTTGCCTGAATCATACTGGTTTGAAATGTATTAGTCTTGAGCTGCAAAGCCTGGAGCTCAGCCTGGAGTGTATCAACTGTGGCTTTCTGTTGTTCTTCCAGAGCCAGCCATTTGTCTTTTGTAGCTAGGGTAACCACATCTGCGATTTTCTCTAGGTCCTCTTTTGTCAACGTAACTCCTGTGTCACGTTCCGGCCATTGAGCTCATTGCTTCTTCCGTGACCCTTTAAAAGGGTTACCGGTTTGATTCGTACCTCGCGGGGAGTCAACACCTCCCACCTCCAAACCCTCTGCACCCAGATCCTGCTATGAATCCTTCTGCGATGCCGGTTTTGTGCCCTTCCTAGTACTCTTGCCCTGCTACGAACCTTCCTGCTATCCTGAGTCCGCTTCCTTCCAAGTACCTTTACCCTGTCCTCCAGTTTCTTTGGTGGTGTCCGGCAGGGTGACCTTTGTGGTGCTCATCTCTACAGTGTCCCTCATACCTGATTTGAAGCCAAGCTTCCAATGTGGAGGCCAAGTCACAATTAGGTGGTCAATTTCCTCATCAAAAAACATGTATGGGAGTGAGACCCATGCTGGATCCTTGTGGCCTCTGATCTGTACATTATGCATGGTTACTTGAAACACTGTGATGCTTTTGTAGTTATCATAAAATACTAGCAACAAGTGCAACCAGGAATTGATTACTGCTATGAGCCCGCTCTAAAATAGGACCTAGAAGACTTGATTATCCTCAATACATTGCGCGTCCTTTGATTCCCACAAATTGGTGTACCGCGCCCCTTCGCACATATTTGGCATGAGCTTAGGGAGGAACGAGTGATCCGGGGTTTGCCATGTGACCAACATGATGAGAAGCAGTAACCAGGAGTAGCAAAATGCTCGTCCATGATCCTGGGCGTCATGTGCATTCTCCAGAAATTCGTTGCATAGGTACTGGGACCAATTGTAGCAGACCCCCTTTTCACAGCGGCCCGCCAGTTGAATTACATAGGCAGGGACGGTGGAAGCCTAACATTTTCACATCATCTTGCATGCCAGAAACAAGGTACCCATCTGCACACTGGGGTCGCTGATGGTCCTGATCATGAACCCCCAAGTGTTCTATTCCACATGGTAGTCCTTATGCACCTTTTCGGCGATATTTTGCTCATACTTTTTTCTGACACGTAGAATAGCGTCTAGCCCTTCCATGGGGAGACTAGTAATATGATGAATAAGCACGGCATCAATGGGGATTCGATCCTAGATCCATAAGAAACCATCATGGACCAGGGCAAGCAATTGGCACACAAGTTGGTCAGTGACATTATAGTGGCCAAAGTGAGGCATCCGCAACAGGTTGAATAGCCCCGAACCAACCAAATCATGTGCCCATGGCATGGGGAATATTTTTATCCCGTCATCTTCCAATACCCTTTTGAGATATAGTTCTAGGGCCAATTTGGGGAGGGCCTCCGAATTGGCCAAGTCATGGTTATCGAATTTTACCTCGTGGAGTTTGCGAAACAGTTCTCCAATGATGGGGGCCTCACCTGGAGTCAGTGGAATTTGTAGATAGGTGCATAGGCCATCGATATTCTTAGGCATGCGTGTTGAGGGCCTACGAGGCCGAACATAGGGTCGTATCCAGTTGATAATTTTAGAAATATGAGCCTCTTATTAGGCAAACATAGGTCTCTTCAATGGGTTAGGTGAATGTGCCTGGGGCACCACTCGCAGGGACTTCACATTTCGAGAAGAGGTGCGAGGCTTCACCCCAGCCCATTTCGTAGGTTTCCCAAACCCTTGCGCATTTTCTTTCCCCTTCTGCTTCCCCTAGCTTGGTGTGGACATAACCTCCTCCACTTCAGGGTCAACTTACAACACTTCCTCAAATTCTCTCTCCATCGAGGCCATGGTCTGGGAATATTCGGCGGGATTAAATGCAGTCATTCTAGCACGAAAAATGAAGTCAGGGTGGCTACTATCTGAGGGGGAAGCATCCTCAGACATGAACAAGGCGCAATAGTCACGGACTTGTACAAAATTCCAACTGCTCAAGATACACGAAACCCTCTTCTGAGCTATCCTTCGACTTTTATAGGCTTGGAGATCAATCAACGGCTAGGTGAAACTCATCAAGAACTTGCTATCAAGTAAACGATAAAAAATCTTTGGAAATTGCCTCATTAATTGTGGCCGCCTACTCCTTTCAATGGTAATTTTTTTTTTTTACCCAATTTTACTTTTCCAATAGATATTTTTTGTACCTCTTGTGCTCCCAGCACACCCCTACGCTCCTAGTGCACCTTCTGGGCTCTAAGCACACCCCTGTGCTCCCAGCGCACTTCTCCGGGCCTCCAAACCTACGATTGATCCCTGCGTGTAACATGGTCCTACCTGCAATTTCCTCCCTTTGTGCATGTATCCCGCCCCATACAGCTACTCTGACAATATATTCATTTGATTCGATATGGTTTGAGCCCGCTGCCATTGACATATTCTGGTACGATATCACCATGCAGTGTGGCTAACCGGACCCCTCCTCCATCACTAATTTTCCTTACCATATAGGGACCTAGCCAGTCCTGACGAAACTTCCCTCGGGTTTTCATAAAATCGCTATCATATAGCAGGACCAATTCTCCCTTTGCAAATGTCTTTTGTCGAATACATCAATTGTGCCATGCCTTAGCACGGGCCTTTTGAAATTGCTGATGGAAGTTATCAATGAAACGATGTTCCTCCAAGGCCAGAAGTTGCGCTAACCGTTCCTCCATGATATTAGGCTCCACCATATCGGTAAAGGCTGTGATGCGTAGACTAGGAACAATATACTCCATGGGCATAATGGCCTCCTTGCCGTATACCATCCTAAACGGTGTCTTCCCCATCAAATTCTTGCATTTGGTTTGATAGGCCCAAAGAATTGACGGGATGCGCACGTCCCACTCGCTGCAATCGCAATTACAGACCTTGGTCAGTGCCTGCTCCATGATCTTATTAAAAAGCTTCTACAACTCCATTTTCCTGTGGATGATATGGGGTGCTTTTCGCATGCTAGATCCGAAATTCTTCAGTCAAAGCCTGTATTGTTTCATTAACAAAATACATACCTATATCACTCATTAAGATCTTCAAACATCCAAGCCTAGTCAGAATTTGCTCAAAAATGAAGTGCACAGCGGTGTCTGTAGTGCAATCCTTCATAGCTTGTGCTTCAGCCCATCTGGTTACATAATCAGTTTCGGTGATGATGTAGCATGCACCTGTCTTCTTTCCTTGTGGGTTGATGGGCCCAACGAAGTTGATGGCCCATTTTTCAAACACTTAAAGGGCCATTTGCAGTTGTAGGGGCATTTCGTCTCTACACGATGGCCTTCTCGTTCTTTGGCACATATCACAGGCTTTGTAATAGTCGTGAGAGTCACTATGCAGTGTAGGCCACCATAGCCCAGCTCTCAAGATCTTTTGTGTTGTCTCTTTGCCTATGTAGTGTCCTCCTACTACGCCCCTGTGAGCTTATGCTAAGATGACGTGCTGTTCATACTCCAATATGTATCTTTGAAATACTTCATCAGCTAATATATTATACAAATGGCCTGCGATGATGGTAAAATCCATTGTGCGGGTTACCAATTATTTCTTCTATTGTACTAAATACTATGTGGGCGCCCTCCTTGTAGTTAGGAACTGAATGATGTCGGTGAAGTGCGCATCAACAACCTTAATCGTGAATAGCTGTGCATCAGACAATCCTTCTTATAGGTTGGTGGGTTCCTCACTGCTCTTGATTCCGGATAAGTGGTTCGACCTAGCATTCAACTTTGCCATCTTGAATATGATCTCAAAGTTGTATTCTTGGAATAGTAGTAGCGACCGACAAATTCCCCCCACCCCAACATAGGCTTATTCACTAGGTACTTCAAAGCCGAGTGATCTGTAAACATCTTGATGCACCCTCCTAATAGGTAATGCCTTTATTTTTGCAGTGTGTAGACCACGACCAACCCCTCACGTTCAGTATTGGAGTAGTTGCGCTCCACACCAAAAATTTTGCTACTGGCAAATGCAACTGGATGATCAATATCTCTATCTCTAGGCTGCGTAAGGAAAAATCCCAGGGTGATTCCTGAAACATCTATGTGAACATGGAAAACCTTTGCCCAGTCAGGAAATATGAGAATAGGCGCAGAGACCATATTCTCCTTGAGTAACTCGAAGCTCTTCTGACACTCGTCATTCGAAAAAAATGAAACGTCCTTCTTTAGCAATTTTTCCATAGGTGTTGTGATCAGTGCGTATCCTTGGATGAACTTCCTATAGTAGCATGTATGTCCGAGGATAGAGCGCAGCTGTTTCTCAGTTTTCGGTACTGCCAGATTGATGATAACTGCTATTTTGGCAGGATCAAACATCAATCCTTGTCAACAAACTATGTGACCAAGCAAGATTCTGAAGGGTACGCAAAATATGCACTTCTTGATATTCAGGGAATTTGGTACTTTCGACAGGAATCCCACATCATCTGCAGGTTTGATACATACTTCTTTACCAACCCAAAGACAGTCCAGTCATCAAAATATACTTCCAAAAACTTGTGGATGAATTCCTTGAATACTGCGACCACCACTCGCAAAAAGATGGCAGGGGCATTCTTGAGCACAAACAGCATGACCATATACTGAAAAGATCCCCATTTGGTGGATAATGTAGTTTTTCTATGATCCTCAGGTGAAAATCTGATATGATGGTAGTCTGAGAACCCATCCGTGAATGAGTATGCTTCCTTCCCCCCTACACTATCAATGATTTAATCTGAGAATGGCGTAGGAAAGGGATCATGTACGCTGGCATCATTCAATTTCCGCAGATCAACATAGATCTGGATCTCTCCCTTAGTATTTTTCTCTTGAACCACCATAGAGCTTACCCAATATGACTATTCGACCAGTTCGATGATAACTACGGCGAGAATTTTTTCGATTTCTTCCTTGATTTTTTTTTTGTACTTGGGGCTCAACCGATAAGGGCACTGCTTCATAGGGTGTGCATCTAGTTCTAAAGTGATGTGCATGAACCCCAGGTCCCCTATAATCCCATTTGAGTTTCGAGAATTTTTTCGGGAATAAGTCCTGGTATTCTGTGAGGAGTTCTGCAACTTTTCCTACAGTATCATCATCCTAGTAGTCCCCAATTTTAGCCATCTTAGGTTGCTCCTCCATTCCAATGTTGACTTATCACAACTTCGTAGGCTTAGTGACATCGTTGGTCTTCAGTGGGGGTCCAAAAACTACGCTCTCTCCCTCCGACTCTGGAATAGATACATTTCACCGGTGTTGATCGCATTTTTCTATTGCTAAATTGCGGCAGTTGAAAATATCCTGCATCTGTGTTTCCCATATTGGTTCCCCCTGTACTACGCATGGGCATGATTCATCAGATACTAAGGCATCTATATCCTACAGAGCTTCATCGAGTACCTCTATTCCACCTGCCAACCCAAATGTCCCTACAAATTTGTCCTTTAATGTTTCTTAGTGGTGGGTGCGCTGGTGTAGTTCTGCATATAAATACCATGTAGTGGGGATTGGACCCAAGGCATGAATGAATAGGTGAACCCATTCCTCCGTAGTTCGTTCATACCGTTTCTCCATCCATGCGGATAAGTGCTTGTGCGGGTCCCCTGGGCCAACGAAAGTCTCTACACATAGGTGGATCATAAACCATAGAATCATCACGTCTCTACACTCTTCCCATTCATGGAATGTCCCTTTATGCGTGCCCCACCACCTTGCCAGGGTTGCGCACATGGCTAGATTAAGGGCCCATAGCCTTCGTTACCTTAGGACTTCGACTTCAAATGTTCGCAAAAATTCACTAATACTGCTAGAACCATCAAAGTAGGGTAGTTCTCTTACCTCTGAGGAGATGCATTGGAATTTCTTTGTGATTCTAAGACATCGCAGTATAGATACATCATGTAATCGATTTTTCCAATTTTCTATCTCCCCGTCGGAGTCAGAGAACCATTCACTGTCCTTTTCCCAACAAAGCACACCATCAGCTGTAGAAATGATCCAATATTTGTCCCAAGAGGTTAACTTATAGATGTGATCCACATCCTCTTCTTCACGCACTGGTTCTGTATACTACTCTCCTTCTACAGGGTCTAGGGGGACTATCACCCTTGTACCCTCATTCTCAAACAACATGCTTATTTTCTTTAAGTTGATAATACCTCCCATGTCTATTTCCCAATCCAACCCTAGGAGTGGAGGATAGGTGTCTACATATTCCACAATATGAATGACCTCAAAGTCGGTGTTGACCTTAACTCCTTCGATATCTACTGTAATTTTGATAGTCTTCCCAACGGTATGATATTCTACTAGTTGGCCATGCACAGCTAGATAGTGGACCATTCCAATGTAGGTTCTCCCATTCACTGCCAAGTTTTCATGGGTTGTATGTTCGCATCTGATCCCAGGTCCAAAATAACTTGATCCATTTCAAAGTCGCCAATCCGCGCTGTTAGCTGCATTTCCCAACCACTGCGTTTCTTATTCTTGTACAGTTTGTGCACATCCTTAACTTCTGGGGGCAGGTTAGTCCTCTCTGCACAACTGTCTATTAGTGCTTGCAGATTTTATACTACCTTCTGGTTGCGTAGCAGCTTCATACATGCTTGTAGAAATGGGTTAACTTCATCCCTATTCTCAGGTTTGCTGGAGCTTTTGAAGTAGGCACCTCATCCTTAGTAAAGTCCTTGCGAGTTGCGACAAAGGTTTCCTTTTCCTTCTATACGTCCAAGCTTTCATGTTTGACCGCTGCTTTCTGGATAAGAGGTTCAACTTTGGCTTTCTCCCTAGCTCCTTCAGTAGCCATGCCTCTGCGCATTATGAAATTAATACTTGATTCTTCATCACGTGGTTCCGCCTTAACCCTTTGTACATTCTGCGTAGGTGTTTGTTGTTTTTCCTGCATTTTCGCTATCAGAATTGGACAATATTCAATCACATGGTCCAATTGTCTACAATAACAAAAAATATTTTCGCGTAGGGTTCAGAAAGTCCCTAGCAATGTTCCCTATCTCCCCACAGTTGTAACAGATCAATTCTCCTCTTCCCCGACCTGCGCCTCCACCCCTCCCCCCTCCTCTGCCCCTAGCTGGGGAGCCTCCCCTGATTGAGGGAGATAGTGGTGAAGAAGGGTCAGCCTATAACCTATATAGGTTTCCTCGATCTATCATCAAGTTATAGGTCCCGAAATTATGCTCGTCATGCCCCACAGAGGATCAGAATTGACACCATTGTTGCTTCAATTCTGGAACGTAAGCACCAAGATAGGGATAGTGGTTAGTATCATGTAGCTCGATGACAAAAAAATCAGCACACTATAACATTGGACCAGTTGGCCCCACAGCCTCCTTAGGACGCAATGGGCTAGGTCCCCCAGCCTACATGTAATCTGCTAGTAGAGCACACTGATCCTTGGTATGGCAAGAGACCCTGCATCTTATGCACCATATGTCTAGACTAGCCTCTTTCCCCGTTCCTTTTGTAGGTTTTTTATTTCAAGGTGCATTGCCTCGAACTGCCCCTGGATATCTTGTACCCCAAACTGAGCATCATCCCTCGGTGTAGCCTCTAGTTTCATAGCAATATCCAAGGCCTTCTCTTGCATTACGATCGATTGCTGACCCATAGGTCCGCGTAGGTGAGGCAATAGCATAGAGATAAACCATTCCTTGTTCTGCCTATCATCATACTGAAATTCCCCATCTCTGATAACCTTTTTTAGCTGCTGATCAGCTTCCCATATCGATTTAGTGGGTGCCTGTCTAAATTATTTCAAGTCAACCACTATCTGAGAGTAAAACTTAGGCTTATGAAACTGTTGTTTTAATGCTATCTTAATCTCCAGAATGGATGGATCTCCATGCTATCCTACGTACCCCATACACCAATCCAAGACCCTTCCTTCAAAGGTGAGTGATAGCTGCGCTCTCTTGACAGCGTCAGTAGCCACATTCTGCGAAGCCCATACTGATTCTACGACAAACCAAAATTGGTCCATATCTTCATTCCCTACACCCATGAAGGTAGGTAGCTTCATGTGTGTGGCCATAACATCTTCTGGTGGTGGTGGAGGTATGGGTGAGTTCTTACCCTTATGCTAACTTGAAGGTGTTGTAGCTGGAGGGCTATGCGTAGCCGATTCTCTTAATGGACTCGAGACAAATCTATCTCCTTCTTGATTAGTTTGGTAGTACTTACCACTTCGTGTTGCATTCATGTTGTCCTCTTTCTTAGATCAGAGGTCATTCACTTGGTGTGGCTGCACAGAACACCCTTTTTGCACAGTATTATTCTGATTAACAAAGGTAATGTTTTCAAGAACTTACCCCAGAAACCCTTGAGGAACCTCTGCTCTACCTTAGAGTAGGACATGAACTGATCGACTGTGAATTTTGTCATTAACCCATCCAGCACACTATCTATCGAGTGATCTACAGTACGGGTGATCATATTGTTGGTCCTTTCTAGCTGTTGAATCAATTATGGTGTCCACTTCATTACCTAATCATCCTTCCAGCAAGTCTTGAATTCTATGAGCCTTGCCAACCACTCCTGAAGCTCGTGCGCAAAGGTTACAAAGAAAATTTCATAGACTTCAGTGAAGATGTACTTGTTCTTCCACTTCTCAGCCATCAATTTCATGATGTGATTCTCCTTTACAATAAATTCCTGCATCTGACTTTCTAACCACTCTTCAATTTCCACCCTCTCAGGTCTCCAAGGACCTTGTGGCATTAGCCAATATCTCTCTCAAAATTCTCCCGGTCATGAAAACGGAACGATTTGTTGGCTTGAGGGGTCCTGACCCAGGTTCGAAGTTTAAGGTTTTCCAACAAACCCCTATACTACTGGCCCTTTCGACAATGACCTACTTGCACAAACCAAGGTCTCACCCGAAGTAGTATGAGAGGGTGTTGGAACCAGGTTTCTGCACCCTGAGAGAGAGTATGTAATCCGAAGTAGATCTGTGTTATAAATTTCTAGGTTTACCCAGAACGAGTCTATTTGCATCCTTTTAACAATATACTCAGCATATAACCATAACACAACTATCAGATCAAATTAGTACATCTGCATCCACGTGTACATTACCAGATACCATCATAAAGCATTTATAATCACAGCTAATAAGAGATCACAGATATACTTATGCAAAAGCACAGATACATTCGAAGCTAAATAATCATCACAAATACGCTTTAGCAGTAAATATAACTGATCCAGATAGCACACAGATACTTTAACAATACTTTTCATTCATTAACATTTAGATCCACTTACAACCAAAACCAGCCCACGCACACAGCCTGGCAGGGTCCGCACACAACAGGATTGAGGATCTCTGTGAATGCAGCCAGTAGGAGTCCTTACCCAAAACAACCCAAAACAGATCTAAAAGTTCACATGTTGCATTATTCTTAATTCATGCTTACCTCTAGACTCTAACTAATCATCTACTTATATCGATATATCCTATGCTATCTCGTGGTCCACAAATCGTGGTTTTCGGACTCTAGGTCTACCCTTTGAACCATTACAATGCATTAAGGGCTTTGACCCGCCCCAAAACCCCTGCGTTAGACTAATTAATACAAAAAATATGTAAAATTTTCCAAAACTACACAAAATTCGCAGCTTAGGTAGCCCCGTTCCAACACCTCCCATATCCTTTATTGGTGTATAACACACATCTTTAGTATGTCCTCCAAGATCTTGTTGACCCTCTCTATATTTCCATATTTCTATTGATGATAAGTTGTATTTAAGCCCAACTCTGTCCCCCAACCTTCTAACAACTCCTTCCAGAAATTGGAAGTGAACTTGGAATCCCTGTCTGACACAATATTATTTAGAACACCGTTTAATCTCAAAATATCCCTAATGAATACCTCAGCCACCTCACTAGTTGAATATGTAGCCTTCCGTGGAATGAATTCAACCACCTTGCTCAACGTTTCGACCACAACCATGATAGAATCGTGTGGTCTCACTGTCGTCGAAAGAAATGTAATAAAATCAATGGAAATTACCTCTCATTTCGATTCTGGAATCATAATAGATTGTAGTAGACCACCTAGGCTTACATTCTTCTTTCACCTGGTGACAATCCAAACATCTATCCACAAACTTGGCCACATCCTTCTTCAGATTCAACCAATTGTAGAACTACTTCACCACTGTGAATGTATTATGATATCCTTGGTGACCCGAGTATGGCTTGACAGCTAATTCCCTCAATATAATATTATTGAGCTCATTATCATCTGGCACATAGATCTTGTCCCTAAATATTAACAAACCATCTGTTGTGAGATGATAGTATGCATCCTGATCACCTATACCTACACTTGCACCTGTACTTGTACCTATACCTTTACTATGATGTAACCTTTTCCTGAGCTCCATATACCTGTCATCTTATTGTCCTACCTATAATATCTGATCCTGTAAGTTTATAAGAAGTCATAAATTCTATATGATTCACCTATAATTTCCTATTGCAATCATTTGCAACCTAGTTCGCCTTTCCCTTAATGTATCTGATCTTGAAGTCAATCTTAGTAAGGGTGGACAACCATCTAGCTTACCAAACATTCATAGTCGACTCATAAAATAGATACCTCAAACCACTGTGATCACTCATCAATAAAAATCTCCTTCCTAGAAGATAATGTCACCATATGTTCGAATTATGAAAAACAAATTCCAACTTAATATCACAAGTCACGTATTTTTTATCGTGATTGTCCAATTTCCTAGACTCACCATACCACATGTCCCTCCTCCATACAAAATCAACCTTTTCTTCTCTTATAAGCATTTGTACATGCTACGAACTATTTATCCATATCTGTAATCTTAAGAACTGGAGCATTGGTCAACAGCTGCATCAACTACTCAAAACTAGAAACACATTCTTCTTTCGACTGAAACTTCTTACCTTTTCCCTGAAAATATGTAATAGGATATGCAATGCATGAGAATTTTCTAATGAAACTCATGTAATAGCTTGCTAATCCCATAAATGATCTAACTTCCTCCACATTCTTAGGAGATCCCCACTCCCTGATGCCCTTTATCTTTTGCAGATCTACTTCTATGCCTTCCTTAGAAAGAATATGTCCCAAATACTATACCTTTGTCTGAAAGAAACTACACTTGATAAGATTAGCATATAAATGATGCTCTCTTATGAATCTCAACACTGTTTATAAATGATCGACATGCTCTTCCTCATATTAGAATATACCCATATCTCATCAATCAATACAATAACAAACTTGTCCAGATAAGGACATAACACACTATTCATCATACACATAAATGTAGATGGGGAATTAGTCAAAAAGAATGGAAATACAACAAACTCACAATGCCCATACCTAGTCCTGAAGGTGATCTTGTATATGTCCTTTTATTTGATGCATACGTGATGGTATCTCGATCTCAAATCGATCTTTGCGAACACTGCTACTCCCTTCATCTAATCAAACAAATCATCAATCCTCAGAAATTGATACTTGTTCTTGATCGTCAACTTGTTCAGCTTCCTGTAATCAATGCACAACCTTGGAGTACCATCCTTATTCTTTACAGAAAACATTGGTTCACCCCAAGGTGATATAATCAATCTAATGTATCCCTTGTCAATCATTTCCTTCAACTGCAACTTCAACTCTAGCAAATATAGAGTGATTATTTTGTAAGGTTCATTTGATGCTAGTGCTGCCCCTGGTGCCAGCTCAATAGAAAAGTATACTTCCTTGTGAGGAGGTAGATCTAGAATATCTGTTGGAAACACATCCTTAAATTGTTGTAATACACGATACCTTTGGAATATTTATGCATCCTCACCATCAGGCTTACCCTTGCCACTGGAAACATGCACTACAAACATAACAGAACCTTTTTTGGAAATGTGCTTAGCGTACATGGAGATAACCATCCTCATTGATGTAGGATTCTTATTTCCCTACATTATTCTCATTTGTCTATTATCATCTAAGAACTCAATGGACTTTTCATAACAATCCGCTTTAGTCCTATGAAGGTACAACCAATCCATACTCGAAAACATGTTATATGATGCCAATGGAAGTACATTCAAATATGTTGCTTTAGGCATACCATTTAACTCAAATGCACAAGTTCTTACCCAATAGTGAACTCTCTTCTTCATACTTGTAGTCAGCTACACCAACCAATATTTTTCATGCAATTTTTTTCTGAAGACACACTTATTGACCACACTAGAAAATTTGGCAGAATTTTCGACGGCCAATTCGTCGCTATTCCAACACATAGTCGTCACAAGAGTGATAGTTCGAGGACGGGCAAACCGTGGTTTGTCGTGCCGTCACAATTCTGACGCACTTAAAAAGTGTCGCATTACTGACACCTTTTCCGTTGCTTCCAAACAAGCGTCACTCTTTCGACGTTTCCCAAACCATCACACTTCCGGCGTTTGTAAACTGTCACACTTCCGACGAAATGTGGTCTGACGTTTTGAACGTCGCTCTTCCGACGTTTGTAAATTGTCGCAATTCCGACGAAATGTGGTCCGACGCTTTGCACGTCGCTCTTCTGACATTTCTAAACTATCGCAATTCCGAAAAAATGTGGTCCGACATTTTGAACGTCGCTCTTCCGACGTTTGTAAACTGTCACAATTTCGACAAAATTTGGTCTGACGTTTTGAACGTCGCTCGTCCGACGTTTTTATACTGTCGCTCTTCCGACGTTTTTAAGCTATCGCAATTCCGACACTTACAAGCATCGATATACTGACGACGGGTTCAATTTAAAAAAAAAAAGTGAAATTTTAAAATAAGACAGTAAACCTCCAATATTTGTTATGAATTGTGGGCGTTCCAATGACCGTGAAATATTAATATAATAAACCACCCCACAGCGCTTCGACTATAAACAATCATTTTTTTTTTCACAAGAGAAAAGACGTTGTTTTGAATATATTATATGAAGTAAAACAGTCCATGAAGTCATTACATTTTCACATCTGAAGATTGGAACCCAAATATCCATCCAGAAAAGTGGAAGTCCCACCCCAGACAATGATAGAAAAATACCCCATGTCACATACAACGACTTGATATAAAACCCAGTAACTGTCCACATGGAGATTATCGACAATCTGAGAAAGCATCCAAATATGCCCAAGGCATCTATAAGAAAGTGAAATAGCAGTATGTAGAATAGTAAAGCAACAGATAGAGTACGTACCGACGTCCATTTTTCCAAATACAAATTAAAGTACCCAAAATCCTTGAACAGAGAAAAACGCTAATCATGTGAGGAGTGTGATATGTCAAAAATATAAAAAGACCATCAGACCATATCAATAAACCAGCAACATATACCAGCATCGCTAGTTTTGAAGGCAGAGTGATAAAAATTAATCATTTTTTTTTTCACAAGAGAAAAAAACGTTGTTTTGAATATATTATATGAAGTAAAATAGTCCATGAAGTCATTACATTTTCACATATGAAGATTGGAACCCAAATATCCATCCATAAAAGTGGAAGTCCCACCCCATACAATGATATAAAAATACCCCATGTCACATACAGGGACTTGATATAAAACGCAGTAATGGTCCCAATGGAGATTATCGACAATCTGAGAAAACATCCAAATATGCCCGAGGCATCTATAAGAAAGTGAAATATCAGTATGTAGAATAGTAAAGCAACAGATAGAGTACTGATGTCCATTGTTCCAAATACAAATTAAAGTACCCAAAATCCTTGAACATAGAAAAACGCTAATCATGTGAGGAGTGTGATATGTCCAAAATATAAAAAGACCATCAGACCATATCAATAAACCAGCAACATAGACCAGCATCGCTAGTTTTGAAGGAAGAGTGATAAACATTAATCATTTTTTTTTCACAAGAGAAAAAACATTGTTTTGAATATATTATATGAAGTAAAAAAGTCCATGAAGTCATTACATTTTCACATCTGAAGATTGGAACCCAAATATCCATCCAGAAAAGTGGAAGTCCCACCCCAGACAGTGATAGAAAAATACCCCATGTCACATACAGGACTTGATATAAAACCCAGTAACGGTCCACATGGAGATTATCGACAATCTGAGAAAGCATCCAAATATGCGCGAGGCATCTATAAGAAAGTGAAATAGCAGTATGTAGAATAGTAAAGCAACAGATAGAGTACCGATGTCCATTGTTCCAAATACAAATTAAATTACCCAAAATCCTTGAACAGAGAAAAACGCTAATCATGTGAGGAGTGTGATATGTCCAAAATATAAAAAGACCATCAGACCATATCAATAAACCAGCAACATAGACCAGCATCGCTAGTTTTGAAGGCAGAGTGATAAACAATCATTTTTTTTTCACAAGAGAAAAAACATTGTTTTGAATATATTATATGAAGTGAAATAGTCCATGAAGTCATTACATTTTCACATCTGAAGATTGGAACCCAAATATCCATCCAGAAAAGTGGAAGTCCCACCCCAGACAATGATAGAAAATACCCCATGTCACATACAGGGACATGATATAAAACCCAGTAACGGTCCACATGGAGATTATCGACAATCTGAGAAAGCATCCAAATATGCCCGAGGCATCTACAAGAAAGTGAAATAGCAGTATGTAGAATAGTAAAGCAACAGATAGAGTACCGACGTCCATTGTTCCAAATACAAATTAAAGTACCCAAAATCCTTGAACAGAGAAAAACGCTAATCATGTGAGGAGTGTGATATGTCCAAAATATAAAAATACCATCGACCATATCAATAAACCAGCATCGCTAGTTTTGAAGGCAGAGTGATAAACATTAATCATTTTTTTTCACAAGAGAAAAAAACGCTGTTTTGAATATATTATATGAAGTAAAATAGTCCATGAAGTCATTACATTTTCACATCTGAAGATTGGAACCCAAATATCCATCCAGAAAAGTGGAAGTCCCACCCTAGACAATGATAGAAAAATACCCCATGTCACATACAGGGACATGATATAAAATCTAGTAACGGTCCACATGGAGATTATCGACAATCTGAGAAAGCATCCAAATATGCCCGAGGCATCTATAAGAAAGTGAAATAGCAGTATGTAGAATAGTAAAGCAACAGATAGAGTACCGACGTCCATTGTTCCAAATACAAATTAAAGTACCCAAAATCCTTGAATAGATCAAGAAAAACACTAATCATGTGAGAATTCTAAGTAAAGTTAATCTATTAATAGTGGGAATAAAATTACACCGAAGTAAAAAACATTGCCCAGAATCATGGCAAATTTGTCATCATAAAATCAAAAAATTAAGAAGACTACCCTCATACGGGGAAACCAGTCTTGAACGTTTACAGAATTCAAAAATATTACAGAGGTCCAGCACAGTAATATAATCTAATTAAAACATGCCCGATTAAGTGGGCCTGCGAAGCAAGAAAACCAAATTAACCAAACTACTCCTCTGGTGGTTCCTCCACGATTCGACACCATCCTTCGGAAGGTCCAGGATCGCTAGGTGCTACCTCCACATGCATGCCACGGCTCCCCTCCTGAAGGCCCGAATGCTGGCCGGATTTTTCCGAGCTCAGACTCGTTAGACGAGTGCATTCTTCCTCCATTTGGGGCTCCTCGCGGAAAACCACAGTGACTAAAGCTGTGATTTGTGGGCGGTTGAGAGACCAATTAAAGGAAAATTGCGCAATGCGCATCGTGGGAGAAGGTGAACTAGCGGGGGGAAACGAGGAGCAGGGGAATCCATATGGTGGCCAGATCCTACAACCCGACCCCGCCCACTCCTAGTATTTGGATAGCGATCTACGTAATAATCACTGGATTGGCCGGAAGTCCACTCGTTTGAGGGGCTGGAGGGAGCACGCAGGGGTTGACCTCTAGTGCACCCCCTGCGGCAACACATCCTTTGACGCAGGCAAGGCATGGGTGTAGTCTCAGCAGTGGGCACAAGAGGAGACGAAGAAGTAGAATTCCAAGAAATAGAGGAAGACAGACACAGACCAGACTGAGAGAAATGCAGATATGCAGCAGGGTCTAAGCAGCAGTTCAGCTGGCCACTTCTCCTTCTCATCACAGTGAGCAGGCAGTGTAATCCAGCATCCGGCTCGTCTGAAAAACCATAGCGAAACGCCATTTTATCGACCCGACTGCAATGCAATCAAAGGACGCCCATCATAATTAATCTCTGATCATTAATGAGAGCAGAAGGCCGGATCATATTGGAGCATGCAGAATCGCTAACAGGAGTGGAGGTCTGATCTTGAATAGTGTTAAAACTTAATTAATGCGGATTTGATGTGAAAACCTTGGAACTTAATTGAACAGCGTTAAAAATTAATGTGATTGATATGAAATCGCCACATCCATGTCCCATCACCTTAAATTCCATTGAATGCACCCGCAACTGGGAGCAGGGAAATTTTTTATTGAGGACATGTGGCAGAAATTGACTGGAGCAGATCTTTGTTTGGGCCGCTCGAGCAGTGGAAATCCTGACCTGAAAAAGATTAGGGCGAATTTGATAAGAAAATCGCGTCACAACTTTCCCTCCGTACGCCAGCCCAACTTCGAACCCGAAAAAGATTAGGGTGGAATTCATTTGGTTTTCATGTCACAAAATTGGCCGACGTCAGCAGGCTATTTTGAAACATGAATTTGGTTTGAATTATGGTTTATCACCGTTTCAAATCCGGCAGGCTTGACTTAAGAACAATTTTGTTTGATCCCATCTTATAAAATTTGTGTTGGTTTTCTTTGATAATACACATATTTATAATAAATCATGGGAATACCACACTAAACATGTGGAAAAGTTAAATAAATTATTGAGAACAATCATTTTTATGTAAAAATATCCAAATGTGCTTTTGGGAAATAAGAATTTGAGTATTTGGTTCATATTGTTTTAAAGGAAGGAGTGAAGTTGGAGCCTAAAAAGATGCAAGCTATTACAAAATGACCTATTCCTAAGAAAATCAAGGTTCTTAGAAGATTTTTTAGACTTACATGATATTATTGATCATTTGTTAAGAATTATGCATGTATTTCAAGTCCACTCACATATCTCTTGAAGAAAATATCATTTATATGGAATGATGAGGCTACTTTGGCATTCTATCTTTTAATGGATGCCATGTCTTCTACACCAACATCGGTTGCACCTACTTTTGGTAAAACATTCATAGTAGAGTGTGAGGCACTAGGACAAGGAATTTACGTAACATTAACACAATAGGGGATATCATTGGCTTTTAAAAGCAAGGAATTCAAAGAAAATATTTGGTGAAATCTACGTATGAAAAATAAATGGAAGCAATATTACATGCAATAAAAAATGGGGATAGTATATCATTGGGAGGTACTTTAAAGTCAAGATATACCATGATAGCATAAAGTATTTTTTGAAGCTATGGATTTCGTTGGAATATTAACAAAAATGAAGAGAAAAAATGCAAAGTTTTAATTTTGAGATAATCTGCAAAAAGGTTAAGGAAAATTTAGTACATGATGCTCTTTCTAAAATAGAAGAGGCCTCAAATTTATATCCAATTACATTTTCTATTCCTAGCTAGGTGGCTAGAAGAAGCTTGCCATAATGGAAAAATGACAATAGTACTAAACAAAAACTAAAATTTATAAAGGATGGGATGAACTCTATGGAGCATTGGGAGTGAAAGAGAGACATACTTTGGTGCAAATGTAGAATATTTCTATGCATGCAAGAATATTTGAATAACCAAATATTAAGGGAGTCCCATGTCTCTATGATGGTAGGACGTAGGGTTCCTTAAAACATCTCAAAGGATCAAAAAATATATTTTTGGAAGGAATGAAGAAAGATATTCAAAATTTTGTAAGAGAAGGTCAGGTTTGCATAATAAATAAAGAGAGATAGTAAAATCTCTAGGGTTACTTCAACCATTCCACATACATATTCAAAGACTAGAAGATATATCAATAGACTTTATTACAGGGTTATTGAAATATAAAGGTAAGTATTACATTTTTGTGGTAATTTATATAGACAAATTTTGTAGATTTTTTTTGTAGAGCTCAAAGTACATAAACAACAAGCCAAGTGGCAGAAGTGTCCGTGAAAGAAATTAATAGTCTTCATGGTTTTCCTAAAGTAATAGTAACAAGAAACTTTTGGAAATAATTATTTAATATGAGTGGAGAAACACTAGCTGCCATGAGTTCTACATATCAAACACAATCAAATGGTTAAACAAAAATAGTTAACAAATGTTTTTAAGGTTACCTACAATGTTACTCTTTAGAAAAGAAATCTTAATGGATGAAGTGGGTTCCTCAAGGAAGAATGGTAATATAATACTATCATACTACCTATCACACATCTACTAAAATTTCCCCATTTAAGGCCCTTTATGGATATCCAACTCCTAGTATCTCATACTTTTTGCAAGATAAGTCCAAAGTATCGGAAACAGAGTCACATATGGAAAATACTAAAGAAAATTTGAAAATTATTATGGAAAACCTTCAAATGACATGAAACATGATAAAACAAAAAGGGGAACAACCATGAAGCGAAAGATAATTTGAGGGTAATTGGGTACTTTTTAGATTATAGCATTATAAGCAATCTTCATTCAAGAAAAAGAAGAATAAAGAATTAGCTCAAAAATGCAATGTGGAAAAATTCGAAGTCGGGATTAAATTGGCAAGGGTCCAAAAGTTGAAATACTCGATAAAGTTGGGAGTTTTTTGAAAAAGTAGACAAAAAGTCGGCAAAACTAAAAAAATACAAAAATATTCATTTTTGGAAAAAATCCTGATTTTTTCCAAAAAAAATTAAAAATTTATTAAAGAAACTACCTCACTCAAGATTTTTTCGAAAAATTCAGCAAAAATTTGGGACTCGAGAATAAAATTGTGACTTTTTCAGGGATGAAAAAGTCGGCCGATAAAGTCGGCTCCGGGAAAAATTCCAGATTTTTTCAAAAAGTCGGGACTTTTTGCCAACTTTTTCCACACTGCAAAAATGTTATGGCCCTAAATAATTATTCATAGGATTGCACAAGTGTATAGAAGTTATATTTTCCTTCTTCTTGCATTCATAAGGTTTTTCATGTATGTTGCCTAAAAAAGGTTTTGGGAAAAAATATGCCAATGTAAATAGAACTTCCAAAATTAGATGAAGAATGAAAGTTGATTCTTGAACCACAAAAACTTATAGATAAACAATCTGTATCTCTTTGACATATAACCATTATGAAGTACCTAATCAAGTGGAAGAATATTCCTCTAGAAGAAGGT
Source organism: Pinus albicaulis (assembly GCA_034641835.2). Classification (NCBI taxonomy): domain Eukaryota; kingdom Viridiplantae; phylum Streptophyta; class Pinopsida; order Pinales; family Pinaceae; genus Pinus; species Pinus albicaulis. Next base: position 188,846,373 of record CM076583.1, on the reverse strand, counting down.
ACATGGTGAAATGATAAATTCGTGATGAAATACCCACGGCTAAAGGGTTCGTTTGATGTTTTGAGAAAGGTTTTGTTATATGTTTTATATAACGCGCAGCGGAATAGTTTTATTGTTTGTTAAGGTCCCACACAGTGATAAAATTTGAAGGGCTGGTCTGAATTTCAATTAGAAGGGCATATATCTATGTCGCCCTTCCATAATGAAAAGCTTTAAAAAAAAAACTTTTCAATTGACCACAATAAATTATTTTTACATTTCATTTTCAGAAAGACAAAACCATCAATCTTTATAGTAATAAAATACTGTTACATATACAACAATGAAGAAGGCTCCATCTTTCATTGCTTAAATATCTCATTGGCAATGTCAACATAAGTCTTGAAGACACTATTATAAGAATTTGGATACATACCACCAGGATATAGGAGATTCTTATGTGTCAGATTGTGTAATGAAATTTTGACTTTGTCTCACAAGGAGCAGCAACATGGAGGTCTGGATTTTTCTTATAGAACTTTTTTATTATTATTTGAAATGTTGTTTATAGATATGAATACAACAATGAAATTATGAGCATGGTGGACAATTAGTCAAGCTCGTGATGCCAAACCATGATGATGTAAGTTTGGAATTTAACATTTTTACATGTTAAAGACAAATAGTCAAAATCACTGACAACTTAGTATGCCATAATTAATAATCATTCCCTATTCACTTTTGTTAATAGGTTTATGTCACACGATGATCTCTTTTCTTTGGCATTTATTTGTATTGAAGATCACTATTCTAGGAATAAGGAGTTATTTTCTCCAAAAATAACTCTAGCCAAACATTGAAAATGCATCAAGGATATCTTTCTATGCTTCATAAGTACATATGTTCTACTTCTAAATCATGTCTTGGAAGTGGTTGTTTTGCTAGAAATTATTCACCAGTTGGTTTCGTACCAAAGTCTTTTTCTCATTTTCAGCATCCAATACATGAAAAAGATAATGGTTTAAAACAACATAAATATTTGAAATTTTGCAAGAATTGTCTGGCACACTTTGAATATGAATTTTGAAGTCAAGTGCATGATGTTGTATAGGATCAAGTGTCATTTTGAATACTAAATGTTTCACAAGAAACTTCTCAACATGCTACCCTGCAGTAAGGATTAAATGACAATATTCCATCAACTATTTCCATAATAAAAGTGCACCTCGGCCATAAGACTAAACAACTACAAATGTTGTAGATCTAATAAGACCACACAATCAAATGTATTCCACAAGGCCAATACTGTATGAAAAATGAAAATGAGTTTGCAACCAAAAATACCTTAGGCAACTAATTCAATTAGATACACCAAACCATCAGCAAAAAGGAAAACCAGCCTACTCAAAAGGCGAGCGTTTACCTCCTTTGACAAAATTTTGAGTTCTGAAACAAGGGCCTTTATTGTCTTGTCAATGCCCCTAGTAATTTGAACGGGGTTTGCACCTGCTTCAACAACCTAAACAAAAGGGTTTCATTTCAAATTATTTTCCACAAATTTAAGATACAACCATTTTCAGTTTTGTATTTCCTAACAAGCTCATAAATTTTGACAAAAGAACCAAAATTTTTTAATACCTCATAGTAATTTTTTCACTCAAAAACTATCTTAGACTCAATAAGCCCAACCCAAAACTAGAATAACAAACACCATAAGACCCTACAAAAATTAATAGATGATCTTAATCCAGTACTATTGACAAACAGTTACCTTTACACCCTCACTTATTAAACCCTATGCTGTTGAATTTTAACTTCAACTGCTGCAACAGAAGGACGGATGCAGCAGCAACGTTTTTTTTGGAGGTTTCTTGCACGCCATCCAGAAATTTAATTCAGCATTTAAAATTCCTACAAGTTTATTTTTTAGACGACCACAGCCATATTTCTGTACAGGATTGTATTTAAACACAACAACCAGCATTAATGCAATTCACCAACCAGAAATTAAACAAATATAAATTTACCCGATAGTTTTGTAAATTCAAAAGGAGGACACATGGAGCATTAATATTGGATCGCATGAAATTGAAGGGAATCTGAAAAGCTGAAAACCGGACCCGAATTTTTTATAGGGCACATTGGATTGAGAATTCACGTTACAAATTAGGAAGACGTCAGCATCCCATTTGGGAACGCGAATTTGGTTTGAAACTCAATCTATTCAGAATTTTGAAGTCCGATGGAAAGGGTTCTTTAATGTTTTGATAGTTTAATTTTATGTATGATTTAATATATACATATGCGAAATGAAAAGTGGGCCATAGAGTTTAGTTCTAATTTTATTTTTTTTAAAAGAGGGTTTATTATAATATGTTTAATATGGTACGGCATATAAAAATAAAAAGGACAAAAAAGCTTGGTATTTTTTTTTATAAATAGTACGTAAATTTTTTATTACACAGTAGTGTGGAAAAAGTGAAAGACTGAGTGTAACTTTTTAAGTGTGTATGCACATCAGTGCGAAAGTGAAAAACATAGCAGAGTGTTTTAGAGACAGAGTATGTTTGTTTTGAACAGACAGTGAGTTGGTTTTATGCACTGCGTTTTGTAGCAGTCATAATTTTGTAATCCCTCTCAGTGAGGAAGAAGTGTAATAGTTTTTTTTTTTAGTTATTGAAGGGAATAGAAGTTTGTTTTCAAAGTTTTGAAACTCTATCTCCTGTCAAAGAAATTTTTATTTTCTCTGTGTTAGGGGAAGGGAGATTTATTCTCCATTCATTGTTCTGGAATTTTTCAATATTCCAACATGTGCAAGAACAACAGATGTTGTGGTTCCATCCCCAGCTAAATCATTTGTCTTTTCCGCAGCTTGCCTTACCAACTTGGCCCCAATACTTTCAACTGGGTCCTCTAATTCAACCAATAAAAAGGCCAAAACCATAGCATTGAGATAAATTTCATTACACTGTCAATAACAATAAAATTTGACTCAGCCATAACCTTTTCCTTTTATTGTTGTGAAAATATTTATTCATTACTCTAATGTGGCTAGTCCATATGCCAAGTAGACCACTGGGTAACAAATATGTTTCCTTTCACCTTTGATTTTTCAAATTATGCCTACCAAATCTAAGACATTTAAGAGGGGGAAATAATACAATGCTAAAAAGAAAACCAGAGCACACATCTACAAATTACCTCCTTAGCTATTGTCACACCATCGTTAACTATTTTCGGAGAACCATGCTTTCTCTCCAAGACAACATTTTTCCCTTTGCCCCAAGGGTGATTCCAACAAGATCAGCAATTTTTTTCACACCACCTGCAAGACAAATTGACAATGCTTCCAGTAAGTGTGAAATTGAATGCCATACCATATGCCAAAACAACCCTCCATGAAAAATTAAAATAACACATTAAAATCGAATATAAGTGGACAAGGAAAGATCCACTGCAGTGAAGTTTCACGTGCAGGTGACCTTTAAACATAATATTTTCTCTAACCTGCAATTTTTTTGTCACTGAGCCATCCTTGTTGAAGTACAACTCATTTTCCACAGCTCTTGTATTAACTACCTTCTCTCTGTCGCGTAATCTCAGAGTCCCTCTTCTGCTTGAGTGATTAAAGGAAATGGGTGAAAAAACTGAAAGAGAAGACAATTGTCTGCCATAATTATCAAACATTGCACTGAACTTCTTCCCCTTGCCATTGTTACCCAATGAGGTATATGTGGCAATTGTTGTCATACTGCCCAAAGCAAAGGCCATCTTCTCTTATCCTGAATATAGAATTACAAGATCTTCATATTAGTATGAACCTTAAAAAACATGACTCCCATTGCTAAAAACCACTTTTAAGTTGTAATAGGCAAACTAAACAACTATCGCAACTTTTGGCAACTTCTTGAGCATTAAGAGAGAAACAACCAAAGAGAAATACAACCACAATCCTCATTTTAATGAGACCGGACTATATATTTGCATTAAGATAATAGAAAGAAATCAAGACTATATTAAGGCCAGCACAAAACAATCTTTAACCAATGTCTCTCGCGGCCTTCAGGTTGCCATGCTAGAGGTTGTATATTTTTAATTTAAATTCTTGACCTCTCGTGCCCATCTATGAATGCATCCAATGGGATATCTACATCAAATGCTCCTTTATATCCCAAAAAAAAAATTCCCTACTACAAGAGCACCAGTATTGATGGATCACCCCACACCATCCCACCCACTAGAAATGGTGAAAAAGGAAACCCGAGAAAACTTCTGAAATATCTCAAGATGACTATATGGGTGGTTCTTATGAATCAACCAACCATTCAGAACATGCTCATCAATCCAAACCATGAATATTATGTGACGATATTCAAGCAGGCACTGAATCGGATTTCTGAAGCTATGTTAGAGAAACCCTAAACTCTCACTGAAAATAGGTGAAATGTGGCACCACTCAGAGATTGACATGTGCCAATTGGTACAAGTGGTAGACAATTGGCATGCTAAAACAATGAGGTGATGCAGGAATGACATGAGGGAGAAAATATCAGAAAAGCCCCAAATCTGGAGAACTAAAGCTCATCACCAACCTGAGATTGACAACTTTACATGATGTAACCTATGAAATCTTAAATGGAGAAATCATAGTAACAATAAAGTAACCTATGTAACAATAAAGTCGGATTCATCCTGGGAGTGGTAATGGGAGAAATCATAGTGAACAATAGGAAACATGCAGAGTTGCTTACAATCAAACAGATGAAAAAACACATACAAAAAACCTAGATAATAATCATGAACAAGCTTAATATTGAATTATGAACTGTAAAGGAACTTACAAAATGTGACATTACGAACCTGGTCAAGCGCACAAGCAAAAATATCTTGGACATGACCCTGGTTGACAAGTTGTATTGCTCATGATGCAAGAGGATTTGTAGCTGCACTGCCAAGTCAATCAAAATCCATCATTATCTATACAATAAATACAAGTAATTGGTGTAGTATTTTTTGCTCTAAGATGCATTCTTATGATAATGTTAGAACATATGTTGAAAATGTAAAAACATACCTGAATAAGCTCCTCTTCGTTTCAAGAACAATTTATTGGAGTCGCATGAACTTGGAACAAGCCTCCCACGATCTGAAAGAGTAGCAACTAAGTCAAAAGTGACTTTTTTGTTGCTACGCTGGATCAAGGGAGGTTTGCTCCAAGATTAAATCGCTCCAATAAATTATTCTCTACTAAACAGGGCCAACCACGTGAAGGTGGAAGTTCTTATGGCCCCTCCCCCCCCGCCTCACATCACTCTCAATTCCCCAATACCCAATCTATATTTCATTTTTTACTTTCATGAGCATAAAAAAAAATATTCAATAACTAATAAAAAAACATTTCAACAAAAAGTACGCAAGGAAACATTGCAATTAATGCTTGACATAAAAATAGTATGATAAATGAGTTTTTTATATAACGCAAAAAACGTTCCAAGTATGGTAACGTTTGTCTTATAATAATACAATATTTTACATTGTCAAATTTTCTTTTTCTTCTTCCTATTTTTAAAGCTCTTAATTACATCATCAATATCATCGTGCTCTGCTCCTGTTTCGTGCCTTTCAACACGCACTGTTGACCTAGTTGCGTATTCACGATGTCTGGGCTCATCCAGTGACGGGGCATCGCCTACAAAAATAGATAATATTAAATTTTAATTGTCAGTTTTTAAATATCATTGAAATAGTTCGGTAATATTAATAAAAAAAATTGCAATGAGATTATTTACCTGGTGCACCAGTTGTCGCTGCTGACCTAGTTGTGTAGTCATGATGTCTGGTCTCATCCAGTGATGGGGCATCGCCTACAAAAACAGATAATATTAAATTTTAATTGTCAGTTTTTAAATATCATTGAACCAGTTCAGTAATATTAATAAAAAAAATTGCAATGAGATTATTTACCTGGTGCACCAGTTGTCACCGTTGGGACTGTTGCCCTGTCTTCCTCTCTGGTGGTAATATCCTCAAGGGAAACATTCTTTGTCATTTTAAAAGAAAAGTTATAAGGACAACCATCAAGGTATAATTAAAAAAAATTATAAGTGGAAATTAATTACTGTCACGACCCTCACTGATAGTAGCATTGTTAGCCTAGTCCCCACTACAATGATCAGGTTGCACCTGAGGATCATCTACATTTGGCTCTAAATCTGGGTTATTTTCCTCGTCGGTAGTGCTGCTCCCCTGATTTAAAAAAAGTTGTTAGACATTAAATTTATGGAAGAAAACAAACATATTGAAAGGTTAATGTTTTACCTTATCAGGCATTCTGGATCTTGGGACCTGCCCCAAGCTTCTACGATGTTCGAATACGGCTTGATAGCTGAAATGGAAAGCGATATTTTTATCTTCCTCTGTAGTTTCTGTTCCAAAGTCATCACCCTACATTACATATGATTGCGTATTTTTTATAATATTTGATATAATTACAAAAACGTTGGAAGGCGATACAATTAATTATAAGATGTTTAGCTACTTAATTATAATTCTTGCGGCTAATTTCAAGTAGCCACCCTGGCCTAGCTTGTGATGGCCCTTTTTTTCAATCCTAGCTTTGGTTTCCTTTGAGGTGTCAAGCAACCTAGCATCAAAATATTGAAGTCAGATATGACATATCACACTTTTATTTTAGACATAGAGAAAATTAAAGCTATTGAATGAAAGTTTTAATTTACCTTGCGGGTCTAGTTGGCATTTTTCTTTCTTTCTTTTCCCTTTTCTTTTTTCCGTCATGGATGAGTGCTCTCCACTCACTCTCTGGAACTGTGAGAGGATGCTCGTATCTAGGGTTAAATTGCAATTGCGTCCTATAGGTGTCCCTGGTATATTTCAAATATTTGTCAGCTACCCGAGCCACTGCTATTTTGTCAAATGCATCGACCCCAAAAAGGGCTTCTAGATAATCTAGAAGTTATTTTTTCAGGTTGGAATTCTGGGACTTCCACCATGTGCGTATGGTTGGGCCAAAAATCACCAATGCATGGCTCTCCAAAAACCTGTAACTAATTTTTTCCTACACAGAAAAAAAAGATATTATCATTAATTTAAAAATAAAAATCATGATAAATATGTTTTAGATAAAGTACATGAAATAGTTAAAATATTAAAATTTACCTAGGATTCGTACGTGCTTTATAGGGACACTTTCATCGTTCACCAACAACGTGCCATTAATGTTCCCTATGGAGCTGACACGTGTAGCTCCAGGAAACACAATAATGTAGTTGGCCATATTAGCCTCATCATTGCCAACACGTTCAGCGGTTGGCTGCGTGTCTGCTTGGGTAGGGTGTGTTTCTTTGATAGCACCTAAAGGAGTAGAAGGTGTACAAGTAAGGGTTGCCGGGCAATCTCTTACCCTTGTGTCCCACTACCAACAACACCAGGTTCATCAAGTGCCAGAAAACGCTACATACAAAAGAAATTTTTGTTAGTTTAGTCAATGTAAAAATTAAAAATCAAACTATCACAATTCATCTCATGCAGAACAAAAAAAATATCCTTTTGATTTTTTATTATTACTTGATATGTTTCTAGCTAGCTCATAAGTTGTTTTATCCTCTCTTCTATTTCAGGTGTTTGAGGCGCGTCTATCAAAGTATTAAATTCTAATTTTGCATCTCATGCCCTTTTTCGCAACAAGAACACTAGAGATAGGGATGAAAAAAGCTCTTCCTCAAAGAGGGAATCATCAGGCGTACCATGGCTAGGTGTCTGCATATTTGAACAAAATTAATATTATTTCAATTAAGTAAATAACTAAAATACCTAAAGATAGAGCAATGCTGGAAATTTACATGTTCTCCCGCTGGCCTCTTTCCGTGATCATCTTGTCTCGGGGTTGTTCCTGTACTGCTCTGATCAGTCTGCCACATTGCAATAAAATTATAAATGTAAAAACTTGAAAACAATATCTAACTTTAAAACAAAAAATGAAAACTGAAATAATTTCTAATAAGACACTGAAAGACAGAGTTAGAGTTTCAAATATGCCTTGCATTGAATTCAGTCCTGGAAACATGTCATTGCATATTAAGGCACCCAAACAAGAGACAAGTTGACAATGAAGACCTTATTGAATATATTTTTGGAGCAACTTCTAGTAAACTTGTTGTGAAGACCTTGAGGACATTTTTGGAGCAACATTGTTGAAGCTGATGGTATAGCATTGTTGGAGATGATCTTGAAGGGCCTTGAAGTGAATCTTTTGGAGCAACTATTGAAAAATCCTTAGAGCATTTAAGTAAGGCACTTTCTATCTTCCATCACCTTTTTCCTTTCAATATCCTTTAAACTATTTTGTTGATATTTAATGTTTGAAATCACGTTATAATTCCTTGATTATATGTGTTTGGGGACTTTCCCTTTGAAATTACCCAAAAATACCCCGACAATTTTATCTTCAGGATGCATGTCTGACCCTATTGTTCAATATTTTGATTGATAGTAGTAAACATAGAGAGTTAGGGGGCTCTTGACTTGGTTTGGTTGGGCCATTAGATCCCTAACATCTACTAGGGAGAACCCCCCTTGAGTTGGAGGAGAGCTAGCCCGAAGTGAAAAGAGGTTGGTAAGGTGACAATGGGGCTATTGAATTACACATGGTATCACACTTTAGCTTTAGGACTTTATCTTTAGAAGTGCGAGATTTTTCTATATCAATTCTCAAATTGTTTACAACACTATTGTTAAGAACTAATAAGAAGTGATTTTGAGGGGTTTTTGGGTATAAGAAACAATACCATTTAAAAACTAGGGTTCTCAATCCTTGGCATTCCTTCACCTGGGCCTAGGGGCACACTAGAATAATTTCACACTAAACCATGCAAACTTAAAAGTAACTTAATAGATCCATAAAGTAATAATAATCATAATTCCTAATTTCCTATTGTACGATATGATGAAAATTATTCAAACATGAAGCAATGAAGACATGCAATGTCCGAATTTCAAGATTGATGAACCAATACAAGAAGTTAGAAACTACAACTTTGATTCAATACTCTGTGTCCTAACTTCAGGAAGGAATCTAGTTTGTAGTATAGAACATGCATTGTGTATTATCAATTCTTAATTGACAACAACTAAAGGTCATCTACCTCATCAATTCCTTCCCATTTTGTGTTTTTATGTTATATTCCTTATAAAAGTGTCAAATTTCTCTCAAAGTAAGCAACCACTGAATAAAATAAAAATAGTTGAGATATGATTGAGAAATGGTCATTTATTTCTTGAAAGGATCTTCACAATTTCTTTGGTTGTTTTTCATCTCAAGAAACAAGAAATGACCTAAGAAACTATCGTGATGTAACATAAGAAACAACACAGTGCAATGGCCATTTTCAAAGCCAAATGATGTCCATTGAGGACATGGCCTTTATTCGGTTCCTGTTTCATAGGAGTTTCGGGTAGAAATGGAACTTTGTTGTACCATTTCCAGTAGTAAAAAGGGAAAACCTTCTTTTTCCATGGGAAATAATTTACCTTTCCTTTTTCAAGATAATCTAAATCACAAAAAATATGAACTATACTGCACACATTCTTGGATAATGTGAAAGTGGAAAAGGAATACCCTACACAAGTGATGCACACATGTACATTTGAACACTCATAGATTTTTGTAGTTGAAATGCAATGCTTGTTTTCATTTAAATGTAGGGTTTTTAAAGCAGGGAGAAATAATGGCTGCCAAATTAATAAGCGTTTCTTTGGGAAAAATTTAAATCTTTTATTGGGTGATGAAGATAATAGAGGGTATTGAATCTTGATTCTTGACATTGTGTTTAACTTGAATAACTCAAATGATTATAAATATCAATGGATGAGTTCTTTTTTCAAGTATGTCACTCAAAACTCTTATGTCAAAGCATTGTATGATGGCTAGCATTTGCTTGTTTCCATTTCTTCAGTTCAATGTAAAAAGTATATTAATATATTGGAGCACGAATGATAACTACAATTGTTTGCTCTGCAGTATATCCAGCCCCAAGATTATGAAAAGTTTTCTCAAGTGGAGCTATTGGTTATTGATGAAGCAGCTTCAATTCCATTGCCTGTTGTAAAGGCTCTGCTGGGGCCATATTTAGTGTTTCTGTGCCCTACTGTAAATGGGTAATAATTATAAATGAACCAACCACAATCACAGATTTTGTAACCATTCGGTTTCCATGGATAGTGATGATGATATTAACCCTATATATCAGTGACCTATATCTATATGACAATGATCTCAACATTGACCTTGATATGGTTGTATGGATGTGACCTTTGGTATGTCATCAAAAAATCCCCAAATCTAGAGAACTAAATCTCATCACTTTCGATCTGGAGTACTACCCTTGTGATAAAGTTGATGAATTTCGATCTCCCATTCTCTACCACTTTACACTTCACCTTAAATATAGATCAGACCAAGGGAAATTCGTTACTGGGTGTTGAGATGGATGAGTTTGTCGAACTAAAATCCATAGCTTAAACTTCATGAAACTGGTGGAGTCAAATTCATGCAAGCACAAACACATCTTACACATCCTCTTTGAAACTCATCCGAAAGAACATTGGAAAACATCTAGAGATAACCCTACAGCCTAACATAATCCAATGGAATTGACCAAAAAAACCTAAATAGAGTCAACACTACTATAGGAGGAAGGGCCTGCAGTAAGAACTTACCATTTTGCAAGAGTTGAGGATGAATGTTGTTCTGCAAGAGTTGAGGGCGAATGCTCAGGGCGAATGCAGGGCGAATACTGTTCTGCAAGAGCTCAGGGCGAATGATGAGGGTGAATGCTGTTCTGCAAGAGATGAGGGTGAATGCTGAGGGCGAATGCTGAGGGCGAATGCTGTTCTACAAGAGCTGAGGGCAAATGCTGAGGGCGAATGTTGTTATGTAAGAGCTAAGGGCGAATTCTGAGGGCAATTGTTGTTCTACAAAAGATGAGGGCAAATTCTGAGTGCGAATACTGTTCTGCAAGAGCTGAGGGTGAATTATGAGGGAAAATACTGTTCTGCAAGATCTGAGGGTGAATTCTGAGCATGAATGTTGTTCTGCAAGAGCGGAGGATGAATGCGCATGTGATAATGCATGTAGTTTTTAATAAAATCATTTTTATGTAGCACAGATATAAGTTTCGTATTTTTATGTAGCGCGCATATAAGTGTCATTATACCGATGGCAGAGAGAGCATCGCTCTTGTGACGAATGCCTCCAAACGTCGCAATTGCAACACTTTGTCTAAGTGTCGGTATTGTGACACTTTTCTCTAAACGTCGGTATAGCGACAGTTTTGGGCGGGATTGAAAATATTTGGGGAAATTTCCGGCATTTGGTCAAAAGTGTCGGAACTAAGCGTCGGAATTTCCCCCAAATGTACTAGTGCTAGGTCAGGATTAACATAACTATAATTAGATTTATTATCAATCAAAATATAAATAACTTGATCACAAAGCTTACCATCCATATCAACGATATATTCATCATGATCTGCCTGATTATTGTCCACAACTGCATAAATCTAAGGAATGCTATGATCAACATCCCAAACTGTATGCAACTCTTGAGCACTATAGATCTGTGGTATACCACCCTAATACTGTAGAAAATTCCTCTTGTGATGATCCTTGCCACATATCCAACATTGCAATGGTGCTCTACCATCACCTCTATTCTTCTACTGTCTAGGTTGTGAGTCATGTCCCTTCTCAACTGTACTAAACATCTTTTAAGGAACCACATTTTGTTTCTCACTTGCATCTTGAGGTCTTCCCCACTTTGGTGGCCATATTTTTATGGATTTCTCATTTCCTTTCAATATACGCTTAGCCTTAAATTTTTGTTTTGGCTACTCATAACAATGCTTTAGCTTTCGAATGGCTTCTTCTAACGATCTAGACTCATCGAACCTGATCCGCTCTTTGTATGCTACTGGCAGTCCACTGCTGAATCTTTGAACCTTGGCCTTCTCCTCCTTGAGGTAAGGCACATATCTCAACATCTCTAAGAACTTGCTAGTATACTCATTATCTGTCATGGAACCCATGTGCATCTCATAAAACTCCTTAACTCTGGCATCATAATACCTCTTCAACATGTACTTATTCTTGAAGAGCCTCTCAAAATCATCCCAAGTTAAATCATATTATCGAATATCTTTAGCATCATCCACATCCTCCCACTAGATATCTACTTTCCATTTAATACTGAAAGTGGTTATTGTGGATCTCATGTTCTCTATATAACTGTGAAATTAGTCTACGAAAACATGCCTCTACATCATTTGAATTCTTCATCTCTCTATCAAATTTAGGCATCTTGACTTTATTGAAATCCCCAGGAAAGTACCCACCGCTCCTATAAGGATGATGATAGTTACAACTATGATGATGTCTCCTAGAATAGAGAATAGAATGATGCCGATACATAGCAGTCCTCCTGTCAATTGTGTCCAATTATTTACCACCTATAACTATGTCCCCTATATCCAACCTGCATCCAAACTGAGACCTGCTACCATAGGCTCCATTAGTATTTTCTTCTTTCTCTTAACTTATCCTCGTCCTCTCTATTTTTGTAACTCTAAAAATATCTGAAGAATAGATACATTGAACTCTATATAATTATCCTGAGCCCTTGCAATAATTTCTTAAGCCTCAACCAACATGTCATTATCTGTCTTACAACTTATAATCTCTACCCTAAAGCTCCTCAATGTATCTGCTACACTAGGAGAAGACCCATATCCTTGCTGCAAAAATAATATGTAGGGATAGTCATAGAAAATGTATTCTATCATTTTTATTTTCATTCTTGATTCTCTTCTTCCTGCAAGTATGTCATGTCAGATAACCAAATAGATATTAAAATCAAATCCATACCTCATTGAAGTTTAGGGGAGGCTTATCCCATATTAAATATTATTCCACATTAGTATGTACATGTATAATCATACACATATCGATATAAAAACATATCAATATACACCATCATGCATGACCATACCAACGATATACCCTGATCCCATTCATGAAAACCAAGGTTATGGTTGATAACATCAAAATTTTCCGAAAGAGATTGAAACCACGCTCTAATATGACCCAAAGAGAGTGAAACCATGCTTTTATACCACCTGTAACGTACATCCCCCACATTTACCCACTTTCATAAGCTTACCCGAGGAAAACATGAGAGTACGGGCCACTATGACAAGAATCAACCTCGTATGTGACCTTAAAGAAATGGAGGTGACAAACAAACCTTAATGACTTCCCTTAGGTGCCACAGGACCCTCCAGGAGTAACCCATCCCCTCTAGGTGTCTATCCCCTGAGCCAACCTAAATTTTCCCTAATCTTGAGCCTCAATCACTCCCTTTCCAATCTCTACATGCGACTAGAAACTACCAGTCGCTCCCATAGGCATGCATTAGGGTGATTGTAGCATTTTTTTTGTTAAGTGTTATGCCAATGAATACAAAATTTAAGTCTAATTTTCAGGGTTGGGACTAAGCCTCTGCCCATAAATCCATATAACTTCCAAAACTAATGAAATACATGACAATAATTATTATAAACCAAAAAATGGAACCAGGACTTGACCTGACCATCACCAACTAGGATTGAGATTCTGTCAAACAATTGTAGATAATATAACCTACAAGTCATGAATAGAAGATTGAGCATAAGGGACTAGAAATTCATATGATACTTAACAAGAATAATCACCACTTTCTCCCATTATTTGTCTTAACATCAATTAGGTCTTGCACACAATATTCTTTTATTTACAATTAAAAACATGAAATGAACCGTGACTAGAACCAGTCACATAACCATGCTTATAGCCAACATATGAACATAATATAACAACTATTAAAGCCACATAATAACAAGTACAAAAGCAAGATAACTTAGCTTTCATTAAACATAGGTAAGAGCCAAACAGGTATGGGACTTCCACGTACCACTTGACCATAAACATGGTTGAACCAAATCTTTCTTTCAGACAGTAACCCCCATGCCACATTCCAAGAATGAATGTGGGATATGATGGATAAACTAATCCAAAAACAACTAAGGGAATCTAGAGGTTAGGCCACCTCCACCCTCACCATACTGTGATCTCACCTAAAATGGCACCAGGATCACTAAAATGAACTGAGCTTGGAATGGCTCTAGATATCATCACTATCCTTGAGGAATTTTCCGTCTCCTTATCTCTAGGCTTTACCGCAATCCACACCAGACCACTAGTCCCTTTCCGAGACACCACCCTCAAGATTTACTATGTATCCCGCCAAAACCGATCAAGGGATTCCTAGGCCTTTGGGAATGTTCCTGAGACCACCCTCATCCCACATTCTAAAATGATCTAGCAATTCCAAATATCAAAAAGGATAAAAATCCCATCAAACCATGGCTATTAGGATAAAGGAAAGGCAAGGCTAAAAGTCGTTATCAAAACCTGGCAAAACCATGCCACCTACAGAAAAAGAACCAAGTACCAACATGCACACACCATGCATGTCAAAGAAACCTAGGAAATCATACATGCAATATGTTACCTATAGTTATTCCTGCTAAATCTACTTGATCCTACTCTTCCTTGATTGTTATTTGATTTCCTTTCCTTTCCCTGTCCTTCCTTTCCCTGCTTTTCCTTTCCTTCACTTGCTTCATCTCCTTCTCCTCTTGGTTCTCTTCTCCACTCTGAGTGAAATTCTAAAAATGAATTGGAGAAAGGCTACCAACTAATTCTCTAAGGTATTTTTATTAATGAAGCCTCCAATTTCTTTAAGTTTACATCATTTTCTGTCATTTTCCTCCTCAAATGCAACTTGTGACCTTTCAACTTCCTTTTCTCCTAATTTCCTTTATTTTCATAAATAAATGTACCAAACTACATTTTTTCCTTTTCAAAGCCTTAGTCATTTCCTTTGTCATTCTCCCCTAAGCTATTAACATATGGTGACGCCCACTAGGATATCTTTTTCTAACATTCATCTTGGAATAAGTGTCTCTTAACCATGGTCTTATTTTTTCCTTTATTAACTTTTATTACATGAACTTTTTGCGTGGGTCTATTACAGTCGGTAGGGATATAAAACCAAAATTTCCCCTTTAGCTCATTATTGTTGAAGCTCCTTTACAACAATGGGGTCTTCACATTATTGGTCCTGTGAATCTTCCATCCTCTAAAAAACAAAAAACACATTTTTAAAGCTACATATTACTTTACGAGATGGGTGGAGGTAATACCATTACGAGTAGTAAAAAAAAAAAAGTAATTAATTTTCTTGATTCTCACATAGTCACTCATTTTGGAGTTCCATAATCAATGGTGTTTGACAATGCCTCTTACTTTTATTCTCAGGAATTGTATTCTTATGTTTTTTTATAAAGGAATTAACATTAAATACTTAGAAAACTATTACCCCCTAGGGGGAGGTCTTGCTGAGACATCAAATAAGAGTTTAATTAAAATACTAAAATGATTTGTTTTTTAGCACCACAAGAATTGGCATATTCCATTTTTAATGCACTTTGGTTTGATAAGGTCACCCCAAAAGCCACGATTGGTAACTCCCATTTCTTACTTACTTATGGAAGAGAAGGAATTTTACCCCCCTAATATCTTCCTTTGTTATCTGAAATTGTCCCAAAACGTCCAAGAAGTGAAGTCTTCTACTATGCAAAATAGAAAAAATGCTCTACTAAAATTATAAGAAGTAAGAGATCTTTAAAAATGTAAATTTCATCAACACCAACAGCTTGTCAAACATTGGTTTGATATAAAATATTCTTCTAATTGAGATTTAGAAGTAGGAGACTTAGTCTTAAAATGGGATAAATCCCATGATGACAAAGGAGAACATTCAAAATTTCAGAGGCTATGGCTAGGACCATTCATTGTTACTGAAAAGATTGGTCCTAATACAATTTGTCTGTAAACTTTGGAAGACCGCATTGAACCTCTTCCAGTCAATGGAAAACTTTTAAACAACTAATTTTCTTGAGTCCCTTCGAGGATTTTGTTTCTGTATAAATATTTTTTTTCTTTTCAATTTTCAGTGTGGTTTTTTTCTGATTTTATTTTGTTTTGCTTCAATTTCTCCACAACCATAAAATAGCTGTAATATTGTCTAAAAAAATTATTTCATGGAAATATTAAAATTGATGTTTCTTATTTATGTCTTAATTTTATGGTGTGTTTCTATAACTTCAGTAGATTTTTTTTTCAAATTTTTTGATTATTTTAATAAGCATTAAAAAAATAAAATTTGTCATAAAAACCTGTTTTATTTAAGAGAATTTATGTTATCAACAAACCTCTTTTTTTATAAGAGTATAATATATATGTACGTTGGTGGCTTTTCAGGATTTTCATGCCATTTGATCTCTTAAGTAGATTTACATTTGCTTCCCTATTGACTAGCAACCAATTTCTCATGATGTCAACATTTCTTGTGTTGTTTTACTAGGATAAAAGAGACAAGGTAAAACTAGTGAAAAGACATCCCTTTCAAGGCTATAGATCCCTACTAGAAGTAGTGGCTACATCTATGAAATTTGAGATTCCAAATTCAAAATTTCTATTGAAATATAATTTCATTTTCTAGGATCTACATCTCATCCATGATGTTAAGGGGTTTTTGAGGTTGCTTCCCAAACAAATCAAGACTACATAGTTGGATCATGAATTTATTACTATCCTAAAAAGATTCTAGCGTCTAAGTTGGATTAAAGAGTATCCCTTCCAAGGCTATGGATGCTTGTGGGTAGTAGAGGCCATTCTTGTGGTATTATATCAAAAACTATACCACCAACTTGATTTCACTCCATCATTAATTTTGTTGATTACAAGACTCTCTGAAAATTCATATGGGTTTTACTTATAATGTTTTTGTTTGCTATCTTAACTTGTATGTTTTTTCTGAGAAAAATAACCTTGGTCAAGCAGGAGCTATAACAACCATTTATAGACTGTGAAAGGAATGTACTTATTTTAAAGCATCTGATATCTATCTTTTTGTATATTTTATTTCAGCTTAAAAATAATTAGCTCTCCAGTGACTCGCCAATTGTTTGCAACCCAACTGACTCCCTTATCATTTTGAAAATGAGATTGGTCCCTTCTCTTTTTTCTTGTGTTTTTTTTCTTTTGATTGATAAGGAGGAAGATTTTTAGCTTTTGTATTCCTATTTTGATTCTATAATGACCGTAGAACTTGTGCTTGATGCCATTTCATTCCTTAGGTTCTAATTTATCTTAGTCTAAATCTTTGGTATTGTATAGAAACATTTTTTTCTACTTGGTTTTAAGATTGGTTATTTTTATACCATCATTTATCACCTCTATATACTTGATGACTTATGCATTGGCCTTGGGTAGCTCTTCCATTCAGACTTGGTCAAACTTCTTAAAAAATAATATTTTAAATTCCATACGCGAATTTTCCCAGACTTTTCTGCGTGCAGACGTGGGTCCACTCATATCTAATCCGTGTAAAAAATTTAAAATATTAAAAAGTAATAAACTCCCTATTAATTGGGCAGGTTTTCTGGGTTTTACCTATAGCCTACTTACACCAGCCTGTGGCCAAACTGTTTCCCAACTCAAAAACTGATTAGAGGAAGTATAAATACACCTCAAGGGAAAGGCTTAAGGGAGGAGAGAGAATGCTATTGATATTATAGCCTGTTATAGCCCTGATCAAGTCTGATATTTTCCTGTGCCTCCTGCACTTCCCAAGTTTAGGAAACCCTTGTTTCCTTGTGATGTTCACCCCCTCTTTATGTGATATCCTTTGTACACCTTTTATGGAGGAAGCTTTGCAAGGCTAGGGCTGGACGGATCCGAGGATCAGTTTCACCTAGAGCCGTGGCAGATCTCAGGTGATTTCTGTCGTTTTCTCTCTACATATTATCAATAAAATAAGCGATGTCCCATTTCTCATGTATTTGTGTTATATGTCTCTTATACTTGTTGAATGATCTTGTGATGGTTTATTTCATGTTATTTTTTATCAGATTATATGATCTAACATGCTGACATCTAGGATATATATGATTTTCAACTAGTTTGTGTACTTTGTCTTGATTGATTTGCAGGTCTTGAAGCAAGAGGAGTAGCTAAGGGTTTTCACCCTGCAAGATCGACCTAAGATGTAGGACACACGGGTAAGGTCACCTATCCTCAGTTTTTTAGTTCAAGCATTAGGAATTTCAATTTGAGTGGTTCTTGTGATGATATATCTTCCACTCTGTTATGTCCCTCAACTCAGACCTTAGGGTAGTTTTTCCCACAATAGTTATATATTATGATGAGTCCATTTTTTTTTCCATGTCGAAGTATAGTTCTCGTGAATTATTTTCAATAACCCTCAATATAACAATTGCATTGTTTTAAAATCATTTTGTGAATATATATTTTGATACATGTTTTATTGTATTGATACATTGGTCATGGTTTATAACGATATGAATATATGACTTTGGGTTTTGTTGAAACAATGGGATATGGTACGATTTATGTGATGATATGATGTTTTAGGGATTATTAAACATGTACTATGTTATTTATAATTGCCACATCGTGAGTGATATTTGGCGATGTAATATGGATTTGGAATGATTTTTTTTGGATCTCGTGTTTCCTATTTGGTTCTCTCACCTCTTGAAACTTGTATATGTCATAACTCAAAGCCACAACGCAACCTCCAGAACATTAAAACATTCCCTATTCATAAATGATCTATGGTAAATTCTCAAAACCACACATTATGTTTTCTTGAATTCCTTTGTAGGGTTTTCATTCTGGAATTTTTTGTGGTTTTCATTTCTCTCTACATATTTTTCAGTCTCTTTGTAAACTACCAAGCGTATGGCCTTATGTATGCCTATGCTCAGTCTATGGAGTTAAAACCTAGCTCAGATTTCATTTCTATAAATAACCATGCCTGTAATAAAAACAATACTGGTAGGGTCTAACCTTGTCGAATTTTATGATGAATACCAGTCTCTTTTCGAGAAAGTAGGCTGGTGGAATTTTATACAACAATTTCAAGGGTTTAAGGATGGCATTGTCAAAAAAGTATCTTCCACTTTCAATGGAAATCAATCTAATCTTGGTGACATCAAAATGGAGTTTGATGTTGGTTTTATAGCTAAAGCTACCTCCCTCCCCACCAAAGACGAATAGTGGTCTAAAAACTCTCTTGTTCATGAAATCCCATGGCAAAAAATTCTGGAGCAAAAATACAAGGGTTACTCTGGAAAAGGTATGTATGTGAACTACCTAAAACAAAAATGGACATATATTTTGTATTTCATATGCTACTATATAACTTACAAGGTTCGATATGCCCTACTTTTTTTGTATCACATATTATTATTTATGGTTTTTCTCGATCATGATCTTAATTTACCTTATTTCCCCCACAAGAGTTTGGCCAAGATGGCCAAAACCTATCAATATAACTGCAAAAACCAAAATATGTTGCTTTTCCACCATGGTATTATATGTATGTTGGCTAAATTTCATTTTTCCAAATTTGGCCTATAGTGGGAAATATTTCTCCTATGAAATGGTTTCTAGGAAACCCTATAGCGGAGTCAACATAAGGTTGCGGTAGAGACTCCACCTAACCCTTCTTCTCCAGTTTCGGCTTCACCTTATTCTTTTTCTGAGGAGGTGGATATTCATGAGCTTTATTCCCTTGAACAACATTTTGGTTCCTTAAAAAATTATAATGATGAAACCAAAGCAGGGTAAAGGACACTCTATTGCATCATACTAAATTAAAACCAAAGGTTAAGAAATAGGTTGAAATTTTAAATAAGACAAATACCAACCATGACAGATAAACTACATGTTAAGAAACACATATTTAGTGTAAGAAAGATCAAAAGTCTAATGTCAAGGTTAAGAAAAGAGAAAGAAAAATATCTAGGCTAAGGAGGATTGAGGTGAAAACGTATTTCTAGTAAAGATTCTTTTTTATCTCAAATCTAATTTAGACCATGTGCCTAAAAAGAACAAGTCTTAGACTCAGGAAAACCTGAGTTTTTTTTGTAATAAAAATGATACACATGAAATTGACCATGAATCTAGGAAATATGCTTTCGAAGCCTTGTTATATCTATACTGCCATCAATAGTTCTTGTTCATTATACCACGACTAGACTGTCAAAATAATCAGCTTATGCAAGAAAGCAAAATACTCGAAGCTTCCTCTCAAGCTAAGGAAACTCACCGATAACAAAATACTTCCAGCTCAATTAACAAATCTCATATTTCTATCACACGCATTTTAGTGAAATAATCATCAGTCAAAGTCATAATTTCCCTAGATCTTGATGACCTGAATGACGCTAAATAAGGGTATTTATTATTATTTATGTACCAGATTTTATAGATGTTAAGTTACACTTTTGTTTTTATTTTATTTTTTTAAATTAAAAGGTTGTTAAATAATAAAATATTCTGTAACAACACCTTTCTTGGTTATATCAAATAGTAATTTTGTTTTCTTAATTTGTTGCAGGTCTCTGCGTTGGTTGAAATTGCTCTTGCCTTTCATGGAACAGATGCGTATCAGTAACCTCAATTGCTGAGGATACCGGAAAAAGGATTCTTGTTAATTCTCTTGTTTATTTTCTTTTAGATGTTGGAATATGGCCGATAGTCCAAACAAACAATGTTTATTATTTTTTAAACATACAGTTTTGATTTGTAGTTTATTTTTAGACTTAATTAGTGAAAATAATCTCACATAAACCTATTATTTTGTAAAGAAAAGGGGAGGATACATATAGCATTATAGCGGAGACTCTGGAGAAGAAATGTTTTAGAAGTTGTATGTGACTGTGGATATTTTTTAATTACACTTTCAGTATTAAGCCTTGGTTTTATCTGGTTATTTACTTATTGTGTCTTAAATTGTTCCATAGTCATTATTATTTATTGTCTTATAACTTCTGTCTGGTTTGAATCCTCGGGATATTGCAAAGAATAATTATTGTTTGTATTGTTATTCTACAAATAGTTAATAAATCATCATATTTGTTTCCATCTTATATTAGTTCGATTTATATTTATTTTTATTTGATAAATATTGTCTCGAGTGACTTGTGTCTTAATACTACTTATTAACCTTAGCATACATCTAGTCTATATTTCTGTGGTTTTATCTCAGAAATTTAGAACTCAGATTATGTTATCTTCATTATACAAATTGAATTGATTTGTTGTAGTAATATTTGTGTTTATATTTTCACTTCTATTATGAGCTTATTGATTTTATTCATAAGAAAGTAATTGGATGAATTCTTATTTTATGAAATTGTTACAATAACCCTCTACGAATTAACACAATAAATAGAAGTATATTGCATTAGTTAGTTTATTTTGTATTCATTCTGGATGATAATTATTAGAATAGGTACAATTTGATGTGCATATGTTCAAAATATGAGAGGCTTTCGTTGTAGAAACTATGTATTTTATTTCACATTAAGGATTATCTTTCTCAGTTTTAATTTTAATTTATAATTGCATATATAATTTAAAATTAGGAATTCAATTTCTTTTATTTTTATAGATAATTACATTTTCATTCTTTCGTACCAGTTACATTTTTATTCTGTTTTTTATTTCAATCTATCATAGTTGTTTGTACAATGTTTTATATTGCTAACCATTATTTTAATTCCTGTATTTTATTCTCTTTAAATAAATATTATTCTTATACATTCAACAATTTAGTTTTATCTAATGTATTAGTTATTAACTTGTAGATTTTATCTAATTTATTAACTTACAGTTTTAGGAATGTAACATTAGTTTAGGTATGTTTATATAGTTAGTCTAGGTTAGGATTAGTTTTCCCTTGGCATTCTTCTTTATGAGAAGAGGAATATGAAGGCTAAAAGAGCCTTAAAACCCGTTGAGGATGACCACACCAAGCAGTTAGGGCTACTAAAGAGCTCTTAACTAGGTCATATGTCCCTTGTTGACTAGGGTGCATAAAACCGACGTCAACACATCCATAAAATTTCATAAATTGAAATTTAATGAAAATCCATAAACAATAATTAATAAACAAAAATAACCTGAAATAATGAATGTATCCATAAACGTACATATGAGAAAATATACAAAATACATTACTTGAATATCCATAAACTGAAATAATGTTCATGGATCCATATACTACCCATATCAGAATATACAAAGTATAGTACACATGTGAATGTTCCATATGAAATGGGCCTAAAATATATACAAAATGTGTGGTCTAAGTATCATTACCCTTATGTGATCGTTGGTAAAAAATGGTGTCCAGATCTTGGTACTGCAATATAAAAAATTCAAATTCAAATTAATTATCATTATTTGCAAAATAAACAATATAGAGATAAATAATTTTTCCATGTTTAATTACATATGAATCTACTAACCTAATTTTGGTGTTATCGTTGATGTGTTGTCCTTGATGGAAACCTACTTAATAAATATGTACTTGATGTCAACATATGATGATAATGGAACTTATGAGGATTGGTAAAGATGTTACTTAGGCTACGAACACAAAATTGACAGTTTAGAGACAAATGGATGATAAAGTTGAAGTTTGAGAAAGTATATGTGGGTCCTGTAAAGAAGGTTCGTGTACATACGCATTGTGAATAAAAGTCGCGTACATAATTTGTACCATGGTAATCTGGATACTAGGGGTCTTTACCATGGTATTGGCCCATAATAATCAAAGTGACAATGGCTATTTGATCCCATCAAAGAATACTAAACACACTATCAAGGTATTTACCTTAAGTATGTGCTAAGGAAAATAATATATAAAGAGATGGAGATTAATGTGTTGAGTGTGTACTTAATGGTTTATACATGTTTGATATGATTTGGAATAGGTGTGCACTAGGGAGAAAAGAGAAAGATTTAGATCTGGAAGATCTGAAAGGATGTTGGAATGTATGCTTGATTGATTTACTTGTTCCAAATGTCAAAGTAGCTATTAACGATGAATATGTAATTTTAATGATGATGTTATCTAAATGAATTATTTAGAAATATGTAGTATTGATAGTAAAGGTTGCAGAGAGTAAAGTTGTGGTTCCAGTGAAATTTTTTCATATCTGTACACAAGTGTGTTTGGGAATATTCACATACATGTGTGGATCCATATCTCTAGGGCTACGTATATATTCAGAGATAAATTTTACATATTTGTACCTGGGTGTTGTGCATGGTAAGTTTGTAGATACATTGATTAATCTTATGAAAGTCATGTATATGTGCTAGGATTTGGAGTACTAGTGAATTATGACATTTGATAAATTATGTTATGATTGTTTCTTTATTTCAATGATGTATCCATTATGATGATTTTTTTATGACAGTGTGGATTGAGATGATTTGGTTGTATTGATTAGTTATAATGGTACAAAAATATGACTACGTGTGTGTTGTGGAGGTAAATCCCCTCTGCAGATAGAGGTGATCCCTACTAGCCCAGATGGGGTCTAGCAACAATCGTTCACGCTATAGTGTAGGTTCCTAATTGCAAATAAACCAACTAGCGATGAAGTCTTACCTAGAATCCAACGCTGTCGCTTGTAGAGAAAGTAACGCTCCCATTCCTTAGCTCTGGCAGATCACAATCCTCACGATCTCCATGATCAGACACCTGTACACGCAAGAAACAAAACAAACGCAAGCATAAAATCCAGTATATGAAACTATATGTCAGTCAGAGAAGACATAACTCATCATCATAATCATCAACAAGAGTGGAACCATAACCAATAGTTGCTTATCA
Organism: Pinus albicaulis; assembly: GCA_034641835.2. Classification (NCBI taxonomy): domain Eukaryota; kingdom Viridiplantae; phylum Streptophyta; class Pinopsida; order Pinales; family Pinaceae; genus Pinus; species Pinus albicaulis. Next base: position 188,822,501 of record CM076583.1, on the reverse strand, counting down.
TTAATCAATCAAAGAAGAATACAACCATAGCCCTAATGTTGAATTCTCCTTCAGAGGGTCGCCAGCGGAACACGTCTCGAAAAAGCCTGTCGGGGATGAGACAAACCTCTCTCTCCAGATGTCTCGACGATAATCTCCTTGCTTGGATTTGGCCTTAAGGGAATGAATCAAGGCTCTTACAGCATAAGGCTCTGATGGCTCTTGGGAACTTGGAGACTAGCTTGCAAAGGAGATGAGCAAGCTTTTATAGACGGAGGAAGGGGAGTTGGGATCCCTATAATCATGGGATTGGCCCTATCCTCAAGGAAGCTTCCATGACAGGTGGCAAACCACTTCCTCTACATGGAGATCCGGAGCCAAACCTCCCAACTCAAATTAGATACTAGTTTTTGAATTGGTTAGGATGAAACTTCTGCCATTTATTTTTAAAAAACACTCCTTAAAATGGCTGGCGTGAGTGCGACTCTAAGACAAAGTGAAAATTGGCGTGCCCTCTTTGAAGGATTTTCCCCATTGGCGCGGGTACTGAACTGGCTGCCCGCATCAATGCAAAAAGGGGTGTTTTTAGGGTTTTTCACAAGGATTTGTCTTCAGGTAAATGAAAGTACATGTTTAGGGGAATGCCATGAAAGTGTTTTCAAGTTATGTCACTGCTCACAGGTCACGGAATGAACCCTCCAATTGTGCAGGATGGGGAATTGCAGGGACAGTGACAAATTGCTGTGTAACAGATGCCCCCTAAAGCATGAGGCCCGAGAGAGAGAGAGGGGTGAAATTCTTTAAGAGAATGTGTCCAAATGAAAACACCGTCGTCGGAAAACCTGCGTAGAGAAGTACAACAGATGTCTCAAATACATGATATATACGTAGTATGGGTGCAGCCATCCATAACAGAGTATGTAATAATCCAGATCCAAGGCATGGGCGCAACCATCCAATGAGGATCAGTAAATAGACTCAGGTATGGTCGCAGCCATCCAATTAGTGAGTCATGTAACTAATCATAAAAATCCACAAAATCGCAGCCTAGATTATAACAGACAGAATCCAGGGTCTTGCGCTCCATCTCGACCCGAACAAAGTACAAGTTCAAGCATGCGAATATGTGAGCTGAAGTCGAACATGCAAGAACATTGCCTGATTACCAGCCGATAATGAAAGCTGTTAACAGACGTGAGAGGTACCACCATTAATTCTAATGGTCCTCAAGGTACTACAGGTACAATCTACGACATGTGAATAATGAGCTGACGTTGAACACTCGTAGAATCACTCGATTGGAGGCCAATGATGAAAACCTCACGTCGAATGCGAAGAACCTACCATTGAGGCATGCAGGCTCCAAGGTACCAGAAGGGAGTCTCTAGATCAGCTTCCTGGATAATGAAATGAAGTCGACAGGAAGTGACCTTGATCGAAGGTGGTCCATAGTGTTTCCCACATCATCGACGCGAGACAGAGGAACATAATGCCTTTGTGAATTAAGATCAAATGAGAATCAGAGGAAGGTTGAAATCTACAGAGGTCAACTTCTCTTGAACATATCGGCAGCATGACAGTGGATTTGGAAGTATTTGACATCAAAAGATCAAGGGTCATGGTGACAAGGCAAAGAGCAGATGAGAGGTCAAAAGGGATCACCCAAATCCACGGAGGCAAGTGAAAAAAAGAGATGAGATGTCCCCAACCCGACACGAACACAGACAAGTGCCATGTTCAATAGCGACATACTGTCGACACGACAATGATGTTGGTTCCATTTTTCCCCCACCATTTCTGGTGAGTACCTCTTTATTTTTACACAAGCTTGAAGAGGATACCATATGCTTGCGATATAAGCCCATCCTAGTACATTTAAGGAGCCCTAGGAAGGAGCGACTCAGATAATGTCATTACGAATGAACCCAATGTCATCAGGGTTTAACGAGTCTGACAGAGGAAGAACTCGGTGTCTTTTCATATTTAGAGAGTTTGAAAAGACAGCGGAAAAGTAAAATCCAATGGTCCATTTTCGTAAATAGTTCCTCAGATCCGAAAAGGCAGAAAACTATGTCTGAGAAAACCTCCTAGTTGCAATAGGCTAGGGTATTCCTTTTTCGTAAATAATCTATCCCAGCCTGAAAAAGGGGTAAATGTATACTGGGTAGATGTCGTTTCACAACCAATTTAACGAGTTCAAAACGACAAGTGTCTCAGCAATCTTTTCATGTTTAGAGAGTCAGAAAAGAGCTGAAAGGTGACTCCTCCTAGAGGAACGAGTGGTATAAAGGGTAGCAACTGGTTCCGGTAATGGTGGAACTTCTCAGAACAAGTAAAGGTTAAGAGGTTGGCTAACAAGACCACTCATCACAACGGTTCCTAAGGAATGGGTAAAACAACCAAGTGAAGGCATATGATCGGCCAAGCAGATAGTGACGATGGAGTGAGAAAACCAAGGCTCATCTGGCAAAATAGGCTGATAAAATGACAATCACAAGAGGTAAAATGGGAATGGTTTCATTTTTACACAAGCTTGAAATCAGGAAACTTTGCTTGAAGTTGGTTTCATTTTTAGACAAGCTTGAAACAAAGATAAACTATGCTTGAAACCAATTTCATTTTTACACAAGCTTGAAATAGAAAAGCATGCCCCCAGCATGGTGACTTAATTCGAGGTACATGCCCCCCAAGCTTCAATCCATATGAAAGGCAGATGGAGTGAAGGTTCAAATTACGAGATCTAAGAAAGACTCGACTGGGATTTTACGAGATCTTATCAAAGACTCGAATTGAACAGCAACGTGTTTCATTGTTTTAACGAGGTTGACACATTAAAAGAACTATCCTCGGACACCCTTGTTTCATTTTTTAAGGAGCTTGACACAAGACAAGGAGCTCTACTCCGACGAGACCCGGTTTCATTTTTTAAGGAGCTCTACATAGGAAGGGAACCATACTCCGACGAGCTTTTTTCATTTTTTAAGGAGCTTGACACAAGACAAGGAACTCTGGTCCACAGCTTGTTTCATTTTTTAAGGAGCTTGACACAAGAAAACGAACTGTGCTCTGATCGACCTCATCATAATGAACAAGAAGTAATTGCTTCCAAGAGTTCCACTCCTGATGGAAGGAAAACATCCTGGAAGTCAGGACCCAATGCCCCTAGCACTTGATACACGATGGCACTATCACTGAGTACATGCACGGGGTAGGTAGCCACATAGTTGACCTACGGTGGGGGATATACAACGGGTGGATAAAAAGCAGGAAGGGATGATGGCGGGCCAGCTGCCATATCAATACCAAAGAACGAAACTTAATCAATGGTCATGATCCATCCTTCATGCAGAAAACATAGCACACGAAAAAGGGAGGAGACAAGCGCTCCCATGGCATAGGTGTAATCGCACCCCAAAAGCAGATTGAAATCCAAGGGGCCTGGAACAACCATCACGTCCATATGGATGGTTTTACCTCCCAAAGTAATAGGTAACCTTGGAAGGATACCGAAGGGTTAACTCGTTCTTCTGTTGAACGTCAACAGATTCTGTGTAATAGGCACAAGCAGCGGTGAACCAAAAGCTTGCCAAGTAGTTGAGGATAGAACACTAACAGACACACCTTCATCTATAATGGTGCTGGGTACGACCAGACCAAAAGCCTGTACTGTGATCTTGAAAGGCACATAAGACGGAAGGCGGTATCCTACAAATCGACTCCAGTCAAAGGAAACGACCAAACTACTCAGAGGCGTTACCATTAAATCGAGATGGTCTTCCCCCAGTGTTACAGAAAAAGAAGGAGCATCCTCCACGACCTCCATCTTGAAGGAGAGAGGAGTATCCTCCGGGACCTCCATCACGGGAGGCGGAGGAGCAGCTTCTTGTGGTATAGGGGCAGGAGAATATTTCTCCAAGTCTGAGGAATCTGAAGAAACAAGAAGAACCTGAGGGATGTGAGGTCCACTCTCCACGGAAAGTACCTGGTGCACTGCAGACGGAGCCAGCTCAACCGATCCCACAACCAATGGTTGGTCGGGAACGGATTCATGAATTTGAATTTTCGGGGGAGCGAGATCGACCAAGGATGACTCTTGACCAATCATAAGATTAGCTTGTGGAGGACTCAAAGAAAGCCGATTGTAACCAGCCGGAAGGCACGGTGCAGAAACAATCGAGTTGTCCAAAACTCTCTTGGCTTCATCCATATACGGACAAAGGTGAATGGCATGGTGCCCTTCACACAACTTATAGGGATTGGTGATCTTACCCCGCTTCTTAAGAGTTTTACCAGCACTAGCTGAAGACGTGCCCCCAACCTGACTCCCAGAATGCAAAGGCAACGGCGGACGACCGTTGGACCATGCTTCGAGCACCTTGGGAATGCCAGGGCAATCTCGAAGAAGATGGTCTCCCATGCACAAAATGCAAGGGTATTTGACTTTCCGTGGAGGGTTGGGAGGCTTATCAAGAGGAGATGTTTTAGAAGCAGTAGATGCAGCCTTAACCTCTCTCTTATCAGACTTCTTCTTCTTGGTCTTCTTCTTCTTCTTCTTAGCCACCTGGTTACTTGAATCCAGAATTTCACTAGGAGAAATAGAAGAGGAGGACGTAGAAATAGGAAAAGAAGGGGAGAGGTCCACCTTGGAATCAACATGATGTTTTTCAGGTGGAGGAACTGATTGAACAGTATGCGGGACATTCGGAACCACAGAGGTTGAGAACAACCAAACAAGCAACCCAACAGTTAACCCAAGAAGGGACAAAGTTGCCATATAAGGAGCACCAACATTCCCAAAAGGAGGAAAATGACCAAGATTCCCATCGGAGGGGATTCCTTGGTTGGTGAACTCTGGAAAAGTTGCCATCAACAACTCAAAACCACACATGGGCTAAAAACCAAGGCACACAATCAAACAGCCAGCAAGCAAACTCTAAAAGGGCATGTGATCACGCGTGATTTATTTTACCACATTTAAACTTAGAAACTTCACCATTTCATGTTTTAAGAGTCGAGAAACGGATGAAAGGTGACTCTATCTCTTTTAGTTTTGAAGCAAGCGTGAAAGGACAAGCGCTTGGTGATCCTTCCAAATTTAAAGAGTCAGAAAAGATCAAATGACTACTCAGGAATAATAGGTAAAGGGTGTACCAAATAATCATGAACTGCAATATACACCTTGGTTTCAAAATGAAAGAGAGATCAACCAAGGACTTAACGTACGTGCAGGCAATCTCCCCGAATGCTGTGTCCGGTGTATCACGGGTATAGGGGGTGGCAGACTCGGCTTCCTATGGATAAAGGATAGAAACCTAGTGGGGTATCCATTTATATACTCGACGGTACGGGGAGCACAAGTCCGTACTAGTGCTGTCTAAAGCCAAGAGGCGAATGACAGCTACTAGGTTTAAAGACACCGGAACACGTCTCTAGCCTAGACCTCTAAATGTTGCGTTAATGTTTCAATGCCGCCTTAATGTAAATTGAATAAATTTTAATGTTTATCTTCAATTAAGTTTCAGTTTTCAGGCCCTAGCGAGTGTGATGTCTCAAAATCTCCTAAATGCACACTATATGCCATAGTATATCATTTCATTCGATGAAAGCTAATTATGAGAGATTTGAGAGCTTTTCATACAAACAAAATGATCAGAAAACAACCAACAAAGTCTCTAATGCAGCTAATGTAAACCAAAACTTTTCTCTCAAAGTCACTAATCACTAATAACACCGAAAAGATTTTAATTTGCACTAACTAGTCGAAAGAAAAAGAGATTTTTTTATATTTTCAATGTTTAATAGCAAAGTGCACTAAACAAAATGAAAACTAATGAAAAGAGCAATTTGAGAAGTGATTAGGAAAGAGAAAAACACACAAATTTCACTCAACACAAACACACAATCAGATCTCCAAATTGACAAAACAGTCCCTCAAAACCAAGAGAATCCCAAAGACCGAAATGGACCATGTAATCTAGGCCCAAAACGAGACAAAGCGCAATTCGAATGAAGAAGATAAAAAACACTCAAATAACGCAATAAAACGATAAACAACCACCAAACGAATGTAAAGAATAAATCACAAGGTCGACTGAACAAATAGAAACCAAAAAATCCCAAGGGAGGCTCCACACACAAGAGCACCTAGATGCCCTAGGGCTAGAATGTGAAATCGATGGAAACGGGCAAACAACCAAAGGACGAAGGTCACAGCCAGTCAAACAAGGTTCCAGAACACTCAAGCAGTTGAAAAAAAAACAAAACACACTGATCAAGCTCAGGAAGGTCAAAATAGGGCAAACCCTAGTACCTCACAGGATTGGCGTGACTGTGAGGCTGAAACTAGCGCCAGAAACGAATTGGTGCTGGTAATACACTAGCGACCTGTGCCAATGGGCGCGATTGTCAAGATGTAAAACGCGCCAGCCGAGCTTGCTATGGAAAAATTAAAAAAACACTCCAACAAGTAGACCAGTGATGATCAAGTTGACCAAAAGCCAAAATCACAAAAAGAGCCAGCCAAAAGAGCCGATCAAGCAAGCAGAATCGAGAAAAAACCGAAAATACAAGACAATACTCCAAGTGTTCAGTTTACAAACTAAACCGGAGATTGACTGAAGCAGCTTTGATCTACTTTTCAATTGCAGAGCAAGAGCATTTCGAAGGCTATCTGGCTAACTTCAGGCTCCGTCTATAGCTTACAAAGCAGAACAACAGCAAGCTAGACGCTCCCTAGCAGAATCGCTAAATTTTTCTGGAGGTAAATCCCCTCTGCGGACAGAGGCGATCCCTACTAGCCCATATCAGGTCTAGCAACAATCGTTCACGCTATAGTGCATGTTCCTAATTACAAATAAACCAACTAGCGATGAAGGCTTACCTGGAATCCAATGCTGTTGCTTGTAGAGAAAGTAGCGCTCCCATTCCTTAGCTCCAGTAGATCACAATCCTCATGATCTCCATGATCAGACACCTGCACATGCAAGAAACAAAACAAACACAAGCATAAAATCTAGTATACGCAACTATATGTCAGTCAGAGAAGACATAACTCATCATCATAATCATCAACAAAAGTGGAACCATAACCAATAGTCGCTTATCATTAATCAATCAAAGAAGAATACAACCATAGCCCTAACGTTGAATTCTCCTTTGGAGGATTGCCAGCGGAACACGTCTCGAAAAATCCTGCCGGGGATGAGACAAAACTCTCTCTCTGGATGTCTCGATGATAATTTCCTTGCTTGGATTTGGCCTTAAGGGAATGAATCAAGGCTCTTACAGCATAAGGCTCTGATGGCTCTTGGGAACTTGGAGACTAGCTTGCAAAGGAGATGAGCAAGCTTTTATAGATGGAGGAAGGGGAGTTGGGATCCCTACAATCATGGGATTGGTGCTATCCTCAAGGAAGCTTCCATGACAGGTGGCAAACCACTTCCTCTACATGGAGATCTGGAGCCAAACCTCCCAACTCAAATTAGATACCAGTTTGTGAATTGGTTAGGATGAAACTTTCACCATTTATTTTTAAAAAACACTCCTTAAAATGGCTGGCACGAGTGCGACTCTGAGACAGAGCGCCAATTGGCATGCCCTCTTTGAAGGATTTCCCCCATTGGCGCGGGTATTGAACTGGCTGCCCGTGCCAATGCAAAATGGGGTGTTTTTAGGGTTTTTCACAAGGAGTTGTCTTCAGGGAAATGAAAGTACATGTTTAGGGGAATGCCATGAAAGTGTTTTCAAGTTATGTCACTGCTCACAGGTCATGGAATGAACCCTCCAATTGTGCGGGATGGGGAATTGCAAGGATGGTGACAAATTGCTGTGTAACAGTGTGTTTCAATGATCTATATTTGGTATATAATCGGTTCATGTATGGTTAAGTGGTTACTTCAATGTTGCAGTGATTCATGATGCAGTAGTCAATGATTTGAGATATGTATGCAGATCTTATAGTAGTGTATAAATTCTAATGTATGTTTGATCAAGGTTATTAGGAATAACATTGTGTTTTTGTGATGATGAATAATGTATGGTTTGGTATATTGAGGAATGGTTGCACATTGGTATGATATATATCTACTATGGATTGGTTTTATGGTTGATTAAGATTCAATGACTGGTTTTTTTGTGTTACAATGGGTATGTTGGTTTAGTGATTTTCTTTCAGATTCAGTATTTTAGTTTAGTATTGTGCTCAATGATGACTCAGGGTCCAATCTATAAATATGATGAAATATGGCCTACATATTTTGGTGTTTTGATTTAGGTGGATCTAGTTTGAAATATTATGAAATGTGATCCACAGAGGTACTGAGGTTTGGAGCCTTCAATGAGGGAAACAAAGATTCATTCTAGCGGTATCTAGTAAATCTTCACAGAGGGTAGGAGCTCCCTTTCAGTAGGAGATGGTAAACGAGATTAGGGGGTTATATCTCCCTTATAGTGGGTGTTGGAGAACGAGACAAGGTTGTCGCCTTCTATAGGTGGGTTCCCACGTGCTGCTAAGAGTCTGCACCAACACAATATTGTAAGAATATTTTATTTATTTAATAAAAAAGAAGACAAAGATGACTGCAACGGTGGTTTTCTCCCACATTGGGTTTCTAGCTAAAAATCTTGGAGTTATTATGTGTTTTTTTTCTGTTTATGTGTGATGGTTTATTCTACTCTTTATTGCATACTATATGTCTTATGAAAATAATAATGCACTCGCTAATCATAAATACCTAATGAAACATACGAAGAATTAGTTAAGTGGATATACATTGTTTTCTTTCATTGAAGTTATGTACATATGTTGGTTTCATAAAGAATGATTGTGTAAAGAAATCAAAATAAGAAAATGAAAAGTTAAAGTGAGTTTAAAATGCAGATTCACACCACCCCCCTGCAGTATTTTTCCCAATAATTGCTATCAGAGAAGGTCACTCCAATTGAAGCTTCACTGCTTGAAGCGGATCATGGAAAATGGGAAAAAAGAAAAAAAGAAGGCTACTCAAAGGAATAATTCATATCAAGAAAATTGTGAAAGTGATGTATCATAGGTAGTTATGGTTATCGATGTCAGCAAATATTTAGCTATAGGAACACCTTGTTTTGTTTTTATTAAGAAAGAAGAATATTGTGAGAAATAAATATGAGGTATTGGTTTTTGTTCTAGTTGTGGTCCATTGCACTCTTTGTGTAATATTTATGATAGTGAAGATGAAAATGAATCAACTAAAATTGATCTTATGGGTAGAAGTGAAAGGGATAATATGTAGGAAATTCATGAAGTAAAATAAAAGGAAGAATGTTCATCAAGTAATATTCTCTCTAAAGGAACTAATGATATGGAAAAATATGAGTATGATGATAAAACAAGTGTTGTTATGTCATATGGAATTACTGATTCAGAAGAAGAAAAAATAGAAAGAGTTCTTAATATTAGAATAAAAATTGTTTTTTATTTGACCATAATTAACAATCTTGAGGATAAGTTGCAGGCATATGAAAATAGGGATTATGATAAATCGGTAAAAACTGTAGCAAAATATAATAAATATTGTGAAGGAATTGATGTTGAGATCATATCTTTAAAGGTAGATATTGAAAATTCAAACAAACAAAATGAATATATACTTCAAATATTTTAAGAAAAAGAGAATGGGTTCAAGGAAGAGATTATCAGACTGAAAGAACAAGTGGAAGAAGGAAGAAAGGTTGAAGTAGGAGTGAGGAAGAAGTATCTGGAAAGGGAAGAACAATATCAAATAATGGTGGTTGAGGTAAATATTCTAAAAGGTAAATTTGAAGAAAAGGGTAAACACTTGATATTTCAATATAGTACTAAGATTATGGATAACATTCTTAGTAGTGAAAGGCATCCTTCCATTAAATGTGGTATTGGTTTTCATGAATCTGTAAAAGGATAATCTAGTTCATAGGCTTGTGCAAGGATCTTGAAGGATAATAATACAAAATATGAAATTATTATTAAAGAGATAAGAAGTAAACTAGTTCAACATCCAAGGAAGATGAATTTTCAAAGGAAATCATTTTCTTCCAATAATAGAAACATTAATCCATTCTCTCCTCTGATCAATAACACTGAATGCTTTATATGTCATAATTATGGAAATATTGCAGCCAACTATAGAAGATTATTGTTTCAATCTCAAGAAAATAGCCACTTCACAGGTAGATCATCATCTGCCAAGTACTCAGGTTTCTTTAAGGGATATTGTTTTGCTCACAACATATTTTTTCGCAAAGCTATTGATTGCAATATAAGGTGTATGAAAAAAACATATTATGATTTTTCAAATATGTTTTTTAGTCATATTATATGTTATGCTTGTGACAAGTTTAGACATGTAGCAAAAGAATGCAGGAACAAATCAATGGATCTTAACAGACAACATGGAAAGCATCTAGATAAGAAAATTGTTACCAACATATCTGAGAAAGATGGATCCACCAAAACTTCTCATACTAAGAAAAAAGAAGAAGAATGAATAAGGTCTGCTATTTATCTTTTCACATTTGAAGATGAAGATGAATGGTACATAGACCATGGATGTTCTCATCACATGACTGGAGATAAGAACAAGTTTGAATATCTCAAAACAAACAAAGATGGTAAAGTTATTCTTGGAAATAATGCTCCAGCAAAATTTTTAGGAAAAGGTAGAGAAAAACTTGATAAGTATAGAAAATGAACTAATGCATTGTCAGTTCAAGGGCTAAAGAAAAATATTATAACTGTAGGACAATTAGCTAAAAAAGGACATATAATTGTGCTTACATCAACTAAATTCAAGGTTATAGATGAAGAAAATGGAAAATTGATAGCAAGAGGATACAAAAATCTAGATAAATTTTATGTGTCAGTAAAGAAGAATTCAAGAAGAAATGAGAGGGATAGTTCCTCTTCATCTGATTCAGAATAAAGGAAGATGGTCCCCACTACACTCTTTTTTTTTAATGCATTCTTCCAATAGTGAATATGGAAGTGAATGCGAGGTATATAAACTCATGAAGAGTAGGTAATGATTATCAACTCTACAAGATCAGTGATGTATGATCTCAAGGGGAGCTATGCATGAGTATCCCAATGACGATTTCGTATTTTGGTGATATTTATGGTACTGGAATTGCGTCTGATGAAGTAACAATGAACAAAAATAGATAGTACAGGATCAACGACAGTTGTAACTATAAAGAATCAATAGTTTACTTTATATACGTGGATCTCATCAATGGAAATCACATATACACACGAGTTTTTATCTAGACAGTCGTGCATGTCTCTCTGAGATGGATGAAAGTTGCACATATTCAACAAGAGCTTCTCATATGCTTTCATCAAATTATTAATATTCTCTTTCTGGTTCTGATATTATTTTTTTGCATATTGTTTGTGATTTATATATGATTCTTAGGAATGATGAGGTTTTTGGTTGTTGCAAGTCTTATGCTATTGTTTCTAATGAAATTATTCTTTGATGCACTTGTTGATTGATGAGTTAGATATGATCAGATTTGATGATGAATTGTTGGCACAGGTTTAGGGGAATCATCTATTATGCTTCTAATAGTATTTTGTTGGCATTATGGTTTCTTGAGAGCTTCTTGCTAAATGATGGTGATTGTGATGAATTCGTGGTTCACTCACTACTTGTTGGCATTGATGAGAATATATGTTGCTTGATTTAAAGATGTTGATGGTGCTGCCAATCAGTTCTATATGCATGGATTTCATGGATTTATTAAGGAGGATACATATATGTTACTTGAGTTGCACTTAGTGAAGCTATTAATATTGATCCATACACATGATGAAGAGGATGTGTATGCTATGGTTGTTTTTGGTATTGGTTGTTGATGATGATTTTATGATTCACTAATTGTTTGTTAACATTGAGCCAAACTCTACCAACTACATATGTCATCTAGCCAGGCTACGTGATCTCTGATGATCCTAACCATGTGTTGTTTATCTCCGTACTCTTTGAAATTTTTTATATAAGAGAGGCATGGGAGAAGGATCTGTATAAATTGAGTTAGAGGGGGATCAATTGTAAGATGGATAAAGTATACAAATTAACAGTTGAATGAAATCGTATAAGAAAACATAAATAATCATGTAATACTTAAAGATATTAGAATTTTTTAATCTAATAATAAGTATAATATAGAAAATTTAAAAATAGAAATGAAAACATAAAATGTTATGTTGAATGAAACCATATGAGAAAGTGCCAAAATCTAAAATTATATTGAGTGAGCAAGGTTAATTACTTTCTACATAAATATTTATCTTTTAAAACTATAATGTAGAAACATTAGAAATAAAACATTTGAAAAAATATAATGCTAGTTTGATAAAAAGATATAATAAAGAATTTGTAAACACTCCACCTTATCCTCGGTGAAGTGTCCACTTGCTAACCATACTTCTCTAGTATAGTTTGAGAAATGTTGTAGTTAATGTTTTTTTATTTACTTTATTTTGAATCTTCAAAACTTAGTTTAGATATTTTAGTCGTGTTCATATCAGCGATACAGTTCCAATGATACCAATTTCATCCCATTTGGATTCTGGAATCTGAAGTTATACTCCCTTAAAATTTTATTTATTTAAAATTATTTCCTCTATTCTTCCATGTGGCATATCCTCTCACTGTTGTTTTGCAGGTACTCATGAAAACCTAAGGACGTATGCCTATGAGGAATATCCTAGGTGGTGTTTGTATTCATAAATATCTAAGTTTAGTTTTGTCATGAGTGTGTGGCCAATCCAAATGTGTGTTCTTTACTATATAATGCATGTATAATATATATTATATGAGTATATATATTTATACATCTATCAAAACACGTGGTTTCAACACTCATATGTTTAACACACACCACATATATATATATAGAGACACACACACAATTATGTGCTAATGTTTAATCCCGTAGTAGTGAGCCAAACAATCCCGTATGGCCATATATATATAGAGATACTGCATCTATCTATAAGTATTCACCACAATGTCCATAATGGATATGTATTGTATGCATTGCAAAATAGAATTCACTCGGTGCCTATACATACGCATATTACATACATGAACATATATGCCCAGACATATGATTAACCATAAAGTGCATAATTTAGATGGCCCACACTGCTACCATACCCCGCTCATCTGACGGTTGGAGTTGAAACACTAGATCAATGGCGGAACATGAAAGCGCTAACCCCCCTCCTCCATGACATCATGTGGGGGCCTTTCGTTTTTTTTTTAATTTTTTTCTCATGGTTCCAACCATAAATATCACTGTCCATCGACACCGTAACCATCCAACAATCCCACCACAAATAGCACTACCTCCCACCCTCCTCCATGGAGTCACTAGGGGAGGCTCGCAGGCTTCCTATTTTGGTGTTTCAGACCCGACCTTCTAACCTTTACTTAGAAGTCGACCTAAATTTCTATCGGGAAACTACTACTTCCACCCCATTTAGCTTGACCCCTAACCTAGGTAATGTGCTCGATTAACCCAATTTTATCTCCACCATCCAAATTTTATCAATTTAAATTTTTGTCATTTACAGTGGTATGCAACATCTTATGGTATATGGATAACACATATTTTGTTTTTTGTATATGGCGCGTGTTTTATGGTGTGTTCCTAATACAACCAACGTGTTATCAAGCGATGTAGATGAAAATGAACAACATAAATTCCCCTCGTATTCATTTTATTTTTCATATAATTAATACTATACAACGATCAATGAACAACAATCCATGTGACTTTTTTTCAAGTGCCACGTATTTACCACTAGGCTTGTGGTTAAAAAAATGAAGTGGTTCCATTATGGAAGTGGATGGAATATATCCTTCCAATAATCAATTGTGCTTTTGGTGTACAGAGAGACAAAATAACGATGTTATTTTAAATCCAACTGTATCAAACCACCTATAAATACATTCCAACTACAGTTCTCAAAGAGATCCTTCAGACACAAAGGACATTAGTATAATAATGCAGGTTGGGTTATTTATTAAATAGATTGTGTTGAGGGAATTTTTCCAAGACTCTAAATTAAAACCAATTCCTTGGTTTAGAACTCTTCCAACATCCAAAGTTATTTACTACAAAATAATCATATTCTACTCCTTGAAATACAGATGAATAGAACTTGACTAGCCTTCAAAATTTGTGGCCAACGAGGTAGGATAACAATAGTGGTTATTAAGAATAGGAGCTCTAGTATTAAATTTTTGTCAAAGATATGATTGTTGTGATATGAAACAACTATATAGTAATTTATACAAACTCTTCCATTAAAATAAAACGTACAGTTACGATATCCCACTATGATTTATGAATTCTTGAGCTTCCTCTTATGATTCAACTCATTAATGTAGTTAACATATTGAAAATACCAATCTCTCTAAAACTAATAATTGGCTGAGGATTAAAAATCCATGTTTCATTATCATCACATCACCCATAACCATATAAATTACTTATCCATGAAGAAACAAATCCCTTCATGCATATAGCATAAATGCAATATCATGCCTAATCTAGGTAACATAAAACTAGGTCATCAAAGAGTATGAGATGGTCTCATTAAAAACAGAGAGAACAAGACTTACCTATGCTTGAGCTTGGAGGAAATAGAAATTTAGACCCAAGAACCTAGGAATAATTTACTAGGAGACTTGGATTGTCATCCATGTGAAATAGATAGACGATTAGGGCAAAAGAGGAAGAAATAAATATCTATTATTCTACTAAGAATTGTAAACAATGTGTTTTGCTAATAAAAAACCCCCATTATTTTAGCAATAGTTACTTTAGAAAATAATGGGAACCCTTTTTAATTTTTTAGAGTTAAAAAAATAAGACCCTTCTAGTAATTCATTAGATAGAATTACAGATAAAACCTTAAAATTTGTTGTTAAAAGCACTTAAGCAGAGAAAGATCGCATTATCGCAATCACAACAACAAAATAAAGAATATATGACTCCAAAAGGTCACTTAAAACATATTGCGACCCAATGTGTATAATCGAACGCGCTTTTATAAAGGACAAATCCATTTTTTCAAGAAAATTCTATAAGGAAAGCTTGTCAGACCCAATTTTGCCATGTAAGCCATTGCATTTGACATTTCACAAATTCTTCCCCGACGGTCTTATTGTCACCTCCCATATTTCCCTGATGCTATATACTCCATCGCATCGCATTCCCAAAAACATAATCACTCTTCTTCCCCCAATCATGTTCACCGATGCGATATAGTCTATTGCACATCGCACTTTCGTCAACCTAAACACTTTGCACTCCATCTATTTTCGCCGATATTGCGATTGCGATATCACAATCGGCATAAAACTAAGTGGATTGTTATTAAATGAAGATTTTCACACGAGTAATGCTGTGAAGTGAAAATTTTGGCTTTAATGTGGAAATGATTATATGGGCACAACAACCCATATCAACCATTAATGTCATAAATTAACGGTTTTGTCACCAATACTTCCATAATAATTTTAATGTAAAAAGAATTGAATTCATATCTTATTAGTGTGCCAAGTCTCATCCATTTAAACGTTTCTATTGCTATGGTACTTGTGCATTTGTAAAACCAAAAGTTCCCTCTTTCTGCTTATCCTTTCTCATTTATTTGCAAGCAAGCCCCAATAAGAAGAATTCTCCAGAGATGTCTAAAGCTCTTAAGAAAGTTAAGAAGCATATGACCCATATAAGCCATGTACCTGATACAACCAAGAGAACATAGATGCTTCCTATATTTATAGATACTACATGTGGACCAGGAATATGATCCTCCTTGTGGGAATACATGTACAAGATTCTCGATGATGAAAAACCTCACAAAGTACCTCAAAGGAAGGCAACTGTTGATGCTCTCGATTCCTCTAAAGCTACAATTGAATAAGTAGCTAAATCTTTCTTACATCGAATTTTTGTGCAATCTAAAATATTACCATACACTGATATGGTAAGATGGATCATTGATAATCTCAATATCGGTGATAGGACATTTCTAACTAGTAGAGGAATGATGATTGGTTCCTTCAAAGTCGAGACTTGAAGTTGATGTACCATATCCCAGACCCTAAAATTTTCTATGATAAATAATTTCTTGCACAGTTCGCCAAAGAGAACAATCTCAAATCAAATCCAATCAAGAAATGGAGAATCAATCCTAATAAGTACAAGAATGATGAAAAGGGTATCTAATCTACTGACTCCCTTGCAAGCCCCTATTGTTATGTATCTACGACTATGTCTAGGATATTTGGTCAGCCTCACACTACTCGATTTTCAGTAGAATGGGTCCTTCTCATGGAATCAGTTACAGACTCCTATGTTATGGATTGGGGAAATATTCTATCTAATAACATTCCCACTCAAATTTTAGAATATAGTACAAATCGCTCCATTTCTTCCAAAATATTTTCCCTGTTCTATATGAGCGCCTATATCATGGATGTTGTGTGTTTTAATTTATATTTTCCAGCCATGGGATGGAAATGGACCACCCAAGACCCTGCACCTATTCATATATTTCATAGTGTGTTATGGGAATCTAAGTATGAGAGCCATTTTTACAAAATTTTCCATGGAGTCATCTATCTCTCTTTCAAGTTGTTTTTAATGAGAAAGCCCCTAGTCTATCAAAAGAGGCCCAAGTTGATTTTTCCTCTATAGGAAAATGGTTTGGAAGAGTTGTTCACCTATGTCCAAGTATTTTGGAGCTTAGCTCAACTACATGTTTTTCCCCTGTATGTTCCTGACAAGCTTCTCGCAAGAGAAGTTGCATATGAGACTATTGGAAATGGCCTAACCGGGTTTCTGAAGGAGGCTAAGAAATCATCATGGCCTTCCTTTCAAATAAATTTTTGTGTTTATGGTATGGATAATTACAAGCATGTTGTTATATATATTGGTCAAATTGAATGTTCGGAGTTATTCACAATTCAAAACAGGAAGTATGACCCAATTAAAGTTGCCAATAATTTCACTACCCAAGTGAAGATTATGTCTTTTGTACATGAAGACGATCATTTCGATGACCTATTTGAGTTTGTCAATAATTATTCTACAATTCAAAAGTTAGCATCCTTACGCCTCCATCCAAAACAATTACTGAAGTTTAAAAAATATAGGGATAAGAGATTGGAAGAAATTCCATAGAAAATGTTGGATATCTAATAACCATTATCTCATAAGGAAAAGGAAAATGAATTAGCATCTAAGGATACTGAAGTCCTTAGTAAAATATACCAAGAGAAATCAGCTAGAGTTCAAACTACGGATTTGGATTTCCCAAGTAATCTAAGTGACGTTTGGAAGGAATCTAATCTAAAACTCCAAAAAGACCAAGGAGCTATAGCTATTGATCAAAAACAGATTATGAATACTCCTCAAACTAAAAGGACTCATTCACTATTGAGCCCTCTGACAAATTAGAAAGCACAGAGAGAGTGGAATTCATACAGGCCTTACCCACCACCAAAATTATTCTTAACATTCAGGAAATTCCTCCTTTGGACATTTTATATAGTCCTAAACACAAGGCAGTTATGAGTAGACAAAATAAAAGGAGGAGATCAGATAAATCTCAACCCCTTGTCCAAGGAGATGTATTAATGGATATTGTTTGGAAAGACACACAGGAATATCATTCAGAGGATCTAACTCGCCTAACTTAGTTCACAGGAGCTTATGCCTCTGCAACTATTGGCAAAACCTCAGAAGTTCAACAGTTGATGAAACAAAAGGATGAGAAAAACATCCAACTTGAACTAGATCTACAAGCAGAAAAACAAATTGTCGATCAACAGTTACAGGTACAAATCACACAGCTCCACGAGAGCATGGACCAATTAAAAATTCAGCTTCAGAATGAGATTAGTTCCAAGGAAACTATATTTCATCAATTATAGCTCTCTATTGAACAAGTAAAAGATAACCCAAATATTGATGAATTCAGAAAAGAGGCCTTAGAACTAAACACTTTATTGGCACTAAAATAGGTTGCTTTAGGAAAAAATTGTCAAATATTCTTGAATTTTGTGAACATAGCGATTAACAGATGAATTGCATTTTGGATATAAGGATTAGTTTTAATGAGATAGATGATAAGGTTTCAAAATTTTTCATCTAGCAGAATTCTACTGATGGCCGAAAGGCTAACTTGCCTAGGATCGAGGATTCAAAGAAAGAAATATTATTTACAAACTGGGATATACAATTGAAGCATGCATAAAGATCCATTTGCAGAGAAAATGATGTTTCTACTAACATTGTGGAAAGTGTTAGTCAAAATATCATCACAACAAACCTTATTAACATATTTCCTCTCGGTGCATTTCCTATAGTGAAAGACTTGATAAGACAGTGGCAAGAAGTGTCAAAGGTAAAAGAAGAACATATCAAGAAGCTGCAAAAGCTGGATTAGGAGAAATATTGGAGAGATTTAGTAAAGCCTCAAAGCTAGTGGCTTATGATGCGATGTATCACAAATACATCATCCTACATGCTTCCTCCACTTTCTGATGTTCTTTTCACCAAAAAGGTATGCATTAGGCTAGGCCAACCTCCAAAGGTTAAGCCTATGCTTGACATCCTTCAGTTGAAGGAACAAATGGAAAAGGAGACAACAAGACAGTCATCAAGAAATTCACCCCTTTCATTTCTATTTATGATTAATTCCACTTACTTTAAGGAGGGTTGTGTTAAACCTCCTTAGCTTTTATTGTAATAACTATCTTAAAACTTTTTACTTTTATATTTAAACACCTTCATGTCTTTGAAGAAGGGGTCCTGAAATTTTGAAAGGAAGACTTTACAGATGTTTCACTTTTGTACTCTTGAAGTTTTATGAATAGAAAAGGCTGGACCAAGTAATTTTTTCTCAAATGAGTAGAGTGAACATATACATGGCACTTTTATCCTATGTGTTATATTTTTTCTTCAAATGAGAAATGGTTATTTATCTTATGATGTTTTGTTTTATGTATCTATTTGAATACAGTTTGACATTATCTCAAATCTGAACATGTTATACTGTTATCACTTGATAAATATGAAATATAGGCATTTAAAAAATTTCGACATAAGATTTATTTAATTTATTTAATTAAGTATTTAATTAAATAAATTATATCAAACGTTTTCATATCTCTAAGTGAATGTATGATCTTTATTTGCATACTCTTAAAGGCCATTTTTGTAGATCTCATAGAGAATAGATTTCATCCCAGGATACATAGTAGATAGATATATTGTTTATCAGAATCTTGCTAATATTTCCACCTATCAAGTTACACACAGTGATAAATCTATCCATTCACCCCAATTATATTAAACTGGGAAATTGGTCTCATAAATCCAGTCGGAGCCACCATTCCAAATGGAAAAGGGATGGTTTTTAAGTCCCCGACTAGGTGGTTTACTTAATGTTTTTGCATTTATTTGTGGGGCCTCAACATTTTTGGTGCTAGAAGGAGGGCCATATGACTATGAATGGCACCAAAGCTTAATCCAAAAATAAAATACCATCAGAAAAATCATTCTTCCTCCAAGTCCACAACTTCTAGTCCTGGTTCAAGGTCTCCTACTCATAAATCAAAAGTTGTCCATTATCCCCACAATGCTCCTATAAATAAATCTCTTCAAAATATACTCCAGAATCACCTGAAGTGTAGAAATTAATAAATAAATTGGAATAGATTTCAATTTCAACATAGAAACATGTACTTTCTGAAGCCTCAGAAGGAAGTGTTACTTCAATATTTGAAGGCACTAGTGTATTAACCGATTTTAAGAGTGAAAATCTCAGAGTAATCAATTTTTAATTTCTTCTTCATTCTCATAGTTATTCCTCCTCCTTTCACATATTCTCAAACAATTTCTTCATCAGTTCATATTCCTTATTCTTCTAAGTATACAATTGTTGTTTCGACTAGTATTAGTTCCATAGTTGTTTATTCTTCACCATAAACCACTACTGGAACTACTTCTTCTACTCCAAATCCTCCTTCAGGACAAACTTATCCTCCACTTCACATAATGGTAGCAATACCTGGGAAAAATCCTGGAGTTGTTCAGATACTAGGTCTTCTTCATCCTTTACCTAAGCATCCTGAAAGATGGTTTCCTAAGTATAATTTGGATTATGGATTAATTGTAGAATAAAATATCCATAAATTTATGCTTGCGATAAATCTCAATGAAGTTACTGAGGAATATTGTGTAGTTATATTATTTATCTATACTTTTCAAGGATCAACTAGATCATGGTGTTTTTCACTACCATCAGGCACTATTACTAGCTGAAATATTTTTGAAGAACAATTAATTACTAAATTTGGTGATGATCGCACTACTTCCACCCTTATCAATGATCTTTCCAATGTTAAAAAAACACAGGGGAAAAGATCAAAGACTTCAACTCCATATTTAATAAATTTCTCAACAAGATCCCAACCCCATCTAAGCCTGGAGTAGATGTGCAAATAGAATGGTACATATCCTCTCTTCCTTCTAATATTGATATTTTTGTAGATAGAGCCAATAGGGCTACATTAGTAGAGAACATGAAAGAATCTCTCTCTATTGAAAAAATAATACTTGCATTAGAGAAGAAAACTACACAAGAAGATATAAAAACTACGAAGGTTTCATTTAAGGATGAACCCAAAAAGAAAACATCTAAATATCCTTATGATATTTGGGGATTACAAAAATTACTCAAAACAATGTCAAATTATACGGTTGAGATAAATAAACAAGTAGCCAAGTCTTCATTGAAGAAACCTTTTATATCTTTTAATAAAAACCAAGCTTCCCAACCTCCAAATGTAATCTTGAATGCTGAATTAAATCAAGATAAAGATCATGATGAAACAATATCATCCGCAGAAGAATCTCAAGAAGAAGAATTGGTTGAAATCCATGGACTATGGGACTTTATCATTACAACTTCTCATGATGAAAATGAACATGAGGCACTTCCAGTTAACACTAAAAATACAAATTCCACTAACCTACCCCAGTCACCTCAAAAGAAAAAGTCTTCATCCTCTATTACTAAGGACAAAGTAATTAATAAAAATACTTCTTCTCCTCAATCAAATCCAAATTCTTCTACTCTTCCATATACATATAAGACATTAGTAGTCTTTGATACTATTGAATATAATATAGTGGAAGATAAGAAGAATATTAAGGCAAATATCTCTATACATGAGTTGAGAAAATTGAAACAAAAACATAAAATTTTACTCAAATAATTGAATGCAATACCTACTTCATCCATGCATGATCTTGTAACTTCCAAAGCATATAAAGTATTTTCTAAGCTTCCTAGTGATTCACCTAAGAAAATTGATGCAAGTGATGCTATTTTACAGGTGACAGATCTAGTTCGCATACTCCTCCTTTTCTGTTAACTTTTGAAGTATTCAACAAAAATGTGCATAATTGTTTAATAGACAATGGATCCTCTTCAAAAATCGTGCCATATTTTGTTTTTCTGAAATTGAATATATCTCCTCAAAATTCTACAATACATATTGTGAAATTAGACAGAACAAAGGTTAAGGTATTAGGAGAAATTATTACAGTCCTTATCATATTAGCATCCAATCCAAAATTTCATCAAGTAATTGATATCTTAGTTCTTGATATTCCTGATTTTTATGGTCTAATCCTAAATAGAGATTATTCAGAAAAGCTTGATGCCTATTTTTATATTAATTGATCTCATATGTGGCTTCCCCATAATGGTAAGCCAAATAAAATCAGATTAGACTGTGAAAAGCACTTGAAACACTCAGTAACTAAATTCGAAGAGGAGAATGAACCCATGGATTTTACCAATAACATTATCAACAATTACTTTGCGGAATCATTTTTAGGTAATTTCAATGCTCAGAAATCTCCATTTCTCACCAACTCAGTTAATTATCAGATTGAATTTTTTCTTAGTCAAACACTTCCAAGTGTATAAATATCATAGATAAACCTTGTATTAATATTTTTTTTCTGGACATTATACTTTGATGGATCAAAATCTGGTGAAGGTGCAGGAGATGATTGTATATTAATCAATCTAAAAGGTGAAAAGACAATGTTGGCATGCAGACTTGAATTTTAATTCACAAATAACACCGCAAAATAGGAGGCACTGGTCCAAGGCTCATACAAAGAAATTGATCTTCGTATCAAGTATCTAAAGGTATATGGTGATTCTGAAATAATTGTCAAACAGGTAATAAATACCATACATTGCATTTCTGGTCATCTTAAACATTACTATTCATTAGTAGAATCTCTTACCTCTCATTTTTTAGCATTCAATATCTCGTATGTTCCAAGAATTCAGAATGAAATTGTATACCTTCTAGGTAATGTAGAATCTAGACTTATTCCTCCAGAATATTACAGTCCAGATATATTTTATATAGAGTTGATTTTTCGCCCATATATTCCTAATAATATTACTAATTGGAGAGTATTCAACGATGATGTTATAAATTTTCTTACATCAAAAGGATCATATTATGATCAATTAATTAATGAAGATGAGCATGAAAGGCAATTGAAACAGAAACTTGAATAAAATGTCATACCTAATTCTGTGGTCAATCTTGAAGATCTTTATGATCTCAAATATAGATTCAAAAAAGTTACTAATTCTAAACTTCAAAGTTCAACTTTGAGGTTTGAACTGGTAAATATTGGAACATATATTAACCCTTAGAACATTAACTTAGGACTTGGTCTTTTCTTTGATGAAATATTAGCCTTCATTCATTTATTGAAGAAATAAAGGACTATATTTTCATGTAAATATCGAGATCTTAAAACTTATGATACTTCCATCATACAACATACTATCACAATGATATCCACTGAAAATACTATACAACAAAAGTTAAGGAAAATCCACCCTAATCTTGAAATTCAAATCAAAAGTGAACTCAAAAAACTCCCTAAGGCCAAGATTATATTTCTTCTTAGGCATTCAAAGTGGGTCTCAAACTTAGTCCCTGTTAGGAAAAATAAAGGAGATATTCATATTTGTATTGATTTTCGGAACTTAAAAAAATCTTGTTTGAAAGACAATTTCCCATTTCCACTAATGGAACAAATTTTTGTAATTAGTTGTTGGTTCTGAATTAATGCCTTTCATTGATGTATTTTAAGGCTACAATCAAGTTTTAGTTCATCCCGAAGACAGATTAAAGACTACATTTAGAACCAAATGAGGCACTTATGCCTATCAGAAAATGCCCTTTGGTATAATCAATGTAGGAGCAACTTTTCAAAGAGAAATGGATAATTCTTTTAGGGGTCTGATAAATAAAATTATGGTTGTTTATTTAGATTATATAACCATTTACTCCAAGAAAGGAAATGACCACTCTCATGATCTTAAGGAAATCCTAGAATGTTGTTTGAAATATGGAATTTATTTAAATCCCAAAAAGTCTTATTTCTCTTTAAGTGAAGGTAAAATTTTATTATTCATTGTTTCAAAAGAAGGCATTTTCACAAATCCTAAAAGGATAAAAGAAAATTTTCAACTCTCCCATCCCCATAACAAAAAATCCATGCAGTACTTTTTAGGACAGATATTTTTTGTCAAGGGATTTGTTCCATTTTTTTCCCAAATTGTTTTACCATTGCAAGTGATGATTATGAAAAATTCACTCTTCAAATGGGGACATATTTAAACAGAAGCTTTTCATCTAATGAAGGAAGCTATCATAAATGCTCCTTCTCTGACTACCCCATATTTTTCTAATCATTTCATTTTATATACTTTTGCATCTCAAACATGATACATTGTCGTGTTAACAAAAATCAACGATTAAAAGACTAAAGCACCCATTTCATTCTTTAGTTAAAATATTCAAGATGCTAAACTAAATTATTTAGAAGTGGAAAAACAATCATTTTTTGTCTATAAATATTTGAAGCACTTTAGACATTTTATTCTTAAAACACACACTAAGGTATTAGTTCCATTTTTGGCTGTAAGGCAACTACTTATTCAAAAGGAACTAGGAGAAAAGAGAGAAAATTGGGTAACGACTTTGCAGGAATATGAAATTGAAATAAAACCAGCCAAAATCATTAGAGGACAAGGTCTCTACAGATTGCTGTCTGGAACATCCAACATATTAGATGATGAAGAGTCAGGTAACACTATACATATTGCTGAGGTACTGAACGACTCTGAATCACAATATACTGATTTAATATTTTATTTGAAAAATGGATATGCTCCTATAGAACTCAATTACAAAAGAAAAATAGCTTCAAGATTGAAAGCTAGTCAAAATGAAATCAAATATAATGTCTTGTTTAGAAAGAACTATGACTCTGTACTAATAAGATTCCTTGACAAATCTGAAGCAAAGATGGTTTTGCAGGAACTCCATGATGGACTTGCAGGTGGACATTTCAATGTAGATACCACTACACATAAGATCCTTCATGCAGGATATTACTGGCCCACTCTGTTTAAATATACTCATGCATATGTGAGAAAATGAAAAACATGCCAAACTGTTTCTCAAAGACAAAGAAAACCAACCTTACCTTGGAAACCAATCAACATCGAACAACCTTTTGAGCAATGGGGATTGGATATCTTAGGTGAGTTTTGTTCCTAACTCATCCAAACAACATAAATATATTCTCACTCTAACATATTATTTTACTAAGTGGGTGGAAGTTGTTCCACTAAAGGTAGTTATCTTTGAAGCCATTATTGAATTTAATGATCAATTCATTATTACCATATTTGGCTTACCGAATGCACTTATGTTTGATAATTCATCTTATTTTTCAGGAAATAGCATGAATGAATTTTCTCTCAAACGATTTTTAAATCTTAAATACTTTTTTAACTACTATCCACAAGGGAACGGTTTGGAAGAATAAATAAAGAAAAATCTCATAAGAATCATTAAAAGGACTATTAATCAGAATCAGAAAAATTGGCATAAGTCTTTAACATTTGCACTATTGGCATATAAGATTAGTCAGAAGGCCTTTATAGGAACTTCTCCATTTATTCTGGTTTATGGGAAAGAAGTTGTGATTCCATCAAATTTAGCTCTTCCTTCATTAGCCCTAGTCCATTTTATTGACGAAGTACCTTCTTCTTCCCTACAATTAAGGATGTCTCATATCCTTAAAATGGAAGAGGAAAGAGAAAAGGAAAAGTTAACTCATGCTTGACACCAGCAAATAGTAAAAAATTCTTTTGATGCAAATTTTTTTCCCCAAAAACATTCCAAGTTGGAGACCTCTTACCTAAGTGGAATAAGGCACATGAGGAAAAAGGTAAGCATACACAATTCCGAAGAATGTGGCTTGTAACATTTCAAATAATATAAAAAATTGGCCCATCAACATTCATGTTGCAAGATCTTCAAGGGAGAAAAGATTTTCTCCATGTTAATGGGCTAATTTTGAAAATTTTCTTTTCTTAGAAGAAAATTTTCTTCTAAATGTACTATACCTACACTTTTGTTTTTCTAATAAAATAAAGTTTGATTACATACTTGGTTGTTCACAACACCTCTGAATTATTGTATGTTTTTATTTCTGAAGAATAGAAATTTTTGAGGAAATAACTACCAAACTAGAAAATTGAATGAATGCTATACAAATCTGAAATCTTTTTCCATAAAAATTGTAAATTTTATAAACCTAAAATTCGTAGTCTTTTTACTTTAGCATCAATCAGAAAAAGGTTCATATTTACAAAGAAAAAAATTCCTATGACTAAGAATATTTAACTCTAAATTTTCATCCAAAACTCTTAAGGAGTCAATGATTCTCCCCATCTATTGAAAATATTTTTTTAGAGTGTAATTCAAAAATATAAAAAACTTAAAATGATAAGAGGTCTCATTATGAGCCTCATTACCATGATCATAGTTTAAGAATTAACCGACATTACCACAACTTCATACCAAATTAGGGTAATGGCTCATGATTATTAAGATCATAAGACAAGGGGTCTCATCATGAGCCATCTTGTTCAGTTCAATTATAACCAATGAATGGCATTGTCACTTTCTAGTCATCAAGCCAGGACAATGCATTTTTGAGAAAAAAGAAGAAAATTAAGTTTTATGATTAAACATTTATCTCAAAGAATTGTAATAATAAATGGATGGGATAATGAATCATTGATGGTTAAAAGGTAACCTTGCCTGAGCTATTAATGCCTACTAGCAATAGTGGCTCTACCTATGTCAAAAGGACCAAATCAAAAGGCTAAGTTATAGAAAGACACTTACTTTATCTTTTAAACTATATAATGATTAATATATAGGAATGAAGATATTTCTTTATGAAAGGTTTCTGAAGATTAACGATAAAGATGAGTATTTTATATTCAATGTAATTTTATTCATTTGCATATTTTGAAAACAGTTCTTGTTTCCTTCAATTATTTTTACCTATTTAAATATACTAAGAAATTGTTTTTTAGAAATAACTGGATTCTTAGGTTGAATCACCAATTGTTGTGCTAATCAACAACCCCCATTATTTTAGAAATATTTACCTTAGAAAATAATGGGGACCCTTTTTAATTTTTTAGAGTTAAAACAAATAAGACCCTTAGAGTAATTCATTAGATAGAAATAGGGATAAAAAAGGGATAAAACTTAAAATTTTTCCTTGAAAGCACTTATTGCGGAGAAAGATCGCATTATTGCAACCGCAATACATCAATAAAGCATATATGACTCCTAAAAGGTCACTTAGAACATATCTCATTTTGATGTGTATAAGAAAAAGCATTTTTATAAATCAGAAAGCAAAATTTTCAAGAAAATTCTATAAGGAAAGCTTGCGGGACCCACTTTCTCCACACAAGCCATCACATTTTGTATTTCCCAAATTTTGTCCCAACAGTCTTATTGTCATGTCCCATATTTCCTAGATGCCATATACTCCATTGCATCTCATTCTCACAAACATAATCATTCTTCTTCCCCCCATTATGTTCACCGATGCAATATAGTTTATCGCAAATCGTACATCGCACTTTCGTCAAATTAAACACTTTGCACTCCATCTATTTTCACAGATATTGCGATTTTGATATTACAATTGGCAGAAAATTAAGCCGATCAATATTAAATGAAGATTTTCACATGAGAAATGCTACGACGCGACAGATCTGGTTTTAGTGTGGAAATGATTATATGGGCACAAAAACCTGTATCAACCATTAATGTCATAAATTAATGGTTTTGTCGCCCATACCTCCATAATCATTTTATTGTAAAAAACATTGAATTCATAACTTATCAGTGTGCCAAGTCTCATCCATTTAAAATTTTCTATTGCTATCGTACTTTTTCATTTTTAAAACCAAAATTTCCCTCTTTTTGCTTATCCTTTCTCATTTATTTGTAGGTGAGCCAGAATAAGAAAATTTTTCCAGAGATGTCTAAAGCTCTTAAGAAAGCTAAGAAGCATATGGCCCTTGTAAACCCTGCACCCACTACAACCGAGAGAATAGAGATGCTTTCTCTATTTATAAATAATACATGTGGACGAGAAACCAAATTCTCCTCATGGAAATCGATGTACAAGCAGCTCGAGGATGAAAAAACTCACAAAGTTCAAAGGAAGGAAACTACTGATGCTCATGATTCCTCCGAAGCTAAAACTTAAGAAGTAGCTAATT
Organism: Pinus albicaulis; assembly: GCA_034641835.2. Lineage (NCBI taxonomy): Eukaryota > Viridiplantae > Streptophyta > Pinopsida > Pinales > Pinaceae > Pinus > Pinus albicaulis. Next base: position 188,794,762 of record CM076583.1, on the reverse strand, counting down.
CTTTCTTACATTTCATTCTTACGCAACCTAAAATCTTACCATACACTGATATGGTAAGATGGATAATTGATAATCTCAATATCGGGGATAGGACATTTCTAACTAGTAGAGGAATGAAGATTGGTTCATTCAAAGCCGAAGTCCTCAAGCTAGTGTACCATATCCGAGACCCTGAAAAAGTCTATGATAAGGAATTTCTTGCATAGTTTTCCAAAGAGAATGAGCTCAAATAAAAGCCAATCAAGTAATGGATATGCAATCCCAATAAGCACAAGAATGACGAAAAGGGTATGTACTCTATTGACTCCCCTGCAAGCCCATATTGTTATGTCTTTGTGATGATATCTAGGCTTTTTGGTCAGCCTGACACTACTCGATTTTCAGTAGAATGGGTCCCTCTCATGGAAGAATTTGCAAACTCCCATGTTATGGATTAGGGAAATATTCTGTCTAATGATATTGCCACTCAGATTTTAGAATATAGGACAAATCACTGCATTTCTTCCAAAATATTTTCCTCGTTCTATATGAATGCCTACATCATGTATGTTGTGTGTTTTACTTCGAATTTTCCAGCCATGGGATGGAAATGGATTTCCCAAGACCCTGTACCTATTCATATATTTGATAGTATGTTATGGTAATCTAAGTTTGAGAGCCATTTTTATAGAATTTTCCATGGAGTCATTCTCCCTCTGTTTCAACTTGTTTTAATGAGAAAGCCCCCAGATTGTCAAAAGAGGCCCAAGCTGATTTTTCCTATATATAAAAATGGTTTGGAGAAGAGTTGTTCACCTATGTTTGAGTATTTGGGATCTTAGCTCGACTGCACGTTTTGCCCTTATATGTTCCTGACAAGCTTCTCACAAGAGAAGTTTCATATCAGAATCTTGGAAACGGCCTAGACAGGTTTTTGAAGGAGGCCAAGAAAGCATCATGGCCTTCCTTTGCAATTAATTGTGGTGTTTATGGTTTGGATAATTACAAGCATGTTGTTATAGAGATTGGTCAGATTGAAAGTTTGAAGCTATTCACAATTCCAAATAGACAGTATGATCTGATTAAATTCTCCAATTATTTCACTACACAAGTGAAGATTAGGCCATTTGTACATGAAGACGATGATTTCAATGATCTATTTGAGCCTGTCAATTGTTATCACTTAGGAAAAATGAAACATCATTTAACAAAGTCTTATAGGTGAAGCATGTCAAAAGAGTGAACCTACACTTGAAAATTAGTAACATAAAGCTAAAAAATGAAGTTAAAGACCTCCAAGAGCAGTTAGAATTGATCCATGAGGAGTTGGAGAAGAAAGGTCTAAAGATGACTGTAGTTGAGGAACCCATAGCTCAACTCATCCTCATTGAAGAAGAAATACCTCAAGACTCTTAAATTGAGTTGGTTTATGTTTTTAGAGGTTAATAGCATGTTTAAAACCAATTTTATATGGTTGGAAGGTATCTTTTTGAAACAAGGCAAAAATATGGAATTTACACAATTTTCTACAGTTTCGTAGATTTTCCTAGGCTTGAAGCGAGGAAAACGCTACGAAAATTTATGTAGCTTTATTTTTGCTTATAAAACCAATTTTGGTAGCTTTCAAGGAGAGGAAATGATAGTGAGGATGTGTCAGGTCATGATGAACACAATGCAAGATCAAATAATCATAAATTTTGATTGCAAAGGTCATTTTTTGTACACTACGAAAGCACGCTACAAAACTTTCATGCTTTCGTAGCAAGCTATTTTGAAGGATTCTGAGTAGGTTTATGAGCATTTTTGGATAGGCAGAAACTTTCAACAGGTCAAGGGACTTTTCCATCAATCTTCCATGACTTGAAGACCATGAAAGGGAGACAACTTATCAGTTGAAGATAGGGCCTTGCTTTCCTAAAAAATAGGGTTTGTTTCCAGTTTTTGAGGAGGGTATTTAAGATTTCAAGTAGTGATGAGTTCTATCAAAGCCTATTCAAACATGTGAAGCATTAGTTTTTAGATATGTAACTTTTTTAAGAGATAAGGTAATTGATGTAATAAGTAGCAATTTGAGTCCTATTAGGAAAATGATTGTTTAGAGTGTAGCTATCATTTTCTCAGAAAAGAACATGTTTTCATGTTATGCAAGGTGTCATAGGAAAATTTCGATGAATATAGCCAAGAGTTAGATCATCTCTCATGTAAAAAAGTCTATTAAAGGGTAGATATTCAAAATTGTAAAGGGTTGGAGATTTTTTGCTCTATTGCAACTTTATGTAATTTGACTGATATCAATAATACAAAGGAATTTTTCTTGACAAACCTGAGATTCTCATGGACTTTTTAGTGCTTTTATGATCTATATTTTTATGTGTACCACTTGCAGTGGATTTCATATTTATTAGCCACAATGCATATGTGTATGCTCTGACTTCTTTATTGATGAAATGGCTTTGTTGTTTTATGTTCCATGTGTGATTTACCTTTGCTAAAAACTCTTACCTACCTCATCTTCCATGTCAAGAGATCTTACCACTAAGACTACTAAGTTTTTGACTCAATAAGCCCAATGGTTGCAGACTTGTACTCTTTTCAACCTACACACGTCACAATCAAGTTATTTTCCAAATAGATTTAGCCATCTAGATTCATCATTATCAAATATAATTAACCCCTTTGAGAGAGCCTTCTCAGACTGAAGAGGCTAAGCTTCAGTTACAAGTTGGTTTGAATCAGTTACATGAAGTTGTCTGATTAGAAGCCAATCAAGTGCAATTTAGTGATAGCATTGATAATTATTCTGTAGTTCAAAATTTGACATCCTTACGCCTCCATCCACAACAATCATTGAAGTTTAAACAACATAGGAATAAGAGATTGGAATAAATTCCATTAAATGCAGGATGTCTCACAACCATTATCTCAGAAGGAAAAGGAAAATGAATCGGCATATAAGGATACTAAATTCCTTAGTAAAACAGACCAAGATAAATCAACCAAGGTTCAAACTATGGATTTGGATTTCCCAAGTAATCTGAGTGATGTTTGGAAGTATTTTAATCTCAAAATCTAAGAAGACAAAGGATCTATATTTATTGATCAGCAACAGATTGTGCATACTCCCCAAACTAAAAGTCAGGACTCGTTCACTGTTGAGCCCTCTGACAAATTAGTAAGCACAAAGAGAAGTGAATTCATCTCGGCCTTGCCCACCACCGAAATTGTACTTAACATTGAGTAAATAAGTCCTTTGGAAATTTTATACAATCTTAAACATATTGAGGTTATAATTAGACAAAAGAAATGAAGGAGATTAGAGCAATATCAATCCCTTGTCCAAGGATACGAATCAATGGATATTGTTTGGAAATACACACATGTAGTTCCTTTTTAGGATCTAACTCACCTAACTCAATTCTCAAAGCGATTATTCCTCTGCAACTATTGAAAAAGCCTCAAAATTTCAACAGTTGATGAAACAAAAGGATGAGAAAATCATCCAACTTGAACTAGAGCTACAAGCAAAAAAATAAATTATCAATCAATAGTTACATGTATAGATCACACAGCCCAGAGCATGGACCAATTAAAGATTCATCATGAGAATGATATTAGTTCTAAGGAAACTCTAATTCATCAATTGCAGTTCTCTATTGAACAAGTAAAATATAACCCAAAGATTGATGAATTTAGAAAAGAGGCCTTAGAACTAAACACTTTATTGGCACAACAATTGGTTGCTTTTTTGTTAGAAATTATCAAGTATTCTTGAATTGTGTGAACAGATTGATTCACTGATAAATCATCTTTCATATATGAGGATTAGTTTTTATGAGATAAATAATAAGGTTTCCCAGTTTGTCACCTGTCAGAATTTTGCTGATGGCCGAAAGGCCAACTTGCCTAGGATCGAGGATTCAAAGAAAGAAGTATTATTTACATACTGGGATATATAGTTGAAGCATGCAGAAAGAGCCATTTTCAGATCAAAGGATGTTTCTACTAACATTGTAGAAAGTTTTAGTCAAAATCTCATCGCAACAAATCTTATTAACATATTTCCTCCCGGTGCATTTCCTATAGTGAAATAATTGATAAGACAGTGGCAATAAGTGTCAAAGGTAAAAGAAGAACATATCAAGAAGATGGAAAAGATTGATTGGGAGAAAAATTTGCGATATTTAGTAAAGCGTTACAACCAATGGCTTATGCAACGTTGTCTCAGAGATACATCATCCTACATGCTTCCTCCACTTTCTGATTTTATTTTCACTGGAAAGATGTTCATTAGGCCAGGCCAACCTCCAGAGGTTAAGCCTATGCTTAATGTCCTTCAGATGAAGGAACAAATGGAAAAGGAGACAACAAGACAGTCATCGAGCAAGTCACCCCTTTAATTTTTATTTATGTTTAAATTCCACTTACTTTAAGGAGGGTTGTTTTGAACCTCGGATTTTTATTGTAATAACTATTTTAAGACTTGTTATTTTTATATTTAAACCCCTTCATGTCTTTGAAGAAGGGTTCATGAAATTTTGAAAGGTAGACTTTATGGATTTTTCACTTTTGTACTCTTGAAGTTTTCTGAATAGAAAAGGTTGGACCAAGTACTTTTTCTCAAATGAGCAGAGTGAACATATACATGGCACTTTTATCCCATGTGTTATATTTTTTGTTCAAATGAGAAATGGTTATTTATCTTATGATTTTTTGTTTTATGTATCTATTTGAATACAATTTGACATTAACTCACTTTTGAACATGTTATAATGTTATTACTTGATACATATGCAATACATGCATTTAAAAAATTGCGATATAAGATTTATTCAATTTATTTAATTAACTATTTAATTAAATCAAATATCTCAAAAAATTTCATATCTCTAAGTGAATGTATGATATTTATTTTCATCCACTGAAAGATCATTTTTGTAGATCACATAGAGAATAGATTTCATCCCAGGATACATAGTAGATAGATATATTGTTTATTGCAATATTGTTAATATTTATGTCTATAAAGTTACACACAGTGATAAATCCACCCATTCACCCCAATTATATTAAACTTGGAAATTGTTCCCATAAATCCAGTCAGAGCCACCATTCCAAATAGAAAAGGGATGGTTTTTAATTCCCTGACCGGGTGGTTTCCCTGATGTTATTGCATCAAATTGCAGGGCCTCAACACAATGCTAAGAATATCCTGCAATCAAAACAAGATTATGTCATTGCAATTATGAATGAATATCCATGCAGGTTAATATTATAAGGTAACCATTATACACACATGGTTAGAATATGATTTAAGCTAAGAACCGTAACTCTAACCAGCTATTTTTGGGAAAAATACGAAGAGGGGGGTGGGGGTGAATCAATATTTAAAACTCAAATAGGCCTTTTTATTTCTTTACTAAATTTTATATGCGACTGTACTTGAGCCAACTATGTTATTTACACAACTTTATTCAAGAAACTAGCGTATGCCTAGAGCACTTATAATTCAGATAAATCTTCAGTAACTTTACTTAAAAAAATGCATTAATGATTCATCAAACATTTAGTAAGCAATAAACATGTTCAATACGAACATAGTAAATCATCACACATAAGCAACACACATGAACACTAGGATTTAAGGTGGAAACCGAATGTGGGAGAAAACCATTGCTACTGTTGTCTCTGTCATCAATATTTATTATATAGAAAACTTATTACCATCTTGTATTGGCATAGAATCATACCAACATGCAGGCACCCACCTGCAGAAGGCTTCTACCTTCACTCGTTCTCCAATTTCTACTAGAAGGGAGCTCCAACCTCCTAATCTTGTTTACCGACCACCACTGGAAGGGAGCCTCGATCCCCTACTCTCGTTTACTAGCTACTAATGGAAGGGATCTAAAACCCCTAATCTTATCATAAGGTCCTACTCGCAGGAAGCTTCGACTTCCTCACTGAAGGCTCCAACCTTCAGCACCACCGCAGACCATGTTTCATAAATTTTCACACTAGATCCACTGGCTTCAATGCATCACAACTTGTAAGCCTCTTTTCATCAGATTTTTAGACTGGACCCATTGAATTCATTTAAGCCCAATACCTTACATCAAACTAAAACATATAATTATACGAAATTATTCACTCAAGCATCAATCTACCAACCAATCACTAATCTTTAATCACAACCAACTGACACCCAAATCAATAATAAAAAAACCCAGATCTATATGAAGACATCATTGACAGACAACAGAAACACAACAAAACTGATCAGACATTTTCTTCAACATTTTTCGACAAAACCTTGGCTTGCATACATGCCCTCCAGAAGGATTATCCATGTATGTATGCGCTTATCCCGAAATCAACTCGCGTAAAAATCTCCACATATTAGTGAATATATATGCTACTTTGCAGAACCAAACTTGCGTGTATACGTGCCTTCCTTGTGTCAAAACCGCATATATATTTGTAAATAATTCAGGACTACACAATGCTTCAAAACTTCAAACTTGCTCAAAGCATACCCTTCACTACAAAAAACATGCGCCAGAGCACAGATCTAAACAAATCATAAAAATATCATGCAAATGATAGTTATTTGAGGTCTAGAGATCTTGATCCATCATTGTATTCATGAGTGCATCACTATATCAGATCTATCAATCAATTATAGCCCATACCATCCAAATATACATAAGATTGAAGTAGTCATTCATTAACATTACTCATGCACACTTAGCACTTTGATATTCACCCCCTTATATAGTTTGAGCCTTAGCTAATACCAAGAGCCACAACCACACAAGTGTCAATGGTATTCTTGGACGAGATCAAATAAATGTTACTGTGCTCAATATTGTGGGATAATACCATGGTAAATAACCCTTCTATTATAAAATTAGTGTGCCAGCACATACACGACTTTGTTTCTTATATATGCGTGTATAGGAGACTTTGACTTCACTATACTACATATAGATCTTCAAATATTTACCTTTAATAATCTTTTGATTCTAACGTATAAACCTCTGACCCATTATTCTGTCATTTTGTTCTATCACTTTGTCACCTCTAAATTTATCTGTGAACTTTGTTACAAGTGGGTTGCCAACAAGGACAAAACTTTTATCATGATGCCAACAACTATTCAATTATGAATTTTCCACATTGTCCCAACACCTTTAAAACAATATCAACAACAAACCAGACAACTTTTCTAGGCAATAAAATACAAACCAAGCCTCATACAATGATAAAATTATTTCAAATCAAAATGCAATACATATTCATTGTCATTGAAAAACATGAGAACATTTATCTTGGAAGCTATTGATAAATTGAGCCTAGGAAGATGAATCTCCACCAAACCATAGAAAAATACAAACAATTCTCACCTATAGTTTTCACACTCGATCTAGATTCCATGGACCGAGGGGACTTTTTATTTGGGATTTAAACACAATCAATAGCTGAACCAGGAAATCTAGAGGTTCTCCCACCGCTACCCACCATCTAATTTGTAGTTAAAAATTCATAGGGAGTATTCCACCCCTCATCATTCAACATTATGGTTGTTGAACCTTTGTATTATACTTCCTTTGATAATCCATTTTTTATTTTTCAACCATTTTGTTACACAATTTTCATTTCATTTCATCTTATAGGTCATCTGGGGCATGGGAATGTCCATAAAAAATTAGGCATCCATCAATAGTTCAAATTATATGTTATTTTTATGAAATTGGCTTAAACTATGTTATAACTACCAAATTATGAAATTTTTACAACTAACTTGAATTTCTGCGGCCAAATCCTAAGTTCTCCTGGGTAGTGCATGTTAGAGGACAAACATGACACATGAATAGTTTCAAAATGTCACCTAAATGGACATCCACCTACTGGTCACAGTTGTAGGCCCATTTAATGAGAGAATCTCTTGGTCAAACTTGAAGTCATCATGGCTATGGAATATTGGTTTTGCGTAGAATGTCAAGGAACCAACTCTACCATCAAGCAAGCATGGAAAATATTAGGCGAGCGAGATCTGGAAAACTATGATTTTAGCTGATGGTGTGTTAATAAAAATATCTCTAATGATTTTCTCCTTTAGTATTGAATCATGAAAGAGAAATTCCTATTTTGATTTAAAAACTTGGATGTCCAACTCAATACTCATTTCTTGATATTAGTTTCTTTAAGTTTTTAATCTTGAATACCTTATAAATATGCTTAGTTTTGGAAGGGAAAAACATCTAATTAAGTTTAGTACTACAATTATTATCATATCCTATTGTAGACTATGTTTCTCAAGATTTTTTCCATGGAGAATTTGTGATTGTGTTAATTAAAATACTTATGATATAATTTCTTAAACATCTCACACTCACTAGTAGGGCCCCTGAGGATGTCTAAAAGATAGTATAGTTCTCTTTGACTGATTTGATTTAATTTATTTCACTCTGCCATTATATTATAATTCATTTCCTTCATTTATTCAACTCAGTTTAATGCTCTATCTTTTAAATTATAATTTCACTTAATTCCTTGGTTATTTTCAGTTTGAGCGCTTGGTAATAAATCAAAACACCAAAAAAATTCCTTTAATTGTCCTCTTTTCTTAGTCTCATATTTAATTGTTTTTTTATTATTTTATGCTTGATAGATCATGACTAGTTTTGGTTCTAAATAGGAGCATTAGTAATGTTTGAAGGCTTTCACATTTAAAATCATATCAACAATTCATTTCTTTTCAACTACTACTTTTTAGAATAGTTTCAATTTCAAGTTTTCTACAATAACTATGATTTTGATTTGATAGTTAGATTTCCTTTCTAGTATCTTAGATTATATTTGTTCTCAAGTTTCATAGATTAGTTTTTTCTTGAAGTTTCATAGAGTAAATTTATTTTCGAGTTAAGTAATTTAGATTTCCTTTCAAATGTTCATAGAATGAATTTCCTTTTCAAGTCCAATAGAATAGATTCGAAAGCTTTCCCATTAGAATAGTTTCCTTTTCCTTTTGAAGCTTTCCCATTAGAAAATTTTTATTTGAATTCAATTAATTTTCAAGTATTAAATGTTATTTATGCCTCTAAGACAAAAATTGTGTGTGTCCTTACGAAGACCTTGTCGTAAATAGATTAATCTTCATATTTCAATTAGTATAGTCTCTTTCTAATTAAAATTTGATTGCCTAACATATATAGTGCAAGTATAATTTGCAAGTTCATGTACCCTTTATTGATTATTTAATGAAGTAATTTAACCAACAATTGAATTACCTAATATTTTTTACGTCATTGCAGGGGAAGTATACATAGTTGTCTACTTTTAACTTAGAATACCACTTCATTTAAAGATTTGTGTTTAGAGGGGGTGATAAAATGAGAGGCATGAACCTTAGCACCATGATTGTGTGGTTCTCTATTTCAATTATGGATAATGTGTTTTCCTTGATGGAAAACTGATTGGTAAAGAGGTACTTAATGTAAAAATTGTGATAATATGAGCTCATGCAGATTGATATAGATTCTATAGAAGACATGGACAGAGAAAGAACAGTTCAGTGACAGTTGGATAAAAAAAGGTAAAGTTTGATAAAGGATATGTGGTTCCTATGAAGAAGGGTTGGGTACATACAAAGGTAATCTGAGTAAAAGTCACATAGAGAATCCATAATATGGTAATTTGGATACGAGGGGTCTTTACCATGGTATTGGCCCATATTAATTGGAGCAACAATGGTTATTTCATCTTGTCGAAGAATACTAACGACATTACCAAGGGATTTACCTAAGGTATTGGCTAAGGCTAAAACCTATATAAGCAGATGGAGATCAAGGTGTTAGGTGTCCAAGGTATGGGTTATTGATGTGTAATATTACCTAAAACAATGATGCACTAGAGAGCAAGGAGATGGCTCATATTTGATAGATCTAAAATTATAGTGAAGACTATTGAATATACTTTGTTGATCTGCTTTGATGATACCTAAAAATCATATATTTGTGGTGATAATGATACTATGATATGAATATGTGCCAAAAAAATTTGTGTAGTATGTGTTATGGTTGCAGTGAAAGTATGTTTCAGTAATTTCAGATCTATATGCTAGTTTGTTGATAAATAGTCTCATACATAAGCGAATCTAGTTCTTTATAGTCACATATAAATTATGTGAATTTATTCTTTATATTGAAATTTATATGAATGTATTATGTCTGGTAGTCACGTACATACACTGATATATTTTATTAATGCCACGTATATGTTATAGGGTTTGCAGTGCTGATCAATTATGACATTTGATGAGTTCTATTTTCTTTCTTGTTTTCCATCGATGAAGTATTGATCATGTTGTTATATGTATAATAGTGTTCATTGTGTTAGTTATTCATGATTGGAATATTGATTAGAAATTATGCTTCAATGATCTGCGATTGGTTCAATGATCTATGTAAGGTTCAGTGGTTAACTAAGTGTTGCAGTGATTCATGATGTAATAGTCAATGATTTGAGATCTATACACTGGTGAAATACAGAGGAATCATACACATACATGGATATTATTAAGAAAATTAGTGAATAAATTTTGAATTATATATGAATAGGGATTTTAGTGATAACACTTTTTTTTTGTGATGGTTATCAGTGTATGCCTTGGTATATTTACGAGTGGTTGTGCGTTGGTACGATATGGTTTGATCTAGTTGCAATGGTTGATTAAGATTGAGTGATTGGTTTGCTAATGAAAAATTGATTCATTTGGTTATATGATTAAAGTTTAGATTCAATATTCAGTTTGATGTTAAATATAATGTTGGGTGTGGGTCCAGTTTGAAAATACAATCAAAGGTGGAATACAGGTTTTTATGTTTTGATTCAGGTGGATCGAGTGTGAAATATTATGAAACATGGTCCATAGAGGTGTTTAGGCTTGGAGCCTTTAGTAAGGGAGTCAGAGATTCCTTCTAGTAGTAGCTGAGAAACTTGTTTGGGGGGTAGGTGCTCCCTTCCGGTAGGAGCCGATAAATGAAATCAGGGGGTTGTAATGCCCTTCCAGTGGGTGATAGAGAAAGAGTGTATGTTGTATCCTCCTACTGGTCAATGCTTGTGTGCTGGTAAGAGTATTTTCCAGTAACATATGTAATGAAGTTTTCCTAATAATAAAGAAGAAGAAAAAGAATAAAACAATGGTGGTTTTCTCCCACATTGGTTTTCCACCTAAAATCCTAGTGTTCGTGTGTGTTGATATGTTTCTTGTGTTTTAATGATATATCAACGATTTATTTCTCATGGTTTTTGCTTAAATGAATGAATATTGAAGTAGTGATGCACTAGTGAAATATGAAAAAATGATGAAATATATGAAAATTTATTTAACTGGATATGCATTATTTGCTTTCACTAAAGTCACATACATACGCTACTTGCATGAATGGAAATAACATATAGAAATTATAATAGGAAATGAAAAGTTAAAATTAATTAAAATATTGATTCACCCCTCTCTCCCCAACAACCCCCCCCCCCCCCCCCCTCCCCCTCTCAATATTTTTCCCAACAATTGGTATCAGTGCATGTCCCTTATATAAATCTTGCTCACTTAAAGGGAGATCCATAAAGATGAGTAGTCAAGAGGGAAAATTTTCTATTAAGCTAACCTTGTTTAATGGAACTAACTTTGTATTTTGGAAATTTAGAGCGAGAAATTTTTTTCATGAACTTGGAGTTGATATATGGGAAATTTTTGAAGGTGGATATCAATATCCACCATCTTTTCCCACAGAGGCTATAAGGAAGAAACAACATGAAAACAATGCAGTGGTTGTAAATGCTATATTGGGAAGGTTGACTGAGTCTGAAATTGTGAAATTCATGGAGTTCAACACCAAAAAGGAAATATGGGATAAGGTTATCCAAATATTTGAATGTGATACTAAGGTAAAAAGCATTAATCTTCAATTTTTTAGAATTCAGTATGAGACTATTACAATGCATTGATGATGAAATTATTGCAAGATTTTTCCTTAGACTAGACGAGGTTGTTAACTATATGAATAACCTTGGTGATGAAATACAAGATGCTACTATTGTTGAAAATATTCTTAGATCACTAACTCCAAAGTTTGATTCCAAAATCCCTGCCATTGAAAAAGTGTAGGATTTGAAGAACCTTACTCTTGAAAAACTCCATGGGATCTTCACAAATTTTGAAATGAGAAAAGAGGGTTCATCAAGTATGAGATAAAAAACCTTTAAAGGAACATCTAAAGGGAAATAAAAGAAAAGTCCTAAATATACAAGATACATTTCAGATACGGAAGAAGAAAATTTCGTGAGAAAGTTGCAAGTGGGAACTGGTAAATTAAAAGGTAAGATTCCCTTTAAATGTTTTGTTTTTGGAAGATTAGTTGACTATGAATACACATGAACATATAAATAAAATCATGATAAGAAAGAGAATGTAAATTATGTTGAAAAGAAAAACGTCAAAAATAAGTTTTCTACCAAGAAATTTTTTTATTCTAATGAAGATAGTCAATGCACATTTGATGTTGAAGAGAATTCAAATATAGATTCTACCTGTTTTTATCAAGTAATTATGGCTCTTGAATATCATTCAACTAATTAATTAGATAGTTTTCAAGTATATAACTTAATGAAAGTCTTGAAACAAAATGAAAAACTAAGAATTGCAAACAAAGAGCTAGAAACAAAAGAAAGTAGTGTGATTAAGGAAATAAACATGTTAAGAATTAAATTGGAAGCAAACAATAGAAGAAAAAATATCTTATAAAAATAACTTCAATATAAGGATATGCATTATGAAATATTAGTATACGAACTTGTGATTTTGAGCAAATATTATGAGAAAATCAACAAATGGGTAAAGGTATTAGAATCACTAGAGAAGATCATCAATGAAAAATGTTCTCCTCTGATAAATAGAAGAATTGGATACAATCACATGGTTTTAGATTCACAATGTAATAAAAATAAAAACCAACACAAGGTATTTCAAAATGAAATTGAATCAAGTCACACATCTGAAAGAAAATCTCCTAGATAAAATTCAAGATCAGTCCCTAGCAATAAAGGATGGTTTCATGGATATTTTTTCTCTTGTAATTAATTCAGGCATAAGGTCAATGATTGCATGCCAAAAATTTTGAATGGAAACAAAATATGGGATAAGTTACAAAAGTTTGAGCATATGGTTAGAAATTGCAAGCATATTTGTAGGAAGAAGGAACGACAGTAAGAGACATAGAGAATGTTGTCTCTATTGTAGCCCATTTCTCTTAAAATAATACTTCTTACAGTGACTATAAAAGTGAATGTGAGGTAGATAACCTCATGGAGAACAAGTGATGATTAACAGGTCCACAAGATAATTGGTGTAGGACCTCAGAGAAATTTATGCATCTATATGATGATTCCCTGTGTTATTTTGATATTTTGGTGATGTTTATATTACTAAAATTATATCTAATGAATAAACAATGATATGTTCAAGGGGATCTGTGGCTATAAAAAATCAATAGTTTACTTTATTTACACATATCCCATGAAGGACAGTCGTGTGTATATGCAAGTTTTGATCTAGACAGTTGTGTATGTTCCTTTGATATTAAAAAGAGAAACACAATTCATGGGGGGTTTCTCATATGCTTCCATCAATTCATTATTGGAATCTCTAGTTCTGGCCGCTTGATTTGTTACTTTTTGTTGGTGATTCTCTTATTATGCTTAGAACTAATGATTAATTCATGATCTTATATTGTTTTTGTTTTTTTTGTTGATATAGTTATTCGATAAATTTGTTGGGTGATAATATGGACATAATGTAATCATTATTTATGGTTAGAAGTTGGCATAGGTTTAGGGGGAGCATATGTTATGTTTCTTATAGTAGATTGTTGGCATTATGTTTTCTTTAGTAGTCGTTGTTGCATGATAGTGTTTGTGATGAGTTCATGATTAATTCTTCTTCTACGAGACTTATTTTATTTTCTCACTGATGAAAGATACACATGTTAATGTCATTATGTTATATCAATGATGTTTGATGACTTGCACTTGGTTTATTTGGTGAATCCTTCTTGATATTGACAATATATATATATATATATATATATAGCTTCAAGATTTAACACCAATATATAGGCATCATGAAATCATATGACATAGTGGTAGCAACATGTGTATCTTCTAGCAGAAAGGAAATACGACTGATCAAATTCATTATCAACATCTTCAATGGAAATTATCTATATATATATATATATATATAATTTCCATTGAAGATGTTGATAATGAATTTGATCAGTCGTATTTCCTTTCTGCTAGAAGATACACATGTTGCTACCACTATGTCATATGATTTCATGATGCCTATATATTGGTGTTAAAGCTTGAAGCTATGTATACTTAATATTTTGTCTTGTGATTTTGGAGGTACTTTTGGTTTTCACATATGATGTTGATGCATGGAAAGAATATCTATGTGTTGCAAAAGATTGTTATGCCTTTGATCCTCATTGATTATAACTCTTCCTATATGAGGAGAGAGCATTTAACTTGATGACATAAGGTTGCGGGGATGAGTTGATGATAGAGATTGAATAAAATATATTATTTTTCTATTACAGTTCATTAGTGATGCTTAGAAACATTGCATACTTGGTCACAGGTTGATGATATAGGAGAATTCAATATTACCTTACATAGATTCTTGATGATGATAATGTTTATGTCGACGTCATTATGACATCCATTTTTTTATTATCAAATGTTTATATTTTCGATTCGTATATGTTGCATGATAGTTGTTGGTGACTATCATAGTGTTGCTACCTCATTTTTGAGGTTTTTGATTTTGATTATAAATGTCACATCCATCTCTTGATGTATAGGTCATGAAAATACACATGTTGTAATCATTGTAAAATTCAGTCATATATGGGATATTGGGATAAAGTAATGTGATGTATGTAATCCCTTAATGTTGGGACATTCTTGTAAAATTTAGTTTCAATATGTGAACCCAATATGTTGGGTAATTGATGTAATCATGGGAGCATAAAGTTATTGGTGATAGGTACGGTCATATTTGTTTAAGTCTTAAGGACTTGGACTTTTATTGAATATATTCAAAAGGTTTAGCATATGATTAGGGGAGCATGATCAGTATGTAGTTTTCATATTCAATAGATCAGACCTATAATGATCCTCTCTACAAAGGGGGAGAGAATCCTTCATTCAACATTTTTTAGCCCTTTTCCCTTGATGTAAGAAGAGGAGAGAATCTTGGTGTTTGGAGAAGAATGCTAGGAGAGAAGCTTGGTGTGTTTAGACTTGTTATTTGTAGGTGTCTATAGGTGGTGACCAAACACGAAAGTGGCTTTCATAAATTCCAAAGGGAGATATTGTTGGCATTATGGCTAATGTATTGTCCTTGATGGAAACCTAATTGATAAAGATGTACTTGATTTCAACATAGTGATAATATGAGCTCATGCAAATTCGTACAGATTGTTGTCTATGTGCTATATTCATTCAATGACTAGGACCACATGTTTTACATTTCATTGGGTGTAGCGGGGGGATTACAGGGGGGTAGAAGCCTGTCGGGGTTCACGGCGGGGTGGTAAGTATTGGCCACGGTGTACATAATCTACATGTGTTGTAAGATTTTCAATATGCATTAGCCTGATCCATATACATATACATATGAACACATAATAAGTTTATATATTGTATACAAAATCACATATTGCATGTATTCCACCATACCACCATATATATATAGCGGGCTATATAGTGTACATGAACGTATATGCCAAGACATTTAATTAATCAAAAAGTGCATAATTTCAACGAACTGCACGTGCCACTACCATTCCATGCTCATACAATGGTTGGTGTTGAAATAGTAGATCAACAACAAAAGGTGAAAGTGCTACCCTTTCCCTACTCTGTGACGTTGTAACAACCCTCCTCCCACATTTACCCAATTTAACTGGTCCTTTTGGGTAAACATGTGATGGGATGCTACTAGGGTTGTATTCAACTCCCAATGTACAGTTAAGGAAGTGGAATATCACCCTCCACACATGCTACATAACCCTCAAGAGCCAACCACCCCTTCTAGTTGGCCAACCCTTGAGACAACTTGAAATTTTACTCATCTAGACCCTCATCTACTCACATGAATAGATATGCATACAAATTAGGCCTTCTATTCATTCCAGAAATAAGGCATGCCAGCGAGTGTGGACTGTTTCAGGAAGTTATGTGCCAAGGACCCCAAATTCTGAACCACTGTTTCAGGGCTAGATCTCAAGCCACTACCCAAAACTTCATGAAACTACCAGAAATGATAAATAAAATTGAAACAAAGTTACTAATTCAAACATTGGTACAAGTACTCGATCTGGACCCTACTATCCATGATAGGCATTTCGTCAAACATGTCACAAATAAGTGATCTGCAGGTTATAACGACATATCTGAGCATAGGGATATCATAATTATTTGAGAATAATTAAGATGCATTGATGCCTTATCACAATAGTTTCATTATCATATATTAGGTCATATATTCATTATTCACTCAATTTATAATCAAAACATGATGAGAACCATAGCTCAAGTCTGCCATAAAATGTAGTCACAACCAGCATATAAAAAACATAATAACAAGGAGCTTAATATCCATAGAAACCACACATGAACAAGTATATTTACACACTGAATAAAATAGGGAATTATCTCTTATTAAAAAGTTTAAAATTCAACCAGGTTTGGGACTTCCACATACCACCCAACCATAGACTGGGCCAAACCAAATAATTCTTTCAGCCAGTCAACCCCGTGCCATTTTCTAGGTATAAATTTGGGATTTCATGGAATAAGCCAAAAAAAACCAACAGAGGGCTTCTTGAGAAAAAAATACCTCAACCCTCAACTAATTATTCCACCTCATGGTTAGACATCACCAACCATCACCAGATTAGTCTCTACCCAAGTTTTCTAGTGCTCCACAGTGTCTGTTCCAAGCAGGGCTTCCAAGACTAGTAACTCAACCCACATTTATTGTCAAGCTTCCGACTAGGGCTTGCCAGAATAGTAACTCAAACCACCAAGGGTTTCTATAGATTATAGCCAACCAGGGCTTCCATAACTAGTAACTCAACCGAAGCTGTGGTAGGGATTCTAGAGCATTTTTCCAACCAAGCCTTCGAAGAACTAGTAACTCAACCCACAACCAAAGGAACATGAGAACCAACTAGAAAAAAACCATGGCTATCCAGGAATTGATAAGGCTAGGAAAAACCACTGCCAATCTAGGCAGTCCTCCATGCCAATGATAGATCGTAACTAAGAAACCACATGCATGTGCTATGCATGCCAAAACTAGCAAGGAAATCATACATGCAACTTAGTACATGCAAATCAAATATGTTGTAGATGTTGATCCCGATGTCTTCTTTTGCTTTCCTACTCTTGATTTTACTTATTACTCCAAATCCCAAGTATGCCACACTCCTCCAAGAGTGCTCCAAGAAAACTCTAAGTGTCCGAGACGATGAGAGAGAGAGAGAGAATCGAGAGAGAGATCCAAAACTGAACTGAAAAAATTATGTCAACTAATCCTATGAAGCATTTTTATTAATGAGACCTCTATTTTGTTCAATTTTCCAGTATTTTCCTTCACTTTTATCCTCACATGCAACCCGTTACCCTTCACCTCCCTTTTCTCCTATTTTACATTATTTTCATCAATAAAATACCATTAAATGCATCATGCCTTTCCAAGCCTTCTCCATTGCCTTTGCCAATTTCCATAGACATTAATTAATCAAAAGTGATGCTCGTTACTATGTTTCTTCCCAACATTCATCATGGAATATGTGGACCATGACCATGGTCTTATTTTACCTTTATTAACTTTATTACATGGAGTTTTTACCAAGGATGTTACATATTTTATGGGGGGCGGGGGGTGGGTGGGCTTCCACTACCCCCTCCCCATTCCTTGATATCATGAGGAGGGATGACAGGATTTTTCTCTTGGTGTTCGAACCCTAACATTCCAACCCCGAATTTGAGGTACACATGAATTCCTATTGCCAAATTACCACTTCCACCCTGTTTTGTCCAACCCTCAACCTGGGTAATTGACATGATTAAAATCATTGAATCTCCACCATTTAAATTTTACTAAAATTAATTTTTTTCATTTTTAATGGTATTTAATATGATATTTTATAGGTCTAACACATAGTGAACATTTTTTATATGGAAAATATTGTGTTTTTTATGCCCTATACAATTAACATGTTGTCAGGTGATGCAAACAATAACGACTAACATAACTCTTCCTCGAATTCATTTGATTTTCAATATAATTAATATTATACAACATTAAATTAAAATATTCCATGTGACCCATTTTCATGTGGCACGTATTTACCACTAGGCCTGTGGTTAAAATGATGAAGTGGTTCCATTATGACAGTAGATGGAATATATCTTGCCAATAATCCACCATGTTTTTGGTGTATAGAGACACCAAATAATGATTTTATTTTAAATACAACTATACAAAACCACCTATAAATAAACTAAAAGTACATTCCTCAAAGAGATCCTTGAGACACAGGACATTAGTATAATAAGGCAGGTAATTAGGTTATTTATTAAACCAATTGTGTTGAAGGATTTTTTTCCAAGACTCTAAATGAAAACAAATTCCTTGGTTCATAAAAAATAAACATCCATATTTTTTTATTATGTAGTAATCACATCCTCCTCCTCAAAATATAGTTGAATAGAACTTGACTATCCTCCAAAATTTGTGGCTAGTTAGGAAGAATAACAATAGCGCTTATTAACAATATGAGGTCAAATATTAACTTTTTGTCAAGGATATGATTGTTGTGCTATGAAACAACTACAAAGTTATACTTTTACATTAACATAATACATATAGTTACGATCTCCCACTGTAATTTAGGAATGATTGAGATTCCTCTGAGGACTCAACTCATTAATGTAGCTTACATATTGAGAAGACCAACCTCCCTAAAACAGAGAATATGTTGAGGATTAAGAACCCATGTTTCATTAACATCAAAACACCCAGAACCATATAGAGGAGTACTTATCCATGAGGAAATAAATCCTTTCATGCATATAACATAAATACAATATCGTGCCTAATAGAGGGAACATAAAAATAGGTCATCAAACCATATGAGACAGTCTCATCAATAACACAGAGAACAAGGCCTATTTATGATTGAGCTTGGAGGAAATAGAAATGAAGACCCAATAAATTTGGCATATGTTACTGGGAGACTTGGAATTTCATCCATGTGAAATAGACAGACTAGTAGGGCCAAATAGTAAGAAAAAATTCTCCAATATTATACTCATAAATATAAACATTGTTATCAAGAGCTTGCAATCAAAACAATATTATGTCATTGCAATTATGAATGAATATCCATAAGAGCTACTATAATAAGGTAGCCATTATACAGACATGGCTAGAATATGATTTTTGTTGAGCACCATAACTATAACTAGTTATTCATGCATATATTTTCCATATCATCCTAACACCTTTAAAAAAATATCAATAACATACCAACCATTTTTTATGAGAAATAAAATACAAACTATGCCTCATATAATGATAACAATAGTTAAAATCATAATGTAATACATATTCATTTTCATTAAAAAACACAATTACACTTATCTTAGGAGATATTGGGAAACTAAGCCTAGGACAATGACTCTCTGCCCAACCATAGACAACTTCAAACAAGTCTCACTTGTAGTTGTCACCCTGAATCCATATTCTAAAGACTCGAAGGCCTTTTTCTTAGGGATTTAAACATAATCACCAGTTGAACTAGGGACTCTAGAAGTTCTCCTACCTCCACCAACCAACTGATTTTTAGTAAAAAATGCACAGAGAATCTTCAACCGCTTAGAAGTAAACATTATGGTTCCACCCAAATTGAGGATTCCATAACCCACAATAAAAAAACAAGCTACAACAAGGACGCCTCCAGAAATCCTCCAAGAAATTTCGCATAATAATTCTTCCACCCCAACCCTAAATGATTTATAAGAAACACCATCTCCACCCTTTTCCCAGTGGGGAATCGAGAAGTAATTAATCCTCAACGAGAAGTGACTTATTCCTTCCTCCTTTCCAGCCAAACATCATTCCTCTTCTCCTTTGTGTTATGATGCATGTTCAATCTCTCCCTCGGTTTTTTAGTTGTGTTCCCTTTTCCCTGATCTTCCATCTCCTTTCCTATGTGTTCTTCACTCTTCTTCCCCAACAATTCCCATGGACTTTCCTGAACATTTTGAATTTTTTTATTTGCTTCTTTTTGAACTATCCTTAGTTATCTACCTAATATTTTCCTTGTTGTTCAGTTTGTCTCCCTTCAGAAAATGACTCCTGCCACTAGACTCTTGTCAACCAATAAGAGGCGTGCCACCTACCTACATGCTCCCCGGGTTCTTAAATGCTAGTTATTTTGTTGTGGTGGGTGGCAATCACATCTTACAAGATAACAACCTACCCATTGTCCATTTTAAAATTTCATGTCGCCGCTTTATTTTCCATTGTTGTAAAAAGCACGACTGATAAGAAAATGCATTTTTTTTCCTTTTTCACAGCTAGCAGATGGCATGTACCAGCTCCAATTTCTTCTCTAAGGAAACCTTAAAATACCCTAGCAAGTAACCCCCCCAACCTCTGGAATTTTTGTCCCATTACTCATCCGACTCTCTTTTTTTTCTCAAAAATATTTACATTGCATACATGATTGTAAAATAATTGGGGCTATCACAAAATTGACAATTCAAACTAAATTGAGTTAGTGAGGTAGTTTTGTTAGGCCATCATGATTTAAAATTAAGACTAGTATAGGGATATGTATAGAGGAATAGAGTGAATCAATAAAAGTAAAGAGTACTATAGAGGAATAAAAAAAATATAATTTTATTTTAAGCATCTAAAAGTCATCTAATTCATATAAACTTCCATCATAAACCTTTAGAATTGATAAAAAAGTAATACATATAAACTAATCCAAGAGAAAAAAATAACATATAAATAAAAAATTTAGATTGACTAAAGAATGTTGAAAATAAAACCATTTCTAAATTAAAGTAGAATCATCTAGCATTCTTAAACTTTAGAGTCCATTTCTTGTTAATTTATCAACTGAAGTATTGAGTTACATGTAAACACAATCGAAAGAAGTGATTAAATTTATCTTGACACTTTTTCCCATTTCTAAATAATGAATTTTATTCATAGAGAATAATGATTATGATTTGTGAAGGAACTAAATAAAATAAAGATATGAAAACAAAAATTAAAATCATTAATAACAAAGTATTGAAAATTGTTTACATGCAGAATGGAAACAAACTCTCTCAAGTGATGGTAGCTTATCTCTAAGAAGAGATGTAGTAGCTACATGCCTTTTGAACTGTGGTACAACGAGATTGAAAGGATTATTTATTATTTAGAAACAATGGAAAACTCTAAACATACAAAAAACTAACCCTAGGAGATGAAGCACCAAAAGTATGCGGGCCTTGTTGGGGTAATATGGTACATCAAATTCTCGGGGTCATAAATTTGGCATACATTCTATGTTTGAGGATACAATACCTAGTTAGAAATATCTCTTAGAGGACAAAAAATTTTGATTGCAAACCCATATTGTAGGCAAACTATTTTTCCATTTTCCAAAATAAACGTCTTTTATTGCCTCATAGCAGCTCCAAAAGTTTAGGTGTTGTGTAACCAGCTCCAAAAATAGAAGAAAAGAGATATCAACGCCTTAGAAATAAACCACTTCAAGGGGGCAACCTCCAATACATTACATAAATGAACAATTCTTGGATGATATAATTTACAAAGCCTCCTTTCTATATATAGGAGTCCATGGGGCCATAATGTAATCCTAGTGGGCCACAATGTAATCCTAGCAGACCTAACAATAATAATTTAAGGGCATAATAATAATAAAAATGGGGCTTACAATGGTACAATAATAACAATAAGGGGGTTACAATAACAACAATAAGGGACTATACTAGTAATATAGGGACCTAACATGCCCCTCTCCTTCAAAAAAGCGTTGTCCTCAACGCTTGAGTAGATCTTGGTGCTTCTGTATAAAATTTTCATCCTCCCATGTAGAATCTTCAGTGGGTAAGTTCTTCCACTTGATGAGATACTCTAAAATTGATCGATTCCATAGCTGTCGAGTTCTTGTTTTCGTGAACTCTTCAGGTTCCAATATGATTTTTCCTTCCTCATCAAGTTTTGGCAATATTGTTTGAACTGGAAGATTTTCACCTATAACCTTCTTTAAGCATGAAACATGGAAAACTGGATGCACTCGCGAAGAAGAAAGAAGCTCCAATTTGTATGCAATAGTACCAATATTTTGCAACACCTTGTAAGGACCATAGTAATTTAGCAGTAATTTATTATCCTTCTTAGCTTGCTTGAGGGACATTTTTTTGTATGGTTGTAGTTGTAAAAATACCCAATCTCCGACATTAAAACTTCTCTCGCTGCGATGTTGATCTGCCTGTTGTTTCATTCGATTTTGTGCAAAATTCAGGTTATCCTTTAAGAGTTGGAGAACTTCTTGCTAATGCTCGATGTGATATTCCACTGCTTGAACCTTTGAATTTTCCCTTAAAGATGATGTGATGGATGGTGGATGATATCCATAAAGTGACATAAATGGGGTCATTTTTTCTATAGCATGGAAGGAAGTGCTATACCACCATTTAGCGAGAGGTAACCACTTGACCCATTATGTTTGTTTATTAGATACAAAACAACAAAGATATGCTTCAAAAAATTTATTTACTATCTCAGTTTGACCATCATATTGAGGATGATAAGATGAGCTATGAGCTAATTGAGTACCCAAACAAGAAAATAACTTCGTCCAAAAATTTCTAGTAAAAATGGATCTCTGTCGCTCACAACAACCCTTGGACTTCCATGTAGCTTTTGAATTTTGTCCATAAATGTAGTAGCAATTGTACTTTCTTTAAATGGATGAGATAATGCGCAAAAGTGTGCATACTTGGTAAGTCTATCAACTACCACGATGATGACACTCTTTCCTTTGGACTTAGGTAAACCTGTGATAAAATCTATTGAAATCTCCTCCCAACGTTGACTTGGAATGGATAAAGGTTGTAGAAGCCCCGGGGTCTTAATTGTCTCAACTTTATTCTGTTGGCAAGCCAAACATTCCACCACAAACTTTTGAATATCAGATTTAAGGCCATCCCAAAAAAATTCTTTCTTCACCCTGTGTTAAGTTTTTAAAAATCCTGAGTGTCCTCCTAAAGGAGAAGAGTGTAATTCCAGAAGAATCTTTTGTTTTAGTTGGGAATTCTTACAAACATATAAGAAATATTTGTACCATAAGGAATCATTTTTCCAACTAAATGTATCAGATGTACTAGGATCTTGTTGCAACTTTTGAATGAGTGTCCATACATATTTGTCCTTCTTCCATTCATCTCTTGCTTTGGTTATCCAATCTAGTTGGATAATAGAAATGGCACAAAGAAATGCTTCCACCTCTTCATTCTTTCTTGAGAGTGCATCTGCAACAACATTAAGCTTGCCTTTTTGTAGATTATTTCAAATTCATAACCCAACATCTTTGTGACCCATTTTTGCTGCTCTTCTAAAGATATTATTTGTTCCAAAAAGTGTTTAGGACTATCATGATCAGTTTTTACCTTGAAGTGTCTTCCCATTAGGTAAGTTCACCATTTATTTAGTGCATGCAGTATTGCTAACATTTCCTTCTCATAAATATATTTCTGTAAATACTTTCCTTTGATTGGATGACATTCAAAAGTAATGGGTCTTCCTTCCTGCATTAAAACAACACCAGTTCCATTTCCTGAGGCATCACATTCCACAATAAAGGTTTTTGTGAAGTCTGGCATAGCTAAGACCGGTGCTAGGCACATTTCCTCTTTAAGATGTTCAAAGGCATTAGTTGCTTCAGGTGTCCATGAAAATGCATATTTCTTCAATAATGTTGTTACAGGTGCTGCTATTCTCCCATAATTCTTAACAAACTTGCGATAATACCCTGTTAACCTAAGAAATCCTTGCAACTACTTTATGGTTGTGGGGGCTTTCCATTCCTTAATGGCTTTAATTTTTTTAGGGTCTACTTTAACACCCTCGTGAGATACAATATGACCCAGATATTCCACCTCTTGTACTCCAAAGAAACATTTGGATGTTTTTGCATATAATTGTTTCTCATGCAATAGTTTGAGCACCCTGTCAACATGTTCAACATGATCCTTCCAAGACCTGCTGTAGATTAGTATATCATCAAAAAATACTAGCACAAATTTTCTAAGGAAGGGTTTGAAAATGGAATTCATCAGCCCTTGAAATGTAGAAGGTGCATTGGTAAGGCCAAAAGGCATGACAAAAAATTCATAATGACCCTCATGAGTTCGAAATGTTGTTTTCGGAATATCTTCAGTCTTCATTCTAATTTGATGATATCCTGAATGAAGATCCAACTTGTTAAAATAAATTGCTCCATGTAATTCATCCAATAATTCATCAATCATAGGAATGGGAAATTTATCTTTAATGGTGAGCTTATTGAGCTCCCTATAATCCGGACACATTCGCCATGATCCATCCTTCTTGTGTACGTATACTACAGGAGCAGAGAAAGAACTTTGACTAGGTTGAATTATACCCGCCTCTAACTTTTCTACAATCATATGTTCAATTTCGCTATTTTGGACGTAAGGATATCTATACTGCCTGATGTTTTCAGGAACACTTCCTCGAATCAAATGAATAGCATGATCATGATCACGAATAGGTGGGAGCCCTTTGAGAGTTTCAAATACCTTGGAATGATTGTCCAAGACTTGTTGGAGATATGTAGAAATAGATGATTTTGTTGTTGGAACTTCTACTGAGCATAATTGTGCAATTACGCCTTGTTGTTCTTTCTTTAGAAGCTTTTTCATGACATTAGAGCTTATTATCCTTCCTGAATTCCCTGCGATACCCCATAATTTGACTTCCTTTCCTTCTGAAAAAAATTTCAAGAAAAGTTCTTGAAAATTAAAAGCTAACGTCCCCAAAGATTGTAACCATTGTACTCCTAGTACAACATCAGCACCTCCCATAGGAAGGGAAAGCATTAGACTAGTCAATATATATTCTCCCATGGTTATCTTGATATTATGGAATTTTACAGAGAAATTTATAGTTCCTCCATTTGCAACCATCACTTGACATTCTAGTGCTGGGTATAGATAAAAATTTAATTCCTTGGCTACCTTACAATGAATACAATTATGGGTGCTACCTGAATCAATCAACACTATTACCTTTTTCTTCTTGATATGTTCTTCTATATTGAGAGTTTGAGGAGTGGTAATTCCTGCCAGTGCATTACACGATATGGTCGGATTCATTTCTTCCTCTTCTAGGGTTGGTTCCTAGTGTATATCCTCTTCTTGTTCATTTTCTTCTTCCTCTTCACAATCTATGTAAAGTAATTTCTTCTCAGAAAACTTATGACCTTTAGTGTATTTTCTATCAAAATTGTAGCGAAGCCCTTTTGCTCTTTTTTCTTCCAATTTCTATGGTGTCAACCTTGTAGGTTGTGGAAATCTAGGCGTAGCAACACTTCCTTCTTTATAGAATTGAGTGGTAGGATTCCTTGTCGCCATAATTTTACATTCAACTTTTCTTGCCAACCTGAATGTCTTATCCAATGAATCAGGTTCCAAAACGCGAACTTCATGTTGGATGTTATCCTTTAAAGTTCCTATGAAGAGATCAATCCTATGTTCCTCTGGAATATTGGTTACCCTTATATTCAATTTTTGGAAGTCCTCAATGTGTTGCCCCACTAAACCCTTTTGTTTGAGATTTATCAATTGGCTAAAGAAGGTGTTGCTCTTTGTATCCTCATAATTTTCTATCATTTCCTCTGTAAAAATTTACCAAGTGACAATTTTTTTATGGGAGCAAAGCCATCGATACCATACAAATGTATTTTGTTCTAAATGTAAAGTTGCAATGCGTACCTTTTGTGTGTTTTGCACGTTATGGAGATCAAAATATTGCTCCATATGTAGTATCCATGTTAGAGGATCCTTTCCATCAAACTTCCTCATATCCATCTTTGGAATATGGTGGTTCTTCCCGCCAACATTAGAGTTTATGAAATCACAATTAACATTTATTTTGTTCTCATCATGAGGTTCTTCTACTATGTTTTCACCATTAGGAAACCTTTCTTGTATCAACTTTGTCAAAACTTCCATGTCTGCTTTTAGAAAATTCTTCATGTTGTCTTTCATGTCATCCATCTTAGCTTCCATGCCAGCTTCCATGCCATCCATCTTAGCTTCCACGCCTTTCTTCAAACTGTCCATCTTCACTTCCACGCCTTTCTTCAAAACTTCCATTTCATTTTTTGTTTCTCTTTGCGAGAGCGAAATTTGGTGCACTTTATCTTGTAATTTTGATAGATCATGTTGCAATTCTTTATCTTCATGAGTCATCGTAGAGCCTTTTGAAGGCTTAATGGGTGTTGAATTATTTTTACAGGGCATCTTTTAGAACCCAATACTGATATCTATTCTACAACATGCCCTTGGAATCAATTCAAATTGATTCTTCAAACAAGACTTATGCAATTCAGAAAAAAGTACACACCTTTTTTATTGCTTTTGAGGAGCTCGATATTGAAATTGGATTATCTCTGTGATTTCCGCACTTCTATATTTGAATTTTGGCACCAACGTATCCCTCTGAATTCTCTTTGGAATGCCACAGGTCTGACTGGATTTGGATTATCCAAGACAAAGTTGTGTCCACTCTCCCACAATGACCTAATTATGGACTGGTTCAGTAGAGAAAACTTGTACGAATTTCCACGTGTCATTGTTTCATCCTTCAGCTCTGAAATTGATAGACAAGAAACTTAAGTCTATTTAATTGCGACCAATTTATACGGTACTCCAATCCGATGCTCAGAGAGAGATTTATGAATCATTTTCCCATGATCACCTCTTTGAGATGAAATTCGGGAGCTTGAAAAAAGCACTACCTTCCATAGATCATATCTCCGAAAATATTGCGAACCAAGCTCTGAAATTTTTGATGAGTTTCCTTAGGATTTCATCTTCGCACCCTCAAAATTTCATATTCTGTACCTTTGTAGAAAAAAATTTATAGTGAAAATTCCACGATCACCTGTTTAGAGCAGCGAAACCCTAGAATCCAAAGCTCTGATACCAAATGTTGTGTAACCAGCTCCAAAAATATAAGAAAAGAGATATCAGCACCTTAGAAATAAGCCACTTCGAGGGGGAAACCTCCAATACATTACAAAAATGAACAATTCTTGGATGATACAATTTACAAAACCTCCTTTCTATATATAGGAGTCCATCGGGCCACAATGTAATCCTAGCCGACCTAACAATAATAATTTAAGGACACAATAATAACAAAATGGGGGTTACAAGGGTACAATAATAACAATAAGGGGGTTACACTAGCAATAATAAGGGACTATACTAGTAATATAGGGACCTAACATTAAGACCCAAAAAACTACCAAAAATAGTAAATTGTGCTACAATTAAGGAAAATGAAAAAATAAATCGTTGGGCTCCGAGTGGAATAGGTGGGTGACCACAAATATCCACATAGATCGATCCTCCCCCCTTAGGAAGAAATGGTCCCCATTTCATTGAGTGCCTCCATGAGATGGGGAAACTTCTGTTGAACTTGGTACCTAGTGTTTCAGGAAATAAATCCCTAAAGATTTTGGGTCAGCAACCTTCACAGATCGGGGGCATACCATTCAAGAAGGACTCACTTAACCTATCTTTTTATTCTTAAAACTAGATATAACAAGTTGTGGAACTTACCCGAAATTCCTACGTTTGATGTAGATCCTGTGGGGTGCAAACCCCCAACAGCTCCTCGTGCTTCGTAACCTAGAAATCAAGAAAGAATGAACACGAAACACTAGTTGTACATAATATATTGTTCCTAGATGTCAGTGTAACTCATGTATAATATCATATAAACAATACTGGATGTTCAATTAATGATCCTTACACATATATAAAGAGATATAAACACATGAATTTCGAGAACAAAACAGTTCTTCTCATTATAAATGGCATGTACAATAATAGAAAATTGGAGAGATCACTTGAATTCTTCCACGGCCTTCGAGCAGACCATCCTCTGGATTCGTCCAGCCCTCATGTCGCTAGTATTCTTCCAAGATGTGTGCACACAAGATGTCATGTAGAATGATGATCATCTCAAGGAAATGAGGGTTTCCTGAATATACCTGGGAAGTGCAAGAGGCACAGGAATATCAAAATTTAAATAGGGCTCCAACAAAGCATAATATTCATAATTTTATCCCTCCCTTAGGCCATACACATGAGGGGCTTTTATACTCCCTCAAAGTAGTTTCAGCAGTTGGAAACAGTTGGGCCACGGGCTGGGGTGGTTGAATTACGGG
This sequence comes from Pinus albicaulis, assembly GCA_034641835.2. Lineage (NCBI taxonomy): Eukaryota > Viridiplantae > Streptophyta > Pinopsida > Pinales > Pinaceae > Pinus > Pinus albicaulis. The sequence continues at coordinate 188,766,131 of CM076583.1, read as the reverse complement.
AATAACCATCACCCTGCCTCGAAAATAAGGAATTATATATATATATATATATATATATATATATATATATATATATATATATATATATATATATATATATATTTAATGATTTAAATGGAATACACATAAAATTATGAATGGACTCGCGTATATACGCAGAAAAGTCTAGGCATAAGCGCGTATGGGATTTTAGACATTGTTTTTTATGAAGTTGTTCAAGTTTGGGGGGAAAGGGTGCCTAAGGTCAAAGAGACAATCATTATTCACATGAGGGTGAAAAATGATGCTATAACAGATGCCCCATAATAGATGAGGTCAGAAGTGGTACATGATGGCCGAAATATATTATGTGCATAGAAAGAACCTTGCGAAGACAAGAGAGCACTTCACCAGATTTCAGCCTGCCAAAAAACCAATGAAAGAAGTCAGAGAGTCAGCTCATGTCTGAGGCAGGCATACCCATGATCACTGAAATAAAAGCATGTCTATACATACAAAATGTATACAAGTATATTTGAACTGGAAAGTACAAAGTGAATCATCTGAGCACTGCCCAGAAGTACAAGTCTAAAATCAAGTCCAAGTATCACATATAGAAGACTGGTCAACCATGCTGTAATAGATATATGATCTCACAAGTAACTGAATCTCTAGGTACCAAATCATAAGAGGTGGAAAACATGGTACAGTCACGCAACTCGGGAGCCAACATATAAGATGTTGTTGTACTAACATTGCAACATATAAGGGTGGACAACGTCACTGGCAGAAATGAGATGAACTGTCAAAACTGAACCGAAGCATGTTGATGCAAACCCGAGGTCTTCACCGATCACCATGGCACAATTCTACACAATGGGAATAAATGAGCTGAATTCAACCATGTGAGAAATCATTTTATTACCGTTCAATAATGTATACCATTAACAAACGCGAGACAACCCACCGATAATAACAATGAGTGTCAAGGCGTCCCAGTACAATCTAACAAGTGTGAAAGAATGATTTGAAGTCGAAAACTTGTAAGAATCTATCAATCAGGAGGAAATAATGAATCCTCACTGTCGATAGCGAAGAGTCTGCCACTGATGATTGTAAACCCTAAGGTACTGACGAAAAGACTCTAGACCTTATTCCCAGAGCAATGAGTCGAAGTCGATGGGAAAAGATCTATTTGAAGGAATGCATTAAGGCATCCCACATCCTTCCAGCATGAGTGTAACCCATAGGCCAAGATTTGGAAGGAATCAGACAAAGTAGAGTGAACGAACCAACCTGAATTATGTTTCCGACATGCACAAGATGAAGCTAGTGCATGGAAGAAACCCTCTAAACCAACCAATAATGAAAGCTGACGAAGAGGCGAGATATCCACTGATAGGGTCAAATGGAAATCAAGGTACTGCATGAATCCCAAGTGTGATAATGTATGCTGATGTCGAACACAAGGAAAACCACTCTGTCAAAGACCCATAATGATGATAAAATGCTAAGCACAAGGTCACCTATCAAGGATGTAAATAGGTCCAGGGTGCAACTCTAGGTTTACTCTCAGAGCAATATGTCGTATTCGATAAGAGACAAACCCACCGGCAAGAAGTCAATGGAGACCTTCTCAAACCAGCACGAGCAGAGGACCAAACATCTAATGTGATATTACGAGATACTGACAAGATCGGGAAGGCCTGAAAAATAAGTCAAGGGACACCGCAGAATGGCCGACTCATGTTTCAATTCCCTTGAACAAAATCACGACTCATGATGATCATGGCATCAAATAATGACACTGTATAAGTCTGTTATGCAGGAGGAAAAAACAAACTCTCCATATGATTAGAAGAGATAACCAACTGGGGGAGAACTGACTCGTGAAACAAGGTTATGGCATCTCCTAGGCCAAAAATAAAACCATCCCAAATGAGGAACATACATAGTGGTATGTGCTTTGTTCAAGGGAAACAAACTGATACCGTAACTGCCATCAAAATATGAAGTAACATCCCATTCTCGCTCTTTTTAACATATTTGATTTTTTTTTCTTTTTCATATAGTAAGCCTGAAAAAGAATAAAATAATTCTATGGTACAAATGGATAGAATGAATATTAGGAAACAGATGCACTAGTTCCTGGGATAGGAACAATCCTATGCTCAATGCAAGGTGGCAGAAATTGGTAAGCTATACTCAAAGGAGTGTTCCATCCCTGGGTAACAAGGGTGTCAAGTCACGATAGCTAAGTTCTTTGCAATGGTTAACTTTGTACAGAGAGTCAAGGTCAAAATATGGTTTAAACATCGAGTCCAAATGACGCCGACTAAAAGCTAAGATAAAAAAGTAGTCAATATGCAATGCAGTAATGCAACTCAACAACACTAGGAAGCCTCTAGGGTAATAGCCAGAAAAATGATAATGAAGAAGAAGAAGAATGAAGCTTCAACATATAAGCGATGGTGGGACTAAAGAGGACTCCCAAGCCTACATAAAGTGCAACATGGGTGACAAGTGCTAGTGAGGAACTAACTAGGAAGCCCATGTAAAGGAAGGCTCCACCACCACGTAATGATTAAATAATCGGCGAGTGAAATGGGTTAAGTACTCATGACATAATGGGATCGACCCTATGGCAAGTGATCAGAATGGAGCCTAGAAAGAAGAATGCAATGGAAAGTGGATTCCCTAACCTATATGCTAGTTAAGATCATATACCTACCATGATAGGTCAGTGGTCATGGATTCGAAAATCGGAAAAAATATCAAAGTCAAAAAAATGTACCTGAAAATATACCTATCCCAACACTTACAAGCAATAGGGTTATGCAGCTTAATACAGATTCAAAAAATAAGGATAACGAAATTTTGAGAAAAATTTTCAATTTCTGGGCATAAATACACATTTTACCTCATATTTGGTTCATTGTTACTTCGCTGAATTGGAGAAAAGAGCTCTGGAGAAAAAGCCTCTTTCCTCAAAACAAGAGCAATCAACCATCAAACTTTGTTGGATTAGTCAGGTAAGCCTTAAATTCATCATTGTTATTAATTTCATCCATTAATGGGTTAAAAATTTTGATTTGTCACTGTAGAAAAGATTTATTTTGATTGAGTATTCTGCGCATGCACAGGTTCATGTGGACGAACCCGCGTATGGTATGCGACTGTTCACAAGGGAAGTCACGTATGCGCAGACCGTGTTTTGAAAAAAATGAACCTAATGAGATTTTAAATGACTATTTCCAGGATGAAAATTTCTTGGAGGGAACGTGACCATAATGCCATTGACCAAGAAATCATGGGGGATCAAAATTCGCTCAATATCCTCCAAAACTGTTGATTGCTCAAATTCTTCAAAATGCCAAATATGAAAAATAATGTCTGGTTACTTGAAATGTTGGTGAATCATTGGGAACCGGAGGAAAATTGCTTCATGATTGACCCAATACCCATACACATAAGGGTGGAAGACATTTATTTTATCACTGGACTCTCTCGAAGAGGAGACCCAGTATATTTTCACGGTGAGCCTTTAGGAGGGCCTACAATAGATGATTATGTCCACATCTATTGTGTAGAGGGATCTCAAAAAGTAGGGATTCAAATTGCAATCAAAGATTTATCAGAGTTGCATACAAAAATTCTCTTGTTCACGATCGGTAGGGTGGCAGGATCTTCTTCCTTACACCAGGCATTGAGGACACAGATGAGTATAGCTATGGAATACTTAGTTCATCTCTTTGATTGGTGTACAACTCTACTGAAAAACATGAAAAAACAATTTTCCTCCATCCAGAAAGCTAAAACAAATAATTTCAGGTATGGAACCATTTTGATGACATTCTTCTTTGAGAAGATTCTAGGGCTTTGACCCAAAGTGATCTCATCCATCACTAGTCCTAGAGATCGAAGAATAGCCCAATGAGATGATCTGATGAAGAGACTGGGGGGAAGCGAAGTTCCCCGAACTACATGGGACGATGAGTTCTTCCAATGGTGGGAAGAACAGATTATTGTAGTGGATGATTATCCCTATGTTGGGATGGATTTTCACGGTGATCTAGATATATTCCTTCCACCTGGCGTAGCATGGGGTGTAATTGGTAAGACTGCAGTATGAATTTTTTATTTTATCAATATATGTGAAAAATGAAAAGAAAACATGTTTTTGATTGGATTCTGAATGACTTACAAAATTATGTGATTACCATGATACAGATATGGGACCAGTTCATCCTGAAGGACACCCAAGGCATAAACATTGCAATGGCAAAGCGGATGCTGACGACCCTAGTAGAACCCTACATGCCATTCAGAGAAACTTGGAGATTTTAACTCGCCAAGTGCCTATGTTTGCAGTAGAGGACCTACCAAAGGCTATCTAGAGACGGGTAGTTGGGGTACCGTGAGACTAGGTGCGGTTATTCTGCCGTGTGGCTATTGTGATCATGTTGTATAGGAACACGAATGTTGGGTAGGGACCTTAGATTTTATCGGATGACTGTATTATATTTTTGATATTGAACATGATCGGGCATAAGCCCTAATTTTGTAGGACACATGGGTCCAAATTTTTGTATAGTTTTTTGTACATTCTGATGATATATACATATATACAATGGTTTATGATGCGATGAAGCAAATGTGTGAAAATATTTGATGATTTTGATGATTTTATTAAAGTATTTAATGATTAATATTCTAGTGAATTGCTTGATTAGCTAATGATTCTACCATTTGATTGTTAGCTTGAGGGATATGAATAAATGTTATAAATTGAAATGATCTTTGTAATAAATGTACGCTAAAAAAAAATCGAAACAAAAAAGGATTCTGGACCCAATATGTATTGTTCAACTACGACACCACCAACTGGGAGTCCAAGAATACTACAAATGAATCAACACCCGAAGATATTGCTTCTGAGAGTAGATAAAAGACTGCAATGTATTTTTCTATGTTATTGGAAGCAGGACCAATGCAGACCCCTCTTGAAACTAACAGCTGACCAGATGGATAATAAAGTACCCAAGCCGCAGAAGCTAAGTTTCGGTTGTGTCTACTAGCACCATCGGCGAAACCATAATGACTCATGATATCCAACACAACCTTCAAAAGCAGATCAAAAAACATCACCATCACCTCATAGACCGAAAACTCAGATATGTACAAAAACAAAAACAAAAATATATACAAAAAGCAAGATGCCAAGCTGAGGCCTAGGCATAATACCTTTTCAGATAGAGCCCATTTCTGGGCTCCACCAACTCATTTCCCTCAAAATCAACCAAGGTATAAGCTCCTTTTTTTAGGACCTTTTTAATGATGAAGGGGCTATACCACATAGAACTTGAATTTACCTGCCCCCAGGGAATACTATTCCTAGGCATAAACCAGAACAAGATCACCTTCGTAGAAAACCCTAGGTTTGACCACTTTATCCTACTGAAATTGTACCCATTTCTTATGTGCCTTGTTCATCATGGCAGCATCTCGACACTACTCATCAAGATGTTCCAGATGAAGGAGGTGTTCTTCAAGACTAGAAGTGTCAGGAAGATGTTCTACAACTAACTTAAGAGAAGGAATCTCACACTCAATGGGAAATATTGATTCCAACCCGTAAGCTAGTTGAAACAGAGTAAAACCAATTGAAGTTTTTACTGACATCCGATATGCCCAAAGCGTAGGATACAACATGATATGCCAGTTAGATCTAGTTTTATCAATTGTCTGTTGAAGAATGGTCTTCAAGGATTTTTTCACGGCTTCCACTTGGCCATTGGCTTGAGGATAGTAAGGAGATGAATGCTCTTGCCGGAAACCTAATTTTAGAGCCATCTTAGCCATCATGCTGTTCTGAAAATGACTGCCATGATCAGGGATAATCTCTTTAGGAATACCAAAATGAGCAATAACTTGATTCAAGAGAAAAAGAGCTGTTGTCTCACCGTCATTCCCAAAAGTAGGCATAGCCTTGACCCAATTCGTGAAGTAATCTACTGCTACAATAATGTACATGTGACCTTTAGTCGAAGGTGGGTTACAATTAGTATAATAAATACCCCACTTTGTAAAAGGACTAGCAGTGACAATTGGGAAGAGTGGAGCTGGATGAGCACGCATCTTTCGAGTATACACTTGACACGGATGACACCGTTTGACTGACTCTATACAATCTTTAAAAATTGAAGGCAAAAAGTGTCTAGCACGCAGGATTTTTTGGGTTGCAACAAGCCTAGATAAATGAGCATCATAACCTCCATTGTGGCAATCATTCAACACAACTTCAGCTTCTTCGAGAGTTAAGCATCATCTTAGGATCGAATCGACCCCTCGATGGTATAAAGTATCACCAATGATCAAGTAATTTTTAGCCATGTGACGCAACTTACGACGCTCATATTTCAAAAATTTTGAAGGAAACTTTGCAACCTGAAGATATACAATGAGATCCCCATACCAAGGATCCTGTTAAGAGATGAGAAAAAGATTTTCATCCAAAAAGGATTCATCATAAACTATCTCCTCTCCACAGGGAAACTCAGAAATTAATTCTGTGAAAACTGATGATTTCTTGGACTTGGAAGACATAAAATCAAGATCAAATTCCTGCAAAATCACAATCCATCGATTGTATTTTCCCCCAATCACTCGCCTACTGAGAACAGACTGAAATGGATTGACTACTGCCAAAACGTAAGTTTTTCGAAGGAGAATATAATGTCTGAGCCACTATACAACATGGACAGCTACTAAAGCAAACTTTTCTATCAGAGAATACTGGAGTTTAGGTCCTACCAAGCCTCGACTAAGGTAGTATATAACATGCTCTACAAGAGCATCATCCTCCTGAACCAGAACCATACCGATAGTAGATTTTGCTACTATGAGATACAAGAGGAAATCCCTGCTATAATCAGGTGGACTCAGTATAGGAGCAGAGGTCAATGCTTTCTTCAAAGCATCAAATGAGCACTACGCAAAGTCATCCCATAAAAATGGGACTCCCTTCTTTAAAAATCTCATGAATCCTCTTGTAACTTCGACATAATTTATGATAAATCTCCGCAGAAAATTAGATTTTCTTTGTAGACTTTGAAGTTGATGAATAGATGACGTGGGAGGCAATAGAAGTATTGCCTCAACCTTGAAGGGATCTACCTGAATCCCTTCCGTAGACACAATAAATCCCAACAACCAACTGGATGTGACCGCGAAAACACACTTGTTTGGATTCAACCTGATTTTATAAAAACAACATCTTTCAAATACTTGATGGAGGTGAGAAGGATGATCAATTATCTTGTGAGAACAAGTAGCTAAATCATCCAAGTATGCCTCGATAATATGTTTGATGTCATGGAAGGCATATGACATGGGCCACTGAAAAGTGGCTCCAGCATTTTTAAGGCCGAACGACGTTTTTTTGTAAGCAAATGTACCCTAGGAAAAAATAAATGCAGTCTTATGTTGATCTTCACGACAGATAGTGATTTGGTTATATCCAAAAAAACCATCCATGAAGGATAAAATCTCATTACCGGCACACTCATCAATAATATGATCTATGAATGGTGCGGGGTAATTATCTTTTGGACATGCTTTATTAAGGTCTCTAAAATCAATGCAAATGTGAATTGTCCCTTGTTTCTTATCTACCGAAACTGGATTCGAAACCCACTCTGTCAAAGAAACAGGGAAAATGAATCCCTTCTTGAGTAACTTTTCTACCTCAGCTTTGATAGTTGCTTCCTTCCTAGGGTTGAATGGACGAATCTTTCGCCTCATAGGCTTAGCATTTTCGCATATCTTTACCTCATGCTGGACAATAGATGGATCTATACCAATAATTTCCTCATAAGACCAAGCGAACACATCCTAAACTCTTTAAATAGATCGGTGTAAATTTGAATCTCTTTAGGGGAACATTCAGCTCCAATGAAAACATTCTCGATAACATTGGGATTCTTGAAGATGTTCATCATGATAGTTAGATAAATCACAGCCATATTCCCTTCAGAAAATACCTGTGCTGGTGCTAAAGGGTTCAGAACTGGGTGAACAGGGCTAGAAGACTGAGGACTTGAAAAACTTGACTCAATTTTTCTCAAGTCTAGTAGAAAGTAAGACTGATGATGCAAATCATCCAACGGTCTATCTAAACTAGTCATAGCTTCCAAGATAGCCTCGTCAGATGGAAGAGTGGTATCTAGGCAATCCTAGTCGGAAGAAGAACTAAGTGTGCAAGTCAAGGCCACATCACCATCCAATTCCTCTGGTGAAAGAGAAACTGGAATGGATTCTGCGGAGTCAAAAATAGATCTATAAGAAATCTCAACTTTAGACATTAGAAATTCCATTCCACCCACTTGACCTTCCGCTAATGTGGAAGTAGGGGAAGGTAAGGTCAACGGGTCCAAAAAATAATGAGTTCTGAAGAACTCTTGTCGAATAGGAGCCCTGGAGGACGAAATTGCATTTATATGAATGGAAGGAGGTGGAATATCAAAATTACCCATCAGAGAAGAATACATTCCAACCCTAAGATTCTCAACAGGTGATTTGAAATTATCCACCAAAGGGATAGTTGAGTCGTTATATGAATTCGGGTCTACAGGAGAACAATCCAGTTGATCAACTGTGACAATCCTCCCTTTGTGAGGGAAACAAATAATACGAAACAAGGAGGATGCAATAGCATCCATCTCATAAATCCAGTTTCGCCCCAACAGAAGATTGTAGTCCAAGCTTGCATCAACTATCTCAACCTCTATATTTACAGTTTTACCCCCAACAGAGATGGGAAAAGTCAGGACAATACCATGTGGCCTATGAGAATGACCATCAAACGCACTCAGAAGAGTGGCTGATGGAACAATTGCGAGAGATCTGATTCCCTTCCAGCATGCGAGAGACATCACACCCTCCTCCACGACCATTCGAAATATCGTGAACTTTCGAAACGGCGATCTAATATGGAAAGCCATATGATGTGGGAGTCTCTTTTTAAAATTGGACATATCAAATGTAATCATAAGATAGTTCTTTGAATCAAAAACCCTAATAGCAGTGAGAAGAGGACTTCGTTGAGCTGGACAAGACTGGAGCACCTCGAGAGCAGACATAGCAGAAGGGCTTCACGCCAGATATTCTACAACAAAGCAGTCATGTGTAGCCTTGGAATTTGGATCAATTGTCGTACAATTTGTAGATGCTTTTTGCATCCGAGGTATGGGCTCAATAGTGGGCCTCGTAATGTGAAGCGACTCAGCACTATCAAGAGCACCCTTATCTTTCGTAGAGCTGTGCCATAATCACGAGATATCATGGTGATATCTACGTGAGCACTTATCATATATATGTTTGATGGTGTTTCCCCTTCCTGGGTGCCTCCAGAGGAAGCCCCAGTATTTTGATTCGCGCCAACAACTGACTGTTGCCCTTGGGGAAAAGGGTTTGTTAACATAGCCTGGTAACTTGAAGATCTCTGTTGAGCTAACAAGCGTTGTGCATCCTTAATTTTAGGGCAAAGGTGAGTAAGTTGATCTCTAGTACATAACTTGCATGGAAACTTCGCTTTCTTTTTATCCTTTTGTCCCTCACCAACATGCTCGTTGGATTTATTTGCATTGCCCTTCCCATATTTTCCCTTCTTATTATTATTATGTCGTCCTTTATTCTTCCCTTCGGATCGTTGATTTAATTTTGGGTTTGAAGTTTGGACGGTATTTATTAACAAAGCTTCAGAATAGGTTAGCACTAAAGGCACAACCTGATCCAAGGAAGAAGATTGTATGGAAAACTTCTGCAATTGGATAAGCAGGTTAGTTGCACCATTATTGATCGACCCAATAAGTCCATCACCATGAGGACCAAGTTTAGCTTTGGACAAGTCCAATTTGGAGTGACGAGCGTCAGGAAAATTTTTATTGAGGATCCCAGACTGAGAATAAATTAGTTCTAATTGTTGGGCCCTAAAAATATCCTGTTCCTCAGAAAATACCCCTGATAGGGATTCGTCCTTCGAAATATCTGGCTGCAAGGATTTCAAAAACCATTCCAAAAGGAATTCGTTTGGAATATAGGCTTTAATGAGCCTCTTCCTTCTCCACCATTCCTAAATATGAACAAAAATGTGGGTTGCCTTGTCCTGCTTAAAATTAGCCAAGATTTTAGTCCTAGCATCATAACACATAGGAAAATGAAAATGATTTAAAAACATAGTAGCCAAATCTCCAAAAGTGGAAAAACTACCCCCAGTTAACTCAATATACCACTTAGCTGCATTTCCAGTCAAGGTGCACTAAAATAACCTCAACCTAATCAAATCATCGATCAGGGAGGTTGATGAACACCATAGATCAAAAGTGGTGATGTGATCTACCAGATCTTCTCCATTCATTCCTTCAAACTTTAGAATGTCTGAAGGTAGTTTGGTGGGGACCGGAGGCCACTCTGGACTATATCGGATTGGATCATTGGTCAATTTCGACAAATCTGGCAAGTTTAACATTGCCAGAAATAGTAAACAAGGAGGAGCCTAGGAATTCCATCCCTGATAGGATGAATTCCCCACATTATGAAAAGAATATCCTGGATTTGATGAGGCACCAGGTTGCCAGAAAGAGTTTGTAGAAAAGGTTGGGCCATAGGAAAATCCTTGCGACCCAGAATTTGGAGAAGGACCCCCTCCCAACATGGAGTTACTATAAACCGGACCAGTTCCCCCCACTGAAGCAGTGAATGAAGAAGAAACCCCCTGATAGGGATTCCAAGAATTTGAAACAGGAGAAAAATTATGATAAGCACTTGATGAAGAGAAAGGAACATTCCCTTGGTGACTAGCAAGAAACTGATTCCCTGCCCTTACTGTTGTAAAGATAGGGTTCCAACCTGTAAAGGTAGTAGAACATTGACCTCCAGACCATGGATTAAAACTTTGAGTCTGGGAAGTAAAAGGAAAATACCCTAAGGGAGGGTTTGAATCAGGAATATGCCCACTTCCAAAGGGTAACCCTTGAAAAGAAGCTGATCCACTAGCCATAAAGGAGATGGGTGCAGATGCAACTACAGCAGTAGAAAAGGAAAACGGAGGAATCCCACTAATGGACATTCCGAAACAAAAGGGACCGGATTGAGAAGTTTGTGTTTGGGTGAAAAAAGAGAGAGACATAGCGAAACTAGAAGCAATTGAAGACATAGCAATAGCACCTCCTCCTTCAACTTTAGAAGGAGTCTTAATACTTGCACCACTCACAGCCAAAGCTGCGTTCCTAGTCGTGGCCATCGAAAGGTAAGAATGTGATGGATAAGGAATCTTGGGTCTCTCAAACTCAGGTCCGATGTACTTGAAGATAAACGGAGAACTAGGAGAAAGAGGAGGTGGAAGTGATTCAGGAGGTTTAGGTACTTCCTCTACTTCTAATTCTTCCTCTGGAAATAAAACTCTCGAGGTGAGTGGAGTACTCCTCTCGGTACAGACACTGACACCTGAACCAACTACAGAAACTTCAAGCCCTAATGGAGGATCTCTCTCTGCTGCATCTGATAACACCGGGTGATAATCATCTTCTGAATTACTCCTATGCCTTCTTGAAGAAGGCCCAGAACTTGTGGGAGACAACTCATGAAGCCGTCTTAATCGACGAAGCGATCAGTCAGCCACTTTCAAAGATTTATTAGACTCAAAAAAGTATAAAGCTGAGAAAGCTAGGAGCAAAGAGAACTTAATACAAAGTCCTTAGGATACAACCAAGCAAGCAGCTTTCAGGTATTCCCACTCCAGGTGACTAGGACCGAACACCAAAATACAAGAAAGTGAAAAATAGGACCTCCCAAAAGTAGTCTTGGGTAATTACGACGCAGGCCTACTAGCGAAGGTAACATAAGAAGTTATGCTGACCTCCTAACAACAACCTTTGCCAGTGCAAGTACTCAAGCTTTGCAAGGGAACCCTCCAGAAGCACTGCTGGAAGTGATACAACATTCGTAGTCACCTATGTGATACCTAGGATGGGCAACTAAGGACACGAATCTGTATCAGTAGCCAGGCGGAATGGTCTTAGGTCAAGATTCAGCAAATTAGAGAGGAGGTATCTCTCTTCTCTTCTTGCACTTTCCCTCACTCTTGACTCTCTCGAGGAGAGCTTTCCTGGTCCACGTAGAGGTGTTGGATTTCTCTCATTAATAAACTTCTATGTTTCAAAATTTGAGCGGCCTTGGAGAGTTAACTCTCCACTCACCTAATCCAAGGCCCTACAACCTAGATAGTTGATTTATGACACTTAATACAAAAATTGCTAGTTTTTTTTTAAATCATATCGCTTATTTTAATTGGCTATTATTTTATGTCAAGGGAATATGGAAATGAAACCGATGATTTTTGTATGGTGTAGAAAGAAACCAATGAAAACCAAACTATATGCAAATGCACTGATTGCATTTCGATGAATAGTGATTTCTACACAGGTTCTACGAGACTACTTTTTTTACTTTTCTTTTTAGATAACCAAACTTCACACACCTCAAAAAGTTGCGAAAAAGACTAAAAATTCTTATGTGCACCTAATGCAAATTAATAATGGCATGAAAATCATAAGATGTTAGGTCTAAGAAAGCAAAGAGACATCTCTAATGATACCAAGGTTCATTCAATTTTTGGCAGTAAACAAATCTAGTTCCAGATCATAAACTCAATGTATAAAGATGCCAAAAATATACTTGACATAATAGAATGAAATCAAAGGAAGAATCCCTTCCTAATCAAGTCAAGAACCGATGAATAAAGACTTCAAAAAAGAAACCATTAAGAAAAACAAAAGCAATGGGAAACAATTTTTTTTTGGCTTTTGAGTTTTATAAAGAAAAGAGACTTCAAATAGACCAAGAAACTATCCAGTTACTAAGTCAAGCAAACTTCAAATTTCAAGAAAAACTTCAACAAAATTCCCTAAGCCAATTGTGCTACTCTCGTAGCAGGACTTGTATGAGCAAAAGGAAGACAAGAAACCCAAAAAATCAACTTAGCACAATAGCATAAACTTGTGGCAAACTCGAACTCCAAAGAATAAAAAAAAGACTCTTCGAAAATTGCAACAAGACCTAGTCAATGAAATCAAGAAAACCAAATGCAAAAACAGGAAAAAATCAAAACACAAAGAAACTCATAAAGTTAGGAAAAATCAAATGAGCAAAAGCTCTCTGTCTTGAATACTCAGAACAACGAAGAATATTCAGAAAAAGATCTTGGTGCTCAGGCCAGAATTGTAAGATCAACAAACAAATATTTCACCAAATGAGCCAGTCTTTAGACAATTAAGAGAGAAATAGGCATGAAACCACCTTAAACACAGTCTAGAGACTTGAAAGATACTATAGGAACAAATCACTACAGGCAGACAAGACCAAAAAAGCTTAAAACCAAAAATTTCAAATTTCACTCAGGCATACGCACTTTAGTAGATTTGCAACAAGCGTGCATAGGCGAATGTGGTAAAGGAAAGTCCTGTATACGCAGGTTCCTTTACAACAAACAACGTGTATACACGACTACGCAAAAGCAAAAGTGCGTATGGAAAAGTAAATAAGGAAAAATAAAAAATGTTAAGCCTAATCAAGAGACCAAGTCTTTAGTTTGACTGGAAAAAGATTTACTGAACTGGAAAAAGTTATTGAAACTACTGGGAACCTTCAAGATAGATGAAACAACCCAAAAGGGAAATCACAAGAATGTGATCCCCATTGGAGTCACCATTTCTATTTCGGGAAATAACTCCCTAAAGGTTTTGGGTTAGCAACCTTCACATATCAGGGGCATACCATTCAATAAGGACTCACCTAACCTATATTTTTATGCTAAAAAATAGATATAACAAGTTACGTAACTTACCCGAAAGTCCTACGTTTTATGTAGATCCCACGGAGTGCAAACCCCTAGCAAATCCTCGTGCTTCGTAACCTAGAAATCAAGAAAGAACGAACACGAAACACTAGTTTTACAACATATGTTGTTCCTAGATGTCAGTGTAACTCATGTATAATATCATATAAACAATACTGGATGTTCAATTAATGATCTTTACACATATATAAAGAGATATAAACACGTGAATTTTGGGAACAAGATGGTTCTTCTGATTATAAATGGCATGTACAATAATAGAAAAGTGGAGAGATCACCTGAATTCTTCCATGACCTTCGAGTAGACCGTCCTTTGGATCCATCCAGCCCTCACCTCGCTAGGATTCTTCCAAGATGTGTGCAAACAATATGTCATATAGGATGATGATCATCTCAAGGAAATGAGGGTTTCTTGAATATACCTAGGAAGTGTAGGAGGCACGGGAATATCAGAATTGAAATAGGGCTCCAACATAGTATAATATCTATAATTTTCTCCCTCCCTTAGGCCATACACATGAGGGGCTTTTATACTCCCTCAAAGTAGTTTCAGCAGTTGGAAACAATTGAGCCATGGGCTAGGGTGGTTGAATTACGAGAATAACCATCACCCTGCCTCAAAAATAAGGAACTTTATATATTTTTTAATGATTTAAATCGCATACGCGGAAAAGTATGAACGGACTTGCGTATATATGCGGAAAATTCTAAGCATGCTCGCATATGGGATTTTAGACACTGTTTTTTATGAAGTTGTTCAAGTCTGGGGGGAAAGGCTGCCTAAGGCCAAAGAGACAATCATTATTCACATGAGGGTGAAAAATGATGGTATAACACCTAGTGAGCCACTTGCCTTGGTGCATGAGTTATCCATCTTTGACAACCTGATACAATTGGATCTTCTCTTAGAAAGTGTTCTTGATATACGTGTCCATGATACAATCAATTGTGTCTTGTTCCATGAAATCTAGGTTTAGCTCTGTTTCTGTGAGTTTTTCGACAACGTATGATGTATCTAGTAATGGTGGAAAGTACAGACGAAGGTAGTCCACATTGAACACTCGGTGCAAGCCAAGGAATTACAGAATTTTGACCTCAAAATAATTATCTTCCACAACCTTGGTGATGATGTAAGGCCCATATTAGAGTGGTATAATCTTATGATGGGATCTAGTAATTATGTTTTCTGCAAATGAAACCAAAATTTGTCACCCACATGAAAATTTTGTGGCACCCAATGTTGATAATGTCAATCCTTGTACTTGTCATTGGACTTCTCCAAGATGTCATGAACCTGTTGGAAGATATTTTGGATGCATTCAATAAAATTTGTTGCTTTATCAGCCTAGGACTGTACATGTGTGGATTAGGACTATGCAGTAACGTGCAACATGGTGACATCAATCATAAACAATGGTTGAAATCCCAAACCCACTTGAAAGAGATTGCAACTAGTCAAGCTATGGAAATATCTATTATTATTGTGTTGCACATAGGGAAGGATTTCATCCTAGGTTCATGGGTGCTTGGAGTTGTACATGTAGAGTATGTGCACTATAATCTTATTGAAAACCTCTCTCTGGACATCAAACAGGGGATGGAATGCAGTCGAATTTTTGAGCATGGTGTCCAACAATTCCCAAAGGCTTGACCAAAATGTGGTATGGAACTTGCTATCGCGATATAATACCTACAAGATCCAAAAATGTACCCACACTGATTCAAATAATAGTTTGGTTATGTCCTCTACTATGATATACTTCTTGGAGGCTCCCATTATAGCCATCTTAGAAAATTTTTCCATAACCATAAATACATAGTAATTACCATGATTGGTAGAGGGGAGGCCAGAAAGATAGTCCATGCATATGGATTCCCAAGGCTGGATGGGAGTAGGAAAAGGAGTGTAGAGGCCTTGCTTATTAATGGTTGGCTTAGTGATGGCACAGTCAATGCAAGATCTGATATATTTTCTAGCATCATGTCAATGTTTTGGCCAATAAATGTAATTTTTTAGTACCATTACAATTTTCTCCATACCTAAGTGTCATGAGACCTAACTGTAGTGCACCTCCCAGCTAAGCTTGGCATGCTCACTTGAAGCAATAGAAAGGTGGCCTCGATATCATAATAATGTGTCTTAGAGGTGGAAATCAGGAATTTGATTTCCATCCACTAGCATCTGGTATGTGGTGGCGAAACCCAGATAATTTTTGTACAATCGTGTCTATACAGAGGTCTCATGGCAACAAGAGTTGAGAACTGTAGTCAGTATTGCAATTGGGGGTCAATTGAGGCATTTTGAAACATGATTGGTGCCGCCATTTTTTTATTTAATGTTCAAGTGTAATTATTGTAGATATGCATACCACTTCTAATGGTGATCATTTTACAAATTCCCTTGTGTCTGCATAAATTGAAGAGGTTGGTGATTGGTGTGGATGACCATCTTCTTCCCCATAATGTAATGTTTCCATTCTTAGAAAGCCTGAAAGATATAATACATTTCCTTATCGTGGGTGGGGTAATTTCGAATTACATTGAAAAATGTCTCACTATGATAGGCCACTAGATGCCTGTGTTGGGTGAGGAATGCACTAGTAGTATAGTGAGATGGATCTATCTCAATTTAAAATGGTTGATGAAAGTATGGAAACATGATTATAGTTGTAGAGTAGATGCGATGATTCATCTTAATGAACACCTATTGTTGGGACTTGGACATTAAAAAATTTCTTTCGCCCAATTCTTAGTAATTAGACTCAAAGGCTAAGTGATATGAGATAATCCCAACATCAACCTCTGATAAAAATTTGTGAGGCCCAAAAAGATGTGAAACTATGTTAGAGTGGTCAGGGCTGACCAATCCATAATGAATTGGATCTTAGCCAGATCTAGATGCATGCCTTTCTTATATATGATTAAACCCAGATATTGGACATGGCTCATGCCAAAGGTGCATTTCTCTAAGTTGGCACACAATTTGGGTTGCCGCAGGGTTTGAAGGATATGCCAAATGTATTGCAAGTGCTCTTCCCAAGTCTCACTTAATATGAGGATACCATAAAAATTAACAAACATGAACAAGTAGATGAAGGGTTGCAATATGTCATCCATCAACCTCATAAAAGTAGAAAGAGAATTTTTTAACCTGACGGGCATGACCAAAAATTCCAAAATTCCTTCCTTGGAATTGAAGGTGACATTCCATACATCTATAAGCTCTATTGGAACCTTGTGATAGGCATACTAGATGTACCTTGCCAAAATACTTGGCCCCCTTAGACTATTACAAAAGGTCGTAAATCTGTGGGTTTGGATACAAGCTCCAGACATTGAATTTTTTTAGTGTCCAATAATCAATGGAGAGCCTCCAGGTCCCATCCTTCTTCTGTACAAGTAATATTGGGCTCCCATAGGGTGAGAAACTTGGTTGGATTTGCCCTTTTTTAAGCAACTCTTGGATCTACCACTTGATCTATTCACTTTCTGGAATGAAGCAACAATATATCAGCCAATTGGGTAGGGGTTCTTTGAGAGTCAGATCAATCGAATTATTGACTTGAAAATGCAAAGGTACCACTGAATGGTGAAGAGAAGATGTCCCTATATTATTCCACAACCTTATCAAGCTATTTCTGCTGTGTGGAGGAACGCTTACGAGGGGCCTTAGATGTGGCCATGATCTTCCCCTTACTTTGAGATTGAATCAGAAAGAAAATACATTTCCTGTTATAGAAAATGATCTTACTTCATTTCTTAGTAGAGATTAAAGACATGGCGGTAGGTGAGGCTACCTCCAGTATACCGTATAACTTATTTCCCAAAGTAATAATAATACTGTGAGGCCTATAATCATACCCAACATGACACTTCCAAAAGTATGGTTGGCCTAATAATAAATCACAAACTTCAAGAGGAGCAAAATCACATAGTACCTCATCCATGAAGGGCTTGATGTGTAGAGAAGGCCACACTACTATTTAACACAAAAATGTGATGTTAGTGAAGCCACCCAGTGGTGTAGGAATGCAAGTGTGGTGTGGTTGGTAGGCCCAAGAAGTTCATGATATCTTCTAAAATGGGGTTATTTTGGCTCCTGCTTTCAATAGTGACTGCAGCGGAAAACCATTCACCCACATCAGTGAGTCGAATAGATGCCCCCCTCCTCTAGATATTCGAGCTCAACCTTTTAGATCTTGGTGGTGGAAATGGTTGCATTGGACTCTCCATCAATAATATTCTTCCCTTCGTCATTCATTTTTTTGTGTTCAAACTTAGACTTGGAACATGCATATGACTCTTAAGCCTTCAATTCAAGTACTAGTGATTACTTGGATCGACACTCACTTGTGTTATGGGTAGGGATTTTATGGAACTCACACCACCTTCTTGTGTCGTTCTTTGTCTTCATGGTGCTTTTATTTTCTTGCATCTTTGGCAGGTTGTCATGGGTCACCTTGCCTCTTTTTTTTCATTGTTTTTCGATATGGAGGCGCTTTTTTTCTCCTTCTAATTCGTAGATCCAAAGTCACGCTTCTTTGGTTTAATTTTTTTTCCAATCTGAGAAACATATCGGTATAATGCACCAAGCGACGGGACGTCTAAGAAATGAATTTCTTATTGAATTTATTTATGCATATAGCCATGGTACTTGAGCACCAGATGTCACTCAGATTTTTTGATACCAAACTTTGTTCTTAGAGTATGAATTTTTTTTGTGAGCTCATGCACATATTGGTCCCTTTTTTTATCGTAGTGTGGCCAACTATATGTACTTGTCCTCATAGCTCACCATGGGTTAATATTTTTCCTTGATAGCATCTCGGAAAGAGTTCTAAGAGGGGGGTACTATAAATAGAGAGGATTCCTTGGCCCTTTTCTCAAAGTGAGTTGCTTACCAATCCTTCACATGGGGAGCAACCTTAAGTAGTGCAAAAGTAATATTCTCCCTATCAGAGAAACTATGGACCGAAAATTAACCTTCCAAGAGATTCAACCATGTATCTACAACATATGCAGTTAATTTACCTTCGAATATGGGGATATAATATTTCACTTTTACCTTAAAGAGGGTGGCACCTCTAATGTGATTTTTAGATGAATATGCATCACTAGTGGGCATCCGTGGAAGGATCTAGGAAACTTTGTAGGAAAATTTGTCCATCATTGTGTTCATTTTTTGCGTGAGGGCTTCTTTGAGCAATATTTTGAAAGGATATCCTACTCCCTTGTCTTTATTTTCTTCTGCCATGGGATAGAGTCAAGGTCAGTGAGGCATTTCTTACAAAGGTTCAACAAGTTCAATCCCTAACTCCTTATGCCCCGACCTTGTTTGGGACATGCATAGACAAACAAAGAAAGATTAGACTGCTTCGATACCACTAATCCAAATTTATGAAGGAATGAAATAAAATACAAATATGAATAGAAACATAGAGATACAGCTTAAAAAAAACTTCAATTCATTAATAACAAAGTACTGAAAATTGTTTACATGCATAATGGAAACAAACTAGCTCAGACAGTGGTATCTTATCTCTGAGAAGCAATGTCGCAGTTGCATGCCTTCTGAACTATGTTACAATGACGCTCAAAGGCCTATTTATTAGTCAAAACAATGGAAAACCCTAAACATCCAAAAACCTAACCTTAGGAGATTAAGCAACAAAATTTTGTGGGCCTTCTTAGGGTAAATTGGTACATCAACTTCTCTGGCTCATAAATTTTACATATGATCTTTGTTTGATGTGTATGATACCTCATTAGAAATATCTATATGAGGACTATAAATTTCAACTACAAACTCATATTGTAGGTTACCATTTTTCTCGTTTTCCAAAAAACTTCGTTTAGGGCCTCAAAATGGCTCTGGAATTTTAGGACCCAAAATCTCGCAAAAATAATAAATAATGCTACAATTAAAGAAAGTAAAAGAATCAATGGTGGGGCTCCAAGTGGAATAGTTGGGTGGGCACAAATATCCACATAGACCACATAAATATGTAAATATATGCAAAAATTGAAAAAAAAAACCTATTTGCAAAACTAATTAAATTTCATGCAGACCAAATACTCCATAAGACAAGTTATAATGTTTTCCTTTGACTTATGGCATAATAGGTGCAAGCACAAGAATACAATGTCTCTACAACACACTACATATCTATTTGTTATCCAAGGGAAAACAAAAAATGGTTATGAGTCTTAATAAGGCATGCCTACAATGGCCCCATTAAACTATATTTATTGTAATTAACTTCATCAACACTATTAGCACTAATTACCTTATTTCGATCTTAGGATTTACATGTATTAGGATAGTTAAAATTTTGGACCTAGTATGGATTTACACCACATTGCCAATTTCACATTTAAAAAACACATATCAAGCATTGTCATTTCTAGCTATAACTAAATTGTGCATGTTTGAATTTGCTCAAAACTCACATCCATACTATGGATGAACTACTTTTCTCATGTTATCCATAATGCATTCTCCTTTTCCTCTATGGTTGGGTAAAAACAAGGCTTTAGCTATGATAGGTAATAATATTGGATGGATGTTAGATATAATTAGTTGATAGCATAAACCAAAGTTCATTTTAGGTGCTCCATATGCCATATGTATGGTCACCTTGGGATAAATTGCCCCAATGAGTTTCTTTTTGGTGAAGGCATCATGGAAGAGAGGATAGAGGCTACCAAACATGACGACTTTTTGGCAAAGGTGGTAAAAGAAAAAATGGACAATAATACTTTTTAAAAGGTAGACTAATTTCTTAGAAAACTGCTTCCAATATTGTTGATAAGATTTTACAATATACATTTAAAGATAAGGGAGTTCTTGATAGTGGGTAATAAAGAATAAATAGAGAGATAGAATTAGATATATTACAAAATATTAAAAATTCTTAAATATTAAAATGATATACTTATAAATTATTCAATCCTTTCTTTTACATAATTAAATGAATAAAGAAATTTCAATTTTATTTTTAGTATTATGGTACATTTTCTTGAAATAATTGATTAAATACAATAATTATATATAAAGAAGATTAAAATATATTAAAAATTTTTAATTATGATATTGGAAAAATTCTAAAAATAAATTTAAAATAAAATATTTAAGACAATTCAATATCATAGTTTATTAACCTTTTATGTAAATATATAACCATATATTATAACTATATAATACATATTTGAAATAACAATTTTTAAACACTTAAATTCTAATATATCATTAA
This sequence comes from Pinus albicaulis, assembly GCA_034641835.2. Lineage (NCBI taxonomy): Eukaryota > Viridiplantae > Streptophyta > Pinopsida > Pinales > Pinaceae > Pinus > Pinus albicaulis. The sequence continues at coordinate 188,744,984 of CM076583.1, read as the reverse complement.
AATTTATATACAAATTAATTAATTTATTTTGGCTAATATACTCATATTTAATATAAAAGACAAATTTAATTTTTATCATTCAAATTTATATATAAATTAATTAATTATTTTATTAAAATAATTATATTTAACATTAAAAATAAATTTAGTTTTTATAAAAAATATAAAAAATAATATTTTACTAAATCTTATTTTTTAATGACACTTATTACTGATATCATTTAGACACACTAAGTATACAGCCACAAATAGTTTATTCTTCTCATTACTATTTCATAATTTGACGATCGTATACATTCATCCTCCCAATTGAGAAAGTATTTGGCAAAGCATTATATGGTTGATGCCAATAATGTTGTCTCCATATTATTAAAAAGACTAAACCTCGGATAAAATTTGCTTTTGCCACTTATTAATTCATTCCTTATATGTTTGGTATAATGGGATAAACATGACATCTTCCCATATCATATTGTTTTGGTAAATGCAAATTTGTCTACTCAATTATGCTCCCATACCACTTTAGAGTTATCATTGTCTACGTGACTGTGTGTAGCCTTGAATATTAAAGTTTTCTATCTAATTTTTTTTATGCTTGACATATTAGTCATTTTAAGATAGAGATTGTTCATAGTTATTTTAATTCTCAAAATCCCCTTATCAACATATTACAAATATTTACTTTATAAAAATATCATTCTTAATAAAGTTAATATTAAATTTATACTATAAAAATATTTAAAATATTTGAATTATGGTTTATATCAATATAGTCCTATTGTTATACTAAACTATGAATACTATATGATTAAATATCAAATTAATTATTGAAAAGAAATTATCTAATTCAAATAATAATTTAATGTATTTATAATATGAAAAAAATGTTGTTTATATTTATATTAATATATTTATATATTAAAATATTTATTTAAATCATATTGTGAGTTAATATTTTTTTCATTAATATTTATTAATGATCTATATATTATATAAATAGTTTTACATATAATATTATTAATTGCAATATATATATATATATATATATATATATATATATAAATTTTTTTTATAGAGCTACTTAAAGTATTAAGTTATTTTTCTGTCTATTTTTAGGTTATATTTGTGTTTTTTTTTTTGCCAACATTTGGTAACAAACACCTAGGGTTGTGCTTCTTTAATCAACATATCTTTACATTTTTACTATAACTTTCTTTTTGAGAATTTTTATATAGAAAGATTTTTGGGAGGCTCAGAATAAATATCATGGTAAAGGTTGTCAAAATGTTAGGGTCCAAATCATTGAACTCTCTAAGATATAGCCTATGGAATTTAAGGTTTGTGACTAGTTTGGGAACTGATTTCAAATGAGTGATCTTAAGATTTTCGATTAAAATTTTTCAAGGTAAATTTTCATAATGCGAAATTCTCAAGATACTAAGGAAATATAGAAAAGTGCATCTTATAAAAATGTCAACTTTTAAATAGCTATATTTTATGGGATATATCCTACGGAATTTAGGGATTTCACTTGCCCTAAAATTAACTCATATGGGAATTTCCATAAAAAAATTTAGTGAAGTTACAAATTATTTTAGGAGACACATCAAAGTGACTAGGACAGAAATTTTGGGTTCTATGGCGCTCACAAGGAGTAGGGTCATTATATGCTTCAATACTATGAAAAAACATAATATAATCAATGTAGGGAAAAACGTCATATTTATAGAATCTCGTAGACTTTAGACTTCAAATTTCCCCTCAAAGTTTTTTCTAAATGATAATATTAGGTCTTTAAAACTAATCTCTTTGTATCATGATGTATCCAACAATATCCATTTGAAATCACATCAAACATACTTTAAACTATTCAATCTTACTTTATTAAAGTGGATTCCCAATGAGGATGATATAACAATTTGGCAATGTATACCTTTGAGGAAAAGTATTTGTAGAAAAACATGTAAATATTTTCATTAAGATATATACAATCTTAACCATAAATGGATCCTATAAAAAATAATTTCTAAAAAATAGGGAACAATTTAGCGATGCCAAACTCATCTACCACTAAGTTGCATGTTTTTTTTGACATTTCAAGTTGATGAAACACGCAATATTTACATTGATAGTGATGATCAACCAATATTATCTAATTTTTCTTTGGGTGGATTGTTTGCGCAAGAAAAATAGAGGAAGCACTAGTGGCTTGGAAGGAGAAATCATCATTTTTTTTCCTAATATAGATTTCCAAGTCTAATTTGGGAAGTAAGAATCCAAAGGAATTGTAAGAATACTAGAAATATGTTTAAAAAATTTAGTGATAATGATTACTATGAAGGCACATTTAACATTCAAAAATCATATCAACAATAATTGTATAATTTTGTTTCCATTTATCATGATCGATGATGAGGGTAAGAAACCCAGAGCTATTAAGGAATATATCAAAAGGAGAATAAATCAAAACCACGCATAATGGCATGTAAAGTCCACTTTCTAACTTCAAAAGGTGTATTTGCAAATGTTTTCAAGAAATTCAAAAATATGGGAAATATTGTTTAAACTACTAAGTTTAGGATTTTGTTGGCCATGAACCATTAGCATGACATCATTAGTATAATAATATATTTTGGAAACTATAAGGAGTTGCATGCAACTAAATATGGTGGATTTTATATGGTGGTTTTCAAAGGTGGTTTTTTTGTAGTGGTTTTTAATGGTGGTTTTCTATGGTGATGTTCAATGGTTGATTTCAAATATGATTTTCGTATGGTGGTTTCAAATATGTTTCTCAAAGGTGATTTTAAAAGGTCATTTTCATTTTAAATCAATTTAATATCAAGAAATAATTTAAAATATTTCTTTATGATTCTTTCATTTCAAAGAAATAAAAAAAAATCTCAATACAACATTAATTTTAGAAAAAATAAAGAGAATAATTTTAGGGAAAAAAACCTACCTTGACCATCATACATTTTTTAGTGATACCTGCAATCCGTGCACTAGTGGGAGGGTGACGATTTCCTAAGTCAAGCTCTATGTTCCTCAGTCAAGTTGTATTTCGTGCAATCCTCGGTTGAACTATTTCTAGTTGTGGTCTATGAAAAAATTGTGTTCATAGACCATGAAAATAATTTTGAAGAACATAAAGGAGCTCAATTGAGCTCCTTTATGCCCAAATTATGATGCAAAATAGCTTGATCGAGTTATGGGCTTGATTGAGCTATAGGCTCAATAATTTTTTTTTTCAAAAATCTATGCCTTTTCACTTTGGCGGGAATTTTGAAAAAAAATAAATTGATTGATCACCTAAGTAACCATGGGTTACATAAGAACTAAATCGGGTTTTTGTTTCACAGTTCGATCGAGTAATATTTAAGCCCTCAAATAGCTCGATCGAGCTTTTTTTTTCTCCTTCGACCCTATTTGCTTGCCAAAAAATGTAAAAGACCTCCGTGGATTCACCCATGAACAACTATATGCATGATTCATATAGCATCCAACTATATTTAATGACAAACCTAAATAAAAAAATTTGCTAAATTCTGAGACAACAAAAATGTAACTTCTTATTCAATTAATCAAATTCCAACTATATTAAATATCCATATTTATAATTAACATCAAATTATTAATTTCATATATTCTAAATATGGAAATTTTTAATTAATATAAACTCAAAATTATGTAAATCAAATTTATTAGAATGTTTTTTTTTCTTTATATTCGAATAATCAAATTCTAACTATATTAAATATCCAAATTTATAATTAACATATCCACCCATGTTCTTTATATCCACTTCGAGGTGTCCGTTCATGCTTTGTGTGACATGGTGCATGGTTTAATTGTATGAATATAATAATTGTGCATTTCATGATTTATGTTCATCCATAGATATAATTTAATGTTATAAAAATTTTGTAGAGTTGTTGATACATTGTGTGGAGTGCAGAGATGTAGAGGAAGTTTTCTTACTTTGCACAATGTATAGAAAAATATACGCATGATTGATATAGCATGAAACTATACTTATGGATGAAAATAAATCCCAAAATGTTCAAATTTGGAGACAAGTAAAATTTAACTTCATATTCAATTAATCAAATTCCAACTATATTAAATATCCAAATTTATAATTAACACAAAATCAGAGTTCTATAACTCAAGTTTTTTAAAATGATACCTCTATTTTATATATCCACCTTGAGGTGTTATTTCATGCTTTGTGTGTTGATATCTTGTTATTTTGAACCCATTTTTAAACAAAATATTTTAAAACCTTAAAAATTATTTATTTTCAAAACCTTATATAAAATAATCAATATAATTTATAATGACAACATAACAATAATACCATAAATATGTTAATTTACATGTATCAAAAACAACGAAACCTATAACCAAACAAATTATAGCCATAACATGTGTGAAAAACAAGTCTACTAAAGTTTGAATAATACATGTCACAATCATGAAAATGAGAATTAAATCTCAACTCCATACCAAAATATTGTTTATCCACAAGGATAACAAGTAACCAATCGACAGTGAAGTTGCTCGAAAAGAAATGAATAACCACATCCTCTATAGCCAAATGCTATCTTAAAAAGAGTGATAGTTGAATAGATTTACGAGTGATAGTTGAATAGATTTAATGACACAGTTGAGTTTGTTGATGAAGGACTCACCAAGATTAGATTCCTTAAAGCATTACTTGACAAAATAAAAATATGGGCCAATCAAACAACATTAGAGAGATACTATGATAAAGTTATAGATAACAATGAACAAAAAAATTAAAATGGAACAAAGATTACATGACAAAGCTTTCATTTTTTTGGACTTCAAAGGTGCGGAGGAAAAATTCATTTTTTTTCCTCTGCACCTCTGGATTTCAACACGCTTGCACTCTGTATAATGAAATTTTCCTCTACACCTTGGAATAAAATTGATTATGGCACAACCAATTCTTGCATTAAATTTCAATGAAACTGTAAATTAAAGATATCTTTGCAAGAAAATGTAATAAAAGAGTTGAACAATTATTGAGTTAGCAACATGTTAAAACCAATTTTTTGAATATTTATTGTATTTGGAAAAATATATTCCCAAACAATGTTTATGTGTGGATGACTTTGGATCTCATTATCTTTAAGGACTTCCCTCAGGAGCATTAATTCAGGATTGTGTTTTTATTCTTTGCAGAAGCTATATTTTGGTGTGTGGAGAAAGGGAGTGTGGGATAAAGTGTGTGTGGGGAATGCATGTGCAGTGAAAGGAAAAGAAACTCCTCTGCATGTGCATACAATTTATCCCACTCCTCACATAATTGTGTGACGATAAATAAATAAAAAGTTACCTTCACATGACTAGAGTAGTTCTAAAGTCCTAATGTGCAAGTTTGGAACCTCCCATTGATGCCTTCCATACAAGGTTTGAGTTAATCATGATTTTGTTTTTTCTTATTTTTGCTATCATGTTTCCTTGGAGGTGTAGAGGAATATTTCATTGTTCAGAGTGCAGAGGTGTGGTCATGGCCGCCATGCCATTATTATTATCACTTGTGAACGCTTATTCCACCCATTTATACCATTCTTCATCACGTCATTTATTATAATTTATTATTTAAATCCATTTTATAAATGATTTATGCTCTTATGGATGAATATTATTTATCTTCCTTTATTTCTAATAAATCGATGATTATGAATTATTTTATCAATGATAGTTTTAATAAATTGGTTATAACATTATTCACCATTTTTAGCCTCCAAGGTAATTTCCAGATTGAAGATTTGATCATTAAAAGTGCCAACTCAGAAATGCGCTGGAATAAGGAGTGACAGTTTTGCGGTTGATATTATGAGCAAATGAAGACGAATCTGGAAAATCCGGAACATGGGTTTTGTCCAGAACGTGACAGTTTTGCGGTTGATATTCTGAGCAAATGAAGACGAATCTGGAAAATCCGGAACATGGGTTTTGTCCAGAACGGACCCAATTAACTTTATTTAAGAACGGTTTGCCCAAATTCGGCCTGTGTTGAGAGATTCGCAGAGTTCTTTAAGCACGATTTTCTCAGTTCTGTTGTTGCGGCCGTCCTCCAAATCTCAGCTAAAAAGCCAAATTCGACTTGCTGTTGTTGAAAGATGGATGTAAATATATTTTCTTGTTGATCAATTGGTTGGAAGAAATCCAATATTGTTATGGGAAGATTGTATTTACTATTCAATTTCTCCTCCTTCTGATTATAAAAGGAGAAAGCACGTATTGTGTAAAAGGGGAGGATTTGGGAAGACGTTTCATGTAATTTCCTGTTAAACAACAGCTCTGATTATTGAGTCTCGTTGAGAACTGGTTCATTATATTTCTGTCCAATGCATTAATATAAGCTTGGTGATTATCTCATCTCTGCGTCTGGATTAGCCTAAGGCGGTGTCCCCTTGGAGGCTAAGGGCCCGGCCCCGGAGGACACTTGCTGCTGTATATTATCTCCTTGGTTTATGCGTGGTTTTGCTTATCAGCTTGAATCCGTAATCTGATGTGTTTTGTTATCTTATATTACAGCTCTGTTATATTTCATATTTCGTTCTCTGCAACAGGAACACCGTAATCTTCATTCTAACGTATTGCTATTCCTTTAAAACCGTTACCGTAACATTGCCGTTCTCTACATAATGCTATTGCTGTTTAATTGCAGAGTAATCAAGCTGTAACCTTCTTAAGTTGGTATTACTGCATTTCTCTATGGTTTATACTTCACACGATTGCTATTCAATTGATGTTGTGGTTCCATTATGGATTGTAATCGTTACCCTTTCTAACCAGGATTAATACTTGCAGTATCAGACTCAGATTACTATTAATGTGTGCTTGTGTTAGGGGATTATTATGCATTTGTATTTGGCCGTCTAGCGTGTTGTGTGCGTATATTATTTATGTGTTATTTATATAATTTATCAATAGTCATTTATGCTGACCCATTAAACGTCAGTTCCATAATTTGCACTAGAAAGTAGAAAGGTATTCTTATTTGATTGCGAAGAGTGCATTTGGGTCAATAGATTAAGTTTGGTTACAACTGCAGACTTGTTGTCGTTTCTTTGTTCATTTTAGATTTGTTGTTGTTCAATTCTTTATTTGCTTGTTCTATTTACTCGCATTTTGTTGTTTTGGTGTGAGAAACGATCTAAAGAAGTGTAGTGAGCTTCGGGTGTGCTTTGCTCCCAGCTCCCCGGATTGATGATGCAACCGCTCTATTTCACTCTCCATCGGTTCCAAAGGGATGGAGGGCTCTTCTTAAACCCTTGGTGATAGGTTTGCTGGTTCTGAATGTGTGATTTATTCTTTTGAAGTAACTTAGTTATAGACAAGCTTTCATTTACTTTTGGATTTTAAGCACTATACTGCAAAACATTACTCTTGAGTAAATAGCCGCCTCAGACTGAGTACACTCTTGAAATAAAAAGTCGTCCCTGGGTTGATAATTAATGTGAAGGTAATTAGGAGTTAAAAAGACCCTTTTTATCACTCCACATTTTGGCGCCGTTGCCGGGGAGAGTGTAGCCATTTCTAAAGAGTAGTGTGAATCTGATGAGTGCCTGCTAGGGAAGAGTTGGATCTTAAAAACGGAAGGTAAGAACCTACGTGCGGAGTATGTAAAAGCCCTGCTCCACTGTCCGCTTTCCTAACAGATTTGTTGTTGCTTTGTTGGGTAAAAATAGATGTTTGAATTTTTGTGTGAATGATTAGGAAAAAGATAGAATTTTTTTAAAAAATGGATCACATGATCTCATGCAAGTGGTGATGTAAGCACCACCCATTTCACTAACCGATTGACAGGAACATTTGAAGAAGGAGCCTCGAAGAAACACATGAAAAACATCTTATATTATGGTAAGAAATGGCTCACGTTTCTACTTTTGAATTTCCTATCAAAGATCTAGGAGGAGTGATACAAATGCACATAATTCCCCCATCTTTACCAAATTTTCATGGTTTAGCAAATGAAGATCCAGATACATTCTTATTTGAGTTCGAAATACTTTGTAGAGGATATGATTATTGTACTAATGATCAAAGATTGAAAGTGTTTCCTCTTACTCGAAAAGGAGCAGCTCTCCGATGGTTCATGAGCCTAGGTGGGAATTGCATCCAATCATGGGAGGACATGAAGAACATATTCTTGAAAAAGTACCAAGACTATTGCAAATCCAATGAAGATATTTTCAGTATAATACAAGGGGAAGATGAAAGTTTGGAGGACTATGTAGATCGATTTCAATACAACCTTCAAAAATCAAAATATAAGCATTTGGAAAAAGAGATCTTAAAAACACTCATTCTTAAAGGAATCAAAGATGAATTTTTAGAACTCTTAAATCTGATAGGAAAAGGTGATGTTTTTCAGTTATCATATGATGATGTTTGTGAGTTGTGCATAAGGTATTCAAGAGGAATCTCCAAGGCTGGTAAGAATTCTAGAGATGTTTGTTCTTTCTTTTCCAAATCTGCTACAAGAATAGGAGACATAAGAGCTGAAATCAATGATTTACTTGAACATTTTAAAGTTGATTTTATTACCTCTCTAAGTTCAAAATTGGATGCTTTGCAGGTTCATAAAAATAAAGAATTGGATGAAGTGTTTTTCACTCATGACCGAAAGGAGCATACCATAGATGGTTGTTCTTCCTTATCTAGGATGGAAGTAGCATATCAAAGAGGTGAGGAAGCTGCAATAAGGTCAAAACCATGGAAATCATGGCCTACAGGTATGGTTCAAAACACTCCCTCTTCACTTTCTTACTTGCATAATTCATTATGGAATACTAATGTGTTAGGGCAGCCATGTCAATTTCAATATAGCCACCAATCTTGTCTACAAGTTTGGCATGGCTCACCTTATGATTGCATGACTACTCTCCCTCATCTTGTAGCACAAGCACATTCTCCATATTCTCCACCAGCTCTTCCACAACACCTTGCTTGCCCATCAAAACCATTCACACAACCCAATCAACCACATCATCAAAATGCTCCATTCCTTACACATTTTCCTGCTCAACTAATTCCACACCCTCACCACAATAAACCAGTACAACATACTTACAGTGTTGAACTGCCAAATTTACCCACCCTTCCCACCCATTCTATCTCACATGCGCCATTAGAGAAAACTTACAATGAGATTCAGAATGTTTCAAATTCAAAAATTGTAGAAGTTATGGAAGAAAATGAGCTTACTTCTAGTTTGCATCAACAAACCATTTTGAAAGCTCAAGAACTTAATCATATGATGGATATGGGAAATCAAGAAAATAACGGATATATTGAAGATTGGTTTCACTCCATCACTTGTTCGCAACATTGCTCCACACTTCAACAATTTTTGACTCCATCTTTTCACGGGAAGTTGGCTTCTCATACCCTGATTTTCATTAATATGCATTTTTCAAATTTGGGTATGTGTATACGTGAAGCCTTATTTCGAAAATGGCTCCACTGGAAGTACTCATATACGTAGTCATATTCATTTTTTCAAATAGGTTAGTGTAGAAAATAAAATAAATAAGGGAATAAGTAAATGCATTTTGTTTTTTTATGTAAAACTAGTTGTTTTTTTTGTTGCAACACGCTATCGAAATCAACATCGGTGATAAATATTTCAATTTATTTGTGTATGTAGATGAATTATATTGCAAATAACAATTCTATAAACACTTATATTCATTTTTATCACCAATTTGAAAAAATGCTTGAATATCATTTTTTTGGCTTGCGGGCTTGATGAATTTTCTGGAAAAACAGTCGGGACAGTCATGTTTTGAGGGACCAAAAATGAATATTTTTAAAACCTGTTTTTACCCTAGGTAGCCCTTGATGTCTACTTTCTAACCCAATTTGAATCAGTCAATTTGGATTTGAAACGAAAAAGTTAGAACCAAAACATTGACCGGATGTCTAGTGGACAACTCAGGAACAGAGTTGGGACAGTCAGTTTTTGGAGGCCTAAATGAATGAATTTTTAAAACCTGTTTCTATGGTAGATTCCCCTATGAATCTAGTTTACAATGCAATTGGAATCACTCATTTTCGATATCGTATGGGGAATTTATGATCAAAATACTGACTGTCTATCGTAAATCAGCACCCTTAAAACTCTGTTTTTCCGGATGTTCCTTACAGTGTTTGACCTATCAATTTTTCTTGTCTTCAAAACCTGTTTCTATTGGAGATAAATAAATGAATCTAATTTCATTTCCAATTTGAATCATTTGAATCCGACATCAAACGAAGAATCTATGCTTGAAATATCAATCGTTGGTCTAGATTGGGTAATCGAAAATGACTCTACTATGCAGGTTGTTCTAAACAAAATTGACATAGCATATCATTGAAATTTTAAAACCTGTTTCTATTGCAAATAAACCTTTGAATTAGCTCTCATTTGGCTTTGGAATCACTCAATTTGGATGAAAAACAAAGAAGTTGTGATTAAAACACTGCTGGTTAGTATGGTCGACCACTACTCTCCCGCAGGTGACAAATAAATTTTACTTTGTTATTTTCTCTGTGGATTTGTTATACAGAGTAACTACTTGTTAATTTTTTTCATAATTCTTGGATTAAGGGAGCCCGTACACCTCTCTTTCTCCATGATTTAATGTTTTATTGCAGGTAGATACTCGTTTTTTGCAGGTCCTAGGAGAAAAACAAGGTCAATTTATGGACGAGTGATTTTGAAAGAAATTTTAAATGAAACAAAGGAATTTCATCCAACTCATTACCCAACGGATTCATAATAGAAGAAATGAAGAATTTATTTCCATTGGAAGATTCATGTCTTATCACTGCTGCCAAAATATTTTTCAAAGAGATCATTTTTTTTGACATAACATCATAGCTGTTGTCACTTAATTTAGTTATTTACATATTGTTTTTAAATAAAACGTGTTTCTTTTCTGATATTTTTTATATTTTGTGTTTCAGGTGTTGCTTCATTTAAACTGTGACCCATCTTCAGCATCAATACAGTGAACAGCTAATTCATTCTTTGCGTGCTCGCATTTCATGCTTGTGCATTTTTACTGTTCTTTTTCTGAAGGGACAACGTTTGTGTGCACTGTTGTCGTTTTGCTGTTCCTTTTTCAAAGGGACAGCAATTTCGTTTTATTATTCCTTTTCCAAAGGAACAACACCTTTTTGGTCAAGCAGTTCCTTTGTCACGGGTCATTTTGCCATTCCTTTTCCACGACTCTTTTTGCTGTTCCTTTTTCACGTTTTGTTGTTCCTTTCCGAATGGAACAACACTTCTGCACTTCCACTTTTTGTTGTTCCTTTTCGAATGGAACACCACTTCTACATTTTCACGTTTTGCTATTCCTTTCCAAATGGCATAGCACTTCTGCATTTCCACTTTTTGCTGTTCATTTTTTTAATGAAACACCATTTTTGCACTTTTACGTTTTGTTGTTCCTTTCCAAATGGAACAACACTTCTGCACTTTCACGATTTGTTGTTCCTTTCCGAATGGAATAGCACTTTTGCACTTTTCATTTTTGTTGTTCCTTTTCCACAGGAACGACACGTGTGTTTTTGCTGTTCCTTTTCCAAAGGAACAACACTTGCGTTTTTGTTGTTCCTTTTCCAAAGGAACGACACTTGCGTTTTTGCTGTTCCTTTTTCCAAAGGAACGACATTTGCATTTTCATACTTTTTTATGTGTATTTTTGCTTTTTGGTGTGCATTTCCTTTGCTGTTCCCTACACGGAACACCACTTTTTGAGTGTTTTTGCTGTTCCTTCAAAAGAGCAACCCTTTGGGAGTATTTTTGAGAGCAACATTTTCTTCCTCTTGTGGGACTATTCCTAGTTCATCTCAACCATTTGACTGATTCCCCTTCATGGCCTGAAGTACACTATTTTTACGAGGACAAGAATTATGGATTCTATTGAAGCGAGTTAATATCATTCACGTTATGATCTTTAACAGGACAACTCCTTGATGATAGATTATTTTCAAAAGGGACACAATTATTTATATACTACTTTACTGCATTGTTTTTTGTTGAACATGATATTGATTGATCATCTTAATACCATGCTGGTTCCACCCTTCTGGATTATAATCTTCTCTGTCTATAATAAATGAGATTATGGGTATATTTTTCTATTGACATGTTCAACTTCTTCCACCATCCTTGCTCTTAAGGAGTACTGAGCCTCCCTCTTTTTATCATAAAATTGTGTAATAACAACAAAATTTTGTTCATAGATGGAGGATAGGGGGTCTCATTACGAGCCAGCCTACCATGTTCATAAGGCTGTAACAAAGTGACATTCCCATTATGGCCACCACACCGGGGTTATGATCCATTGGATAGCCCAATTATCCATGGAACAGGAGGTCTCATCACGAGCCGGCCTGATCACTTTTGCTACATCCCAGTGAATGGCAGTGTGGTTATCTGGTTACCACGCCAGCACACTGATCTCTTCTGTAGAACAGCACTGTAACTCTCTATTTATAAATTGAGGATCCTGGCTCATATGGGTTAAAAAGCAACCTTGCCGAGGCTATGGACGCCTGCTGGCAGCAGAGGCTCTGCTTATGGTATTGAAGTTATATCTTATCGTCAATTATTACTATAATACCCTTTTCTTATTTTTTTCTTTTTATCAGAGAAGTTATTTCCTTACTTTTTTTTCCCTATTTTGAACCTTTATGCATGAGAAATTGTTTTATGATCAATCGCATCATTTTCAGCTAGCATACTATCAGTAAAGCATCTTTTTGGCATATTGTTGTTCTTTTTCTCTTTTTCATAACTTATCATCAATCCAAAGCGTCCTATCTCTTATTCATAACTATCTTTACACACTCTGCTCTCATTATAATCATAACTCTCGTTGTCCTATCATTGATATGTGTACTCTGTTTCATTTACTACTATATTGTTCATTCCCTTGCCTTGCCGTCAGCACAACACCTCTCATATGCTTTATGGTCATGGAATTCCTTTTTCAATTGGAGGGGGGAATGTATGCATTATGGGATTGCATGCGATATGATTACTGCACTCTGCCATCACTTGTTGATTTGCCAAAATATTAGTATTGCATGTATACATAAGTTTTACTGATTGAAATTTTTGCATGCATCTTATCTATTGCTTACACTATGGATTCAAGAACATTGTATGCCAAATAGTGCTTTGTTTGCAGGAAAACAACAAGTATGGGCAGAATTCTATTCATAGCATGACCACACTATTGCACTTAATAGAAGAGGCTCGCGCACGTGAACAATTCTTCAGACATGATGTGCTTACCTGGATTCCACCTTTTGTATCACTTTCAGCACCAACTCTGCCTACATCAGCTTCAACAACTGCCAGTGCATATATGTCATTCCACATTTTTGGAGGTAAAACTTGAGGTAAAATAGCATAATTTTCTGATTTATTACGAATTTAGGAGAATTTCATGAAAATCCATTTTGAGCATTATTTGTCATCCTTCATTCCACATCTTTACCACTTTCCCTTTTTCAGCAGCATATCATTTTCGAGTATGGGGGAGTGTTCCTTTCATTCATTTCTTTCTTATGACTATGTTATTCATCTTCTTTATCATCCATTGCTATTCTTATTCACTCTCAACACCTCCCTTATTCCATGTTGTTTTACACCAAGCATAGAATTCAACAGCTGATAGCAGCCTCCTCTATTTGTTTTCTAGCATCGCATGAGGACATGCTAATTTTTCAGAGAGGGGGAGGAATGGCTACGCATGATGGATGTTTTCTATTTTCTTTCTCATTTAAGGCATACAATTTCAGTGTAGAAATTGATTTCCATAATATTTTTAAAACTATGAACTCAATTCTTGTGATTTTTGGAAAACACAGACGTATCATTAATACAAACCCGGACAATTTCAAGATAAATTGGTTCATAAAATTTCGGAAATCATGCACTCTCAGCTACAGTCATTTTGTTTATATCTCATGATCCATGCATCAAAACAGTCTGATTTTTGGATCATAAAAGCATTCATATATTATAAATTTACTTGCCAAATTTCAACAAAAGCTGGTTTGTAGTTTTTGAGAAAATGGTTAATGAAGTTTGATGTTACTTATATCATATTTTGTTGCAACTTCATACATATAGTTGAATGTCAATGTAAAAATTGTTATACCTTCATCAAGATTACTAAAAGTGAATATTCATTAATTAAGGAAGAATTCATTTGTTCTATCCATTTCATGAGCTGAGATGAACATATTTTTTATTGCTTGGTTAACACATGGGTTTTTGTCTTTGGGTTGCATGAAGACATGCAATATATTCAGGTTTTCGTTGCATGAGGACATGCAACATATTGAGTGTGGGGGTATGTTGGGCCGTTAATATGCCATTATTATTATCACTTGTGAACGCTTATTCCACCCATTTATACCATTCTTCATCACGTCATTTATTATAATTTATTATTTAAATCCATTTTATAAATGATTTATGCTCTTATGGATGAATATTATTTATCTTCCTTTATTTCTAATAAATTGATGATTATGAATTATTTTATCAATGATAGTTTCAATAAGTTGGTTATAACATTATTCACCATTTTTAGCCTCCAAGGTAATTTCCAGATTGAAGATTTGATCGTTAAAAGTGCCAACTCAGAAATGCGCTGGAATAAGGAGTGACAGTTTTGCGGTTGAGATTCTGAGCAAATGAAGACGAATCTGGAAAATCCGGAACATGGGTTTTGTCCAGAACGGACCCAATTAACTTTAGTGAAGAACGGTTTGCCCAAATTCGTCCTGTGTTGAGAGATTCGCAGAGTTCTTTAAGCACGATTTTCTCAGTTCTGTTATTGCGGCCGTCCTCCAAATCTCAGCTGCAAAGCCAAATTCGCCTTCTTCTTGTTGATCAATTGGTTGGAAACAATCTAATTTTGTAATAGAAATCATGTTGTACCTATATTTATTGTAACTGCTCTCTGATCTCTCTTTATTTAAATCAGAACAGAGATCAGAGAGAGAGAGGATTTGGAGATACGTTTTTATGTAATTTTCTGTTAAACATTAGTTCTGATTATTGAGTCTCATTGAGAACTGGTTCATTGTATTTTTGTCCGATGCATTAATATAAGCTTGGTGATTATCTCATCTCTGCGTCTGGATTAACTTAAGGCGGTGTCCCCTTGGAGGCTAAGGGCCCGGCCCCGGAGGACACTTGCTGCTGTATATTATCTCCTTGGTTTATGCGTGGTTTTGCTTATCAGCTTGAATCGGTAATCTGATGTGTTTTGTTATCTTATATTACAGCTTTGTTATATTTCATATTTCGTTCTCTGCAACAGGAACACCGTAATCTGCATTCTAACGTATTGCTATTCCTTTAAAATCGTTACCGTAACATTGCCGTTCTCTACATAATGTTATTGTTGTTTAATTGCAGAGTAATCAAGCTGTAACCTTCTTAAGTTGGTATTACTACATTTCTCTATGGTTTATACTTCACACGATTGCTATTCAATTGACGTTGTGGTTCCATTATGGATTGTAATCGTTACCCTTTCTAACCAGGATTAATACTTGCAGTATCAGACTCAGATTACTATTAATGTGTGCCTGTGTTAAGTTATTATGCATTTGTATTTGGCCGTCTAGCGTGTTGTGTGCGTATATTATTTATTAATGCTGTTCATAATTTATCAATAGTCATTGCTGTTCCATTAGCGTGTTCTACTTAATTTGCCTTAAAAGTGAAAGATTGTTATTTGATTGCGAAGAGTGCATTTGGGTCAATAGATTAAGTTTGGTTACAACTCGCGAGACTTAGTTGTTCGTTTGCTGTTCCATTTTAGATTTGTTGTTCAATTCTTTATTTGTTGTTCTATTTACTCGCATTTGTTGTTTTGGTGTGAGAAACGATCTAAGGCTATAGTGAGCTTCGGCATTCACTGTCTAGCTCCCAGACCCGTGGTCTATGCTCTAATTTCCTCTCCATCAGTTTCCAAAGGGATGGGTTATCACTGCCAAACCCTTGACTGATAAGCTGCCTAGTTTTCTGAATGTGTGAGTTATTCTTTTGAAGTAACTTAGTTATAGACAAGCTTTCATTTACTTT